>CM038111.1:5123641-5326526 GCA_001642375.2 Mentha longifolia | reverse complement strand
GTGTATGAAGACTATCTTCACTTCGGTCTTCGTTTCCCGTTGAATCACATTTTTGTCGAACTTCTAGAGAAGCTCGAACTGTCTATAGGACAGTTGGCGCCGCCCTCAGTAAAACAGATCTTCGGATTTTGCGTTGAGGTCGGCCGCCTTGGTGGTTCTGTTAACTTAGAATTGCTGCTTAAGTTTTTTAGACCTAAGCGGGGTCCGACTGGGTGGGTTTACCTTTCACCCCTCAATAGATTTAAACTGGATACACCCTCCAAAGTGCCGAACTGGCAGAAGATTTTTTTTTTCTGCCGACTGAAGGGGTGCCTCTGTACCCTTGGTCCAAGGGCAAGTTCGCACTTCCTGTTGCTGAAAAACCCATCAGCGAACTCGAAGTGAGTTTGATGAACCTCGGCCTTATTGAGAGGAATTACTCTGAGGCCGAGCTTTCGGAGTACGGGCTGAGCCCATATGACAGCAATGTGTCTGCGGATTTGGGTGAGGCCCTGCTTCACCTATTTAATGAGATATTATGTGTCCGATGTTTAATATATGGTGTTTTTGCAGTGAATCCTCAAAATCTTCAGGCCGCGGTGCAGCAGAAAAAGAAGAGGGCTAGGACCTCTCCTGCCGTAGTACAGACGGTGTCTGGTACTTCGGCTGAGGAAACGACCGACCTGACTAGGTCGGTTTCAGAGAGTTCGCAGCATGGTGCAGCTCGGGCAAGCTCGCCTCTGCCTCTTACTGTGGGCCACCAGATTAAGGGAGTTCGGCTTCCCTCAATTGATGAGGTGGGGGTGTATGAGGGCAATCGGCTTTTGGGCCAAGACACATACATGGAAATGTCTTTTCCCGAGGTGAGTGGAATTCGGTATATTAGATATTGATGTCAGGTGTTTGTTCTAACATTATTATCTGTGCAGGAGGCCGAGGTGGCTGTGGCCGGACTAAAAAGCCTGGCGAACTTCGTTACTGACGGAGTTGCCAAATTTCAGAAACTCTCTGCCGAGGTCGAGGCAGCTAAGGCCGATCTCACTGGCAAAGGTGGCCGCGGCCGAGTCCAAGGCCAAGATGGCGGCGAAACGGGAGTCTAAGGCCCTCGCCGCCACCGAAGAAGTGAAGAAGAAAGTGTCCGACCTCGAGGCCGAGGTGGCGGAGTTGAAGGCCCAGCTCACTGCGGAGCGGGATAAAATGGCCCGTGTAGTTGCTGGCCAAGGTGGGATGCTCCGAGCTTTCGCCGAGCGTATTTTCCGGTCCCGGCACTTTGGTAGGACCGTTACCCAATTGGTAGGTGCTATGAGCACTTCGGTTTCTGCCGCAATCATCGACTTGATTGCCCAGGATTACCCAGACCTGGATAAGGTCAAGTATGGGTATGAGGCATGTTCTGAAGAGAAGATGTTGCGGGAATATGCCGAGGTGCTTGTGGAGAGCACATCGGAGGTACCAGTGGTGGAAAGGCTGGCCGAGCAGAGGTGCCTTCTATCGGAGACTGCGATTCGGAATTGTCCCATTGACAGGGATGATAGGCTGGAGGCCGCGATCGCCGAACTGTCGAAGGACCCTACCGCCGACGCCACTGGAGGGAGGTCAGGGGAAGCCGACGCCGAACTCGAGGTCGACAGGGATGAAGGAAACCATGAGGGGGTTTAATTTGACCTCTCTCATGTGTTCTTTCTCCTCTTTTCTGTTTTTCTTTTTTTTCCGTTGTAGCCTTGTACTTCGTCACCATTAGGGTGGCGTTTCATTTGCCGTGTTCGGCTATAAATAAAATGGCTTTTTGTTGAAACTTGCTTGTATTTATATTTTATAGTCTAACTCCCGATTTTTTCGATGCTTCTCACTTCGTGAAGGAAATTTCCGAGCTTCGCCGAGCTGTAGAAGTAGACGAGCTCAATGCTTCGAACTGGAAGAAGCAAGCTGATAACATCGAGGTCGAGGCTGAAGTGAAGCTTCGAACTGCTCAGGAAAAGCTTGATGAAGTGCATGCGAAGTATCTGGAGCTCGATGACAAATACCAGCAAGCTTTGGACGACATCAAAACTTGCAAGGAGATTGTCATGGAGCATACAGAGTACGAGGCTATTATTCACCGAACTGGAGGATCCACCATTTCTGAAACCTACAGTAAAGTCAAGGAACTTCAGGCTCGGTGCCGAAGCTATAGGGATCAATATGGGAAGGATTCCTGGCAAGTTCGGGATGAATTTGAAGAACTCATTCGTGTGGCAAGCATCTACGAGACAGTCCTTGATCGCTTTCTGAAATTGAAGCGACGTATTTTGTCAGAGACTGAGTTTTTGACTTCGGTCACCCTGGTTCGGATCCGGGGTTGCTTGACCGTACTTCTAGAGAATTCTTGGAAGGGGAATCTTCGAGGTCTGTCGACCCTGATCCTAGGATTGTCACACGCCATTCTCGAGAATTTTACAGTCAAGAGCGGCGGTTGGCATCTGGACGAGGTCAGGGTCGAGCGAGCTAAAGTGTTCGAGGTAGAGGTCGAAGTTCGGCTCCTGGACGAGGTAGAGACAGGCTTAGTGTAGACGATATCTTGAACTTTAATTTGGGCAGGGATTTTGCTAGAGATTGGCTCAGTTTTAGTCAGCCAAAACCTCCGGGTTCCTCGTCTTCTTAATGTAATATTGTACATTTTTTTCCATTCAAATAAAACAGAATTTTGTACACTTATTTAAGCTTTTCATCCTCTTAACTAAGGTAGATTCCCTTATTTTAAACGAAGGCAGCTTTTAATGTAGCCACTTCACCGGGTGACGAAGTTTAGGCTTTCAGTTAGCCACTTCGTCCGAGAACGAAGTTAAGGCTTGCAGGTAGCCACTTCGTCTGGTGACGAAGTTTAGGCTTTCAGTTAGCCACTTCGTTGAGTGACAAAGTTTAGGCTTTCAGTTAGCCACTTCGTCCGAAGACGAAGTTAAGACTTTCAGTTAGCCACTTCGTCCGAAGACGAAGTTAAGGCTTTCAGGTAGCCATTTCGTCCGAAGATGAAGTTAAGACTTTCAGGTTCCTTATTTGTCGAATTTATCGATAAGTGTTACTCCGAAGCGGAGTTTATTTGTGGTATCCTCGTCAGGATTTTAAAATCGAGATACTCAACATAAACGAGAGAGAGACGTGCAAAATGTATGCAAAAGATTTAAGCAAGTAAATAAAAGATAAAATTTAATTGAATGAAGTTAAAATAAGACAAAACTTAACAAGACGATCCGACTCTTACAACCTAAATGAACTTGAACATTACTCTCCGTTTATACAAAGTATCTCCTTAAGTGAGTAATGTGTCATGTACGGGGTATGGGCTCACCGGATAAGTGGGCGAGCATGTACGACCCTTTTCCAAGGACTTCTTGAACTCGGTATGGTCCTTCCCAGGTGGCTTCTAATTTGCCGAGCTTCTCCACCTTACTGACCTTGTTATTCTGAAGTACGAAGTCGCCTACTTGGAGCTGCTGATGCTTCACCCGGTTATTATAATACCGAGCTACTTGCTGTTTGTATCGAGCTTCTTGTATGTAGACTTGTTCCCATCTTTCTTCTAGCAAATCCAAGTTAGTTCGAAGTCTCTCTTCGTTGTCTTGGGCTGCGAAGTTAAGCGTTCGGGGGCTCGGCAAACCGATCTCTACTGGGATCACTGCCTTAGTTCCATACACCAAGCTATATGGTGTTTCACCGTGTGATGTCCGGGGAGTGGTTCGGTACGACCACAGGACTTGGGGTAAGTTCACTGCCCAATCTCCTTTGGCCTTATCAAGACGGGTTTTTAACCCTTTGACTATCGTTCGGTTCGTAACCTCGGTTTGACCATTCGCTTGAGGATGGGCTACCGAGGTGAACTTTTGTTGGATGTGGAGTTCGTCACACCATTCTCTGAACGTCCTGTCTGTGAACTGGGTTCCGTTATCTGAGACGAGGACGTAAGGTATGCCGAAGCGACAAACTATGTTCTTCCAAACAAAGTTTAGGGCGTTTTTACTTGTGATCTGCGCCAGTGGGTCGGCTTCGACCCACTTCGTAAAGTAGTTGATGGCTACAATGAGGAACTGTAGTTGGCCGGGAGCTTTTTCGAACGGGCCGACGATGTCTATTCCCCACTGCATGAACTGCCAAGGGCTTTGCATGCTGGCCAGTTCGGTCTGTGACAACCTCGGAACCGTCGCATGGATTTGGCACTTCGGACACTATTTGACGAGGTCGATGGCGTCTTGGAACATAGTGGGCCAATAGTACCCCCACCTCATGATTTTTTTGGACAGGGTGCGGGCTCCGATGTGACTGCCACATGAGCATTCATGGACTTCGCGCAGTGCGTAGTTCGCTTGGTTGGGCCCCACACATCTTAGGAGAGGTTGGAGGTAGGACTTTCTATACAACACTCCCTGTTCCAGGACGTACTTAGTGGATTTAGCCAGGAGCTTCCTAGCCTCGACCTTATCGGTTGGGAGTTCGAATTATCCTAAGTAGTTGCGAAGTGGAGTCATCCAGTTCGGTCCATCTTCAGTTACTACGTTAACATCGACTTCATCAATACTTCGGAGCTGTACTTCTTCCACCGGAGAGGTCGTTGAAGACGACGCGAGCTTGCTTAGTGCGTCAGCTCGGCCATAATCTCCTCTTGGGATCCGTACCAACTCGAAGTATGAGAAGCTTTGTTGTAGGCATTTGGCCGTATGGAGGTATTTTTTCATTCGTTCACCCTTGGCCTCGTACTTGCCTAGCATATGGCTCACTACGACTTGAGAATCGCTGTGAACTTGAATAGCTTGTACTTGGAGAGCTTGGGCTATAGACGAAGTCCAGCGATTATAGCTTCGTACTCCACTTCGTTATTTGTGGTCGGGAAGTTGAACCGGAGTGCATAGGTGGTCTCCTTTCCTTCCAGGCTGATGAGTAAGACCCCGGCTCCGCTTCCTTTGTTGCCTGATGCCCCATCCACGTAGACCTTCCAACAGTCTTGCGGCGGTGGCTTCGGTGCTTCGGCCTTTGATTTATCCTCAGTAGGTTCGGCGGACTGCTGCGCGTCCGTGAACTTGGCTTCTACTAGGAAATCGGCCAAGGCTTGCCCTTTAATGGCTTGGCGAGGTACAAAGGAAATCGCGTGCTCGCCGAGTTCTACAGCCCATTTAGCGATTCGTCCAGACACTTCTGGTTTTGTAAGCACTTGTTGAAGTGGAAGGTCGGTCAGTACTTGTATTGGATGTGCGTGGAAGTACGGTCGAAGTCTCCTTGCTGCGTTCACCAATGCAAGTGCGACCTTTTCCAGAGGTTGATACCTCGTCTCCGGTCCTTTTAGGGCTCGACTTATGAAATAGACGGGTAGCTGACGACATTTTTCTTATGCACACCAGGACTGCACTGATTGCTTCGTCCGAAGTGGCGAGGTATAGGGAGAGGACCTCGCCCTCTTTTGGTACAGATAATGTAGGGAGGTTTGCGAGGTACTTCTTCAAGCCGTCGAAAGCTTTTCTGTGCTCGTCGTTCCATTCGAAGTTCGGCGCCTTCTTTAGTATCTTGAAGAACAAGAGTTGTTTTTCGGCGGCCTTAGATAGGAAACGACTTAGGGCGGCTAGGCAGCCCGTCAGTTTGTGCACGTCATGGATTGACTTCGCACTTGCATTTCTTGGACGGCTCGGACTTTTGATGGGTTAACTTTTAACCCTTCGCGTGAAACCCAACACCCTAAAATTTTTCCAGATCGGACCATAAAAGTACACTTTTCTGGGTTTAATTTTAGATTCACTTCACGAAGTAGGCTAAAAACAACTTTGAGGTCGTTTACATAAGTGGCAATTTCCTTGCTTTTAACGACTATATCGTCTACATACACTTCGACAATTCTACCGATGTGGGCTTCGAATATCTTGTCGACCATCCTTTGGTATGTAGCTCCAGTGTTTTTCAGTCCGAAGGGCATCTTTTTATATGCATAGATGCCAAAGTCCGTGACGAAGGCGGTCTTCGGCGCGTCCTCGGTGTTCATGAGGACTTGGTGGTATCCCTTGTATAGGTCCAAGAAGCTGAACATCTGGCCAACAAGAGCTTCGACCTTCTTGTCAATGTTGGGGAGGGGGTAGCAGTCTTTTGGGCAGTGCTTATTGAGGTCAGTGTAGTCAATACACATCCGCCACCCGCCTCCTTGCTTTTTCACCATCACGGGGTTGGCCAACCAGGTCGGATATTTCACTTCGAATAAAATATTGGCCTTTTGCAGTTGGTAAACCTCGTCATGGATCACTTGATTTCTTTCGGCTGCGAAGGCTCGTTGCTTCTGCTGAATTGGTTTCACCTCGGGATCGATGTTGAGGTGATGAGTTATGACGCTTGGTGCCACTCCGGTCATGTCTAGCGGCGACCAAGTGAAGACATCTCTGTATTCCCGAAGGAGCCGGATGATTTGACTTCGGAGCCCGTTCTCTCCGACGAACCCTACTTTGACGACCTTGGCAGGGTCATCTTCGTATAATGCGACGTCTTTGATCGGCTCGACGGATAGAGGCGACGTCGGCTCCATCTCTTCGGGGTTCTGTAGTTGTTATGCTTGAGGGTGCTGATTCCCAGCACCTCGGAGTGCGACGTGCATGCACTCCTTGGACTGTAGCTGATTTCCTCGAAGCGTGATCACTCCGTTTTTAGACAGAATTTTGATCGTCAGGTGGTAGGCCGAGCAGATCGCCTTCGTTGCTATTAGCCAATCTCTTCCTAAGATGATGTTATAGGGGGAGCTGGCTTTTACGACGAAGAAGTGGATTATCTTCGTAGTGGATAACAGGCTCTTTCCAACTGTCACGGACAGTGAAATGATGCCTTCCGTCGTCGTCTCTTGTTGTGTGAAGTTCTTTAGCGGCACCGGCCTTAGACGTGCTTCTTCGATATCGAGCTTATCGAAGCAGTCTTTGAAAAGCACACTCACAGAGGCTCCACTGTCAATAAATATGCGGTGGACCAATTTGTTGGCTACCACGACCTCGATTATGGTAACATCTTGATGCGGTACGGCATCATCGCCGGAAAAGGTGACGACCTCGTCCTTCTTGAACCTTTTCTGGGTAGGTTCTTCCCGCTGTTGACTTTGGGCCTCGGCTTTTAACTATGACTTCGTCGCGCCTTCGGGCAGTCCGGTGATGGCGGTGATGACTGCATCATATTGAGGCTGGTCTTCATCCTCGTCCCGTCATCAGTGCTTTGGCCTCTTGTCGTGATGGGGGGCGCAGTTGTTGCCTCCCTTATTTTTCTTTCTCTTGCCCTTCCCTTGAGGTCAGGCCTCTTGCTGGTTGCGACTTTGGTACAGTTTAAGGGTACCGTCGCGTACCATGTGCTCGATGTCCGAGGCGAGGTCCCTACAGTCCTCGGTTTCATGACCATAGTCATTATGAAACTTGTAGTATTTCTCCTTGGATCGGCGTTTCGATCCACCTCGGGACAAGGGTGGCGGCTTCTCGAACAAGTTCGCATGAAGCTCGTATATTTCGGCCCTGGACTTTGTCAGTGGTGTGTACTGACTTCGGTCTTGGTTGGGCCGAGGTCCTAAGCGGGACTCGAGGGGTCCTCGCTGTAACCTTTCGAGGGCACTTCGGCGACCTTGCCCGTGGTCGGTGCGCTCCTCTTTCTTCCTTTTGTCGTTATTTTCGGGCCGATCTGCTGCCCTGCCTTTTCCGATCGGCCTCATCCGCCTCCGTGAATGTATCAGCAATCCTCTATAGCTGCCTGGAGGTCGTTGGGCGTGCCTTTACGAGCTCTCTGAAGAGAGTTCCAGACTGAATGGCATTTTGGAACGCCGAGATAAGCACGTCGTCGGAGAGACGATCGACGTTAAGGCTCTCGTTATAAAAACGGGCCAGGAAGTCGCTGATCGTTTCTCCTCGCCCCTGCCTTAAGGTTAGGAGCTGGGCTGGACTGATCTTCGTCTCGGCTTTCTGAAAGAAGCGACGCTCAAAGGCGTCAAGTAGGTCGGCATACGACCCTATGCTGCCATTAGGCAGGCTGTCGAACCAGCTTCTAGCGTTGTCCACTAGCAGCTCGGGGAAGACTTTACACATGTAAACGTCTTCGGCAAGTCCCTAGTTCATCATATTGTACTGGAACCGGGATAAAAAGTTGCTGGGGTCCCCACCCGTTGTAAGGTGGGATAGGAGGTACTCTATACTTCGACGGGAGGGGAGTATAGAGTATCCTATTAGTGAAGGGAGTCGAGATTCGACCGTAGATGGTGAATCTTCCCTGGTAAGCGTTTCCTTCATCATGCCGAGGTGGAACAGCGTTTTGACGAGGTGTGTCGACCCGCACTGCGGTGAAGCACGGCCGTTGTTCCCACGACGATTATTATTCTGTCACCTTCGGGGAAGTTCGGCGATCCTATCTCCAACAATCTGGAGACTAGGGGATCGCCGCTGTGACGGTTCGGCTCCGTCCTCTCCGCGTTGACTCTGTTGTCGATGTTGATCGACGAACTTGCGAAAGTCTTGTTCGTGGAGGTCCAAGTATGCCGTCAGTGCATCTCCAAACTCGGGTTGGAGTGCGGCGTTTCCGCATCGGCGACCGCCCTGGCCTTGCCCACCGCTACTAGTTGAGTCGCCGGAATGGCCCAATGAGACGTCCCTCTAGGTGGCCTTCGGGAGTTGGGTGGATTATGGGCTGTTCTCCAAGTCGGACTTGGGAAGCGGTGTGCCGAGCTTGACTCACGTCGGCCTCCTCCTCATTGTGAGGTTGATCAGTGGGCGGGTCGGTTTGGTGCTGTTTTGCCTTGGCGGCAGCAGCGGTGGCGGTGGAGCGGGTTTGTTTCACCATCGTATCTTCACTCAAAAACTCTGATCGGTTTCACAAATTTTTTTGTTCCCACAGACGGCGCCAGTGATCGATCGTGGATTTGAGAGTGATTGTGCGATAGTAAGATTTGCAGAAAAGTAAGAACACAAGAGTTTACGTGGTTCGATCTTTTGGTTAGATCTACGTCTACGGAGAAAGGAGTTTATATTAATACTCTCGAGTTTACAGAATGTGTCTTCAATCTATCCTAGTATCACTATTTATAGGCGCCCAGCAGCAGTTACAGCCGAGGTCGTAGGGGGGCGCCACATCAGCAGTCGTGAGTTAGAGATCGTGGGTCGACCAAGCTTCTATACTCTTGGGCTGCGCTGCTGGATTGGGCCGAAGTGTCTTCTGGGCCTTTCAGTGGGCCGAGCTCATCTAGGCCGAGCTTATTTGTCAAGGTCCAATTATATTGGGCCGGTGCTTGGGCCTAGTAACTGAGTCATATCCTATCATGTAACTATAAATTGTTTTTGATATTTTATTTAGAGATCGGATTCTGGCTAAATCAAATTTGAGGTACCGCATGTATTAAGATGAGGTGTCATTTTAATTCATTAAATTTTTGAAATTTCCTAATTCGGTCGGATCTGACCGACAATCAAAAGGACGTCATCTTGATAATATATATATATATATATATATATATATATATATATTTTTTCATATATTTAAATTTCAATAATAAAAACAAGACAAAAACTTGTGTCAGCCGGAGGCACCGTGCGGTCGGGCCCAAAGTGCCAATCTTTATACAGAAAAGTGTCAATCTATATGAATAAAAGTGCCAATCTTTAACATAATTATTTTACGAATAAAATGACAATTTTTAAAAGTGTCAATCTTTATACAAAAAAGTGTCAATCTATATGAATAAAAGTGTCATTGTTTTAGCCCGGCCGCACGGTGCCTCCGGCTGACCCAAGTGTGTCCCTAAAAACAAATGATCTTTTTTAACTATCGGGTTGTCGCAAATATATGTAATTTTTGGAAACACTTTATAGAAAATTTATGTGTTTCGCCAACGCATGAGATCATCTGTATCAATTATCGTGTACCAACCGTGTACTAAAATTGATTTTTTAAATTAATTTTTAGTTAATTTTTTTTCTTCAATCTCGATCCAATATGATTTAGTCTAATGAATCATTAATTTAATTAGAGAATATAATTATCTTTTAGTTGTTTTTTTCAATTTTTTAACTAATAAAATTAAAATTAATATTAAAAAATAAATAATAAACTCTAATTGTATGGGTGAACCCTAGTCAATTAATATAAAATTATATTTAATCATAATATCAAAAATTTGAAGGAAAAAAAATCAAAATCAAAATAAATCGATTTTGGTACAAGATTGGTACGCCTTAATGAGAACCGACGATTTTATTCTCTGCATATATATATATATATATATACATAGCCAACATGAACAGTTCGAATGTTCTATTGCATTTGTATATGACATATTTTATTATATTTATGGATAATTGACATGTGACATAATCAATGATTTAGGTTATTAAGATTTAAATAAGGAAACCCTTTGAAATTTCTAAACCCTTAGAATTTGACACATATCATTAATCTATTTATGCAATAGAATATGCAATAAAATTTAGCATTCGCAACATGAACATAAATAAAGAAGTGTTGCATGCATTATTTACTAGTAATAGTATAGGACAAAAGCGACAGCAGTTTACGTATCGATTTCTTACTATTAGTTGCATGATTTCTTGTAGTTGCGAAATATGCGGTTTTGTCTCAAGCCAACCACCTTCCCCAAATAAGATATGTCTAAGAAAAGTCCCACACACTTTTTCTTATCTGTGCAGAATCGACAAAAGAAGAAGGGATCGAGTCGCTTTCTGATTTCAAGAAGAATCATCTCATTTGTTATGGATTTGATACCGAAGCACAAGGTGTTCGACGAAATGCCAATACGAAAAATTGTTAAAAGAGCGATAGAGCATGCTTTTGTCTTGAAGCTCCATCAACGCCAGAGAATCATCACCGAGGTGTCATTCTTCCTCTATATAAACGTAGCTCTCATTCCACCTTTCACTGAAACCATAATAAGATGGACATGACAGCAGGTGTTTGGGTGGCGATGGTGGTGGGCGTCGCGTCGTTACTGTGGTGGTGGAATGACTACTGGTATGCTCTGCCGCTCCGCCTCCGCCGCGGCGGCGGCTCGAAGCTCCCCCCCGGGTACATGGGGTTACCGTTTCTTGGGGATATGCCGGCGTTTCTTTGGTACTTCAAGGCCCTTGGCCGCCCCGATGATTACATCAGTTCCAAACGTCGAAAGTACGTTCATTTTGTTTGTTTTCGTATAATATTTCTATAATAGATTCCAATTTATAGCAAAGGTTGAACACTTCTACTCTTTTGCAATGATGCTGTTTGTGTAATTGCATCAGTTATGGTGATGGAGTGGGATTGTATAGAACGCATCTCTTCGGTACACCGACCATCATAGTTTGCACTCCATCGGCCAACAAATTCGTGATGCAGTCGGAGTCGAATTTCGTGGTCAAGTGGAGCTCTGATGAACTCGTTGGGAAGACGTCTCTTGTATCCGTTGACGGCGCCGCACATACTAGAGTGAGAGGCATTGTTGTAAAGGCTATCAACCAACCTGATGCACTGCGGAAGATCACTCTCATGGTGCAACCTCGAGTAATAGCTTCTCTCAAGTCATGGTCGAAGAGAGGCAGAATCACAGTCTTGAAAGAAGCTAAGAAGGTAATATGGTCAGTACTTCAGTTGAGTTGAATCTCTTATGAACAAAAGTTTGTCTTGTTCCTTCTGATTACAATCTCTCTCTCTCTCTCTCTCTCTCTGCTGTTACAGATCATATTTGCAAACACAGGCAAGTATTTTGCAGGAATCGAGGAAGACCACGTGTTGAACAGCCTTGATGAGTTATTCAAGGGCGTTATTGGTGGAGTTAGAGCTTATCCTCTCAATTTCCCGGGAACTGCTTTTCGCCACGCCCTTCAGGTTGTTATTGTTTCCACTGTCTTTACTAAATCAAGGAGGCTCACTTTCACTTATGTAAGTGATGATGAGAATGTGCATGTCTTAATTTGGCAGTGTCGTAGGAAAGCAACTGAGATATTTAGAGAGGAGTTGGAGAAGAGGAAGAAGTGTGGAGAAGCTTCAGAGCCCAAAAATGATCTAATGGAATCATTGATGCAAACTAAAGACGAAGAGGGTAACCGGTTAAGTGAGGACGAGGTTCTTGATAATATAGTGAGCCTCGTTGTAGCTGGATATACTTCTACTGCTGTTTCTCTCATGTGGGGTTTATATTATCTGGCCAAGTATCCCGATGTTCTGCTAAAACTCCGGGTATATACGGTTAACTACCACGAAACAATAATAATGATATATGACTTGTTAGTAGATTGATTGGTGTGTTATGAGGTGCAGGAAGAGCACATGGCAATAAGCAAGAAACTAAAGGGAGACTTGATTACATACGAAGAGATAGCTTCGTGCAAGTATACGAGTAAGGTATATAATCTTGAAAGGCGATTGTTCTAATGTTTTGAGGTTGGCAATGACAATGAAATGATACCAACTCTTTTTTCCCCATATACCTAATTAGGTGGTGGAAGAAATAATCAGAATGGCCAACGTAGCAACGTTTATCTTCCGTACTGCTAAGAATGATGTCGAGTACAGAGGTGCAAACACCGATCTTTCTTGTCTAGACGACATTAATTTAGAATTCTGCAGTTTTGAAATGCATCAGATGATAAACACTCATTTTAGTATGTGCTTTCATTTATTTTGTGTGTTGGTTTTTATTAGTTTTGAGTTATTACTAGCACCATTTTTTTGAAGGCATCCAACAAGATTGTTGTTTGAAACAGGATATAAAATCCCAAAAGGTTGGAAAGTGGTGTGTTGGGTTCGTTATCCTCCACACGAACCCAGACTACTTCGAGGATCCCCTGTGCTTCAACCCGGATCGATGGAGTGTAAGCAATGCATAGTCATGAGATAAAAAAGGGTGGTTTTCTCGTATAGTTTTGAAGCGAAATGTAAAAGTATTGCGTTATTTGTTCATCAGGAGGCACCAATGGCAGGATCATACTTCGTTTTCGGAGGAGGATCGAGAATCTGCCCGGGGAACATGTTTGCTCGGTTAAACCTTTCGATTATACTTCATTATCTGGTTGTTGGCTACAGGTACAAGTGTAGTTGAGCTGTGAATTATGTGGTCAATATTCTTACCATATAATTTAACATTTGTTTGAATGCATTTTTTTTTTTTGCAGATGGAAACTGGTGAATCCTAATGCAGAAATATTGTATCTTCCTCATCCCAAACCTGCTGATGAAGTTGAGATTGATATCACTCCATTTTAAGACTCATTCTTCTGTTTTGAAAGACATGTCTTTAGATTTTTCCTTAGCATTTGCTGCAAGCAGAGCTCTCTCTCTCTCTCTTGTTGTATGCAACAGTTCCTTAACCATACTGGAAAGGCAAACTGCAACATTATAAGTCCCTTTTGTTTTTTTTACTGCTGACCGGGAATAAAGGTTGCATTCGCACTTGCACAGTTCAAATATAATGTGAGATACGTACAATTTTTATTCATACGAGTTAATGCTAATTGAAAGTATTATAAAATAATAGTATCAAAATTAAAAGGGAAAAATTAAAACACATATATTGTGCAGATTTGCAGAAGTATATAAAAATAAAGATAGAAATTCATAAAGTTTGAAATAAAATATAAAGCTTTTATTAATTCAAAAAGTTTGAAATAAATATAAAGCTTTCGTTAATTCATTAAAAAGCTTGACACGTAATAAATTAATTACACTATCGGATATCATTAAATTTTATGACATGCTTTTATTTTTTTTAACGTGCATAATAACTACTTGTCCAAATGTACATAATTTTATTTTATAAATTTCACAATTCTCAAAATTTATATCAATATCGTATAATTAATTGTATAATTATTTTCTTAAAAACAAAATTAATTAAAATTTAAGGACAGCGAAACTTATGAGATGTATAATTAATTGTATTTCCATGAATAAAAAAAAATAAAATCAGCAATTATAATATAATTGATCGAATATCTTTGAACAAATAATTATTACTCAATTAGGAATACAATGACGCCACTTAGTTAGGTTAACGGGTAACACATTACCCGAAATATAACAGATTGTGATGTTAACACAATTAGGAAACAATTATGGAATAATTACAGAATATTCGACGCACTTAAACCCTTAAATTTCTAGTATATTTTATGGAAAAGATGCCATTTGAGGAGATGGTGCCACTGCCAACTGCCAAGAAGGAGCATTTTGTCTGCGGCGATGGGCTCCACTTACGACTGCTGCTGTCACATTGAACTCAACCTGTTCGACAAAATGTGTCTGTTAACTATGACTCTAAATTTGTCCATGTTTTTTTTTTGTCTCGATGCTGCATCTACCAAGAGAACCTTCAATCCGGCATCGTTTTTACGGATCATGCACATGCATACGTGCTCTACTTACTGCAGCATAGCTTTCATCTAAGCTCAAGTTATACGATTGGAAATGGACATTGCAGCAGGTTTCTGGGTGGCAGTGGTGGTGGCGGCCGTCGTGCCGTTGCTGTGGTGGTGGAACGACTACTGGTACGCTCCGCCGCTTCTTCTCCGCCGCGGTGGCAGAGACGACAAGAAGCTCCCGCTCCCTCCGGGCTACATGGGGATACCGTTTCTTGGTGAGATGCTGTCGTTTCTTTGATGCTTCAAGGTTCTCCGCCGCCCCCGACAACTTCATCAATGCTAAACGGCACAAGTAAGTTCATCTTTTACTTAATTTTTTTCTTTTTTCAATTGTACTGTTTTTGAATGTTATTTGTATGATGTTTATATATAAGGTATGGTGATGGAGTAGGACTGTATAGAACACACCTCTTCGGAAAACCAACCGTAATAGCTTGCACTCCATCTGCAAACAAGTTCGTTCTGCAATCGAATCTGAGTTTTGTGATGAAATGGCATACCCCTGAACTCGTTGGGAAGACATCGCTTGTAGCTGTGGATGGCGACGCGCATAGTAGGCTAAGAAGCCTTGTTGTAAGAGCTGTCAATCAACCCGATGTACTTCGCAAGATCGCTCTCATAAAGTGCAACCTCGAGTCGAAGCTTCCCTCAAATCATGGGCCAAGAGAGGCATAATCACAGCCTTTCAAGAAGCCAAGAAGGTATAATTAAATGTATATGAATCACTTCACTTGAGTTGGATCTCTTGTAATCAAATAAATGATCCCATTGCTTCTCTTTCTCTCTCTCTCTCAGTTGATATTTGCAAATACCGGGAAGTACTTTGCGAGCATCGAGAAAGGCCATGTCTTGGACAGCCTAGATGAGTTCTTGATGGGTGTCGTCAATGGAGCCAGAGCTTATCCTCTCAATTTCCCGGGAACTGCTTTTCATAATGGTCTCCAGGTTACTAACCTCTTTACTTGGCTAAATTATACCCTTGAAATAGTCTCGAAAATCGCCTCTTGCATTTGACAGTGTCGTAGGAAAGCAACGGGGATGTTGAGAGAGGAGTTGGAGAAAAGGAAGAATTGTGAAGATTCATTGCCCAAAAATGACCTGATGGAATCATTGATGCAGATGAAGGACGAGGATGGTAACCGGTTAAGTGACGATGAGGTTCTTGATAACATCGTGACCCTTATGGTAGGTGGATATTTTTCGACTTCTCTTGCATTGATATGGGGTCTACGTTATCTGGCCAAGTATCCAAATGTTCTGCTGAAGCTCCGGGTATGTTCTTGATTATCATGTAATAAAGAATCGAACGATGTATACCTGATTATTAGTTATGAGGTTTGATTGAGATATGGTGTTTTCATGAGGTGCAGGAAGAGAACATGGCAGTAAGCAAGAAACTAAAGGGGGACTTCATTACATACGAAGAGTTAGCTTCGTGCAAGTACACGAGCAAGGTACGTGATCTAGAGATACACGAAAGCTTGATTGATTTGTGCTTACATTTTGGTCTCCATTAGGTGGTGGAAGAAGTGATTAGGCTGGCCAATGTAACACAGTTCGTCTTCGTGTTGCTACCAAGGATGTCGAGTACAGAGGTGCAAGCATTCATTCATCTTGCCTTTACAATAACTTAGAACAATACTTGCTCCAATACATTTGTTTCAAGGTATATAACAAAATTAATGTTGATGGAAACAGGATATATGATCCCGAAAGGCTGGAGGGTGGCGTGCTGGCTTCGCTACCTTCACACGAATCCAGAACACTACGAGGATCCCATGTGCTTCAACCCGGACAGATGGAACGTAAGTGAAATAGATGGTAGTCTAATCGTACACTGTTGGAGTCGAATCTGATTTTGTTCCGTTTTTCGTTGTTTAGGAGGCACCGAGGCCGGGATCAAACTTAGTATTCGGAGGAGGACCAAGAATCTGCGCGGGGAACATGTTCGCTCGACTAAATCTTTCGATTCTGTTCCATCATTTGGCTGTTGGCTACAGGTGATGAGCTTTCTGTTTCATTTTATGTTAAGCGGTTGAGGATGATGTTATGTGTTTTCAAAAATTTGGATTTATTTTTATTTTTATTTTTATTTTTTATTTTTATTTTTATTTGCATTTGCAGATGGAAACTGGTGAATCCTGATGCAGAGGTGTGTTATCTTCCTCATCCCATGCCTGTTGATGAAGTTGAGATTGATTTTGCTGCAATTTAAGGACCTAAAAACTCTTGGATTGATTTTGTTTTGTAATGTATTTTCTTTTTCTTGAAAGATGCATCTAGTGTGTGTTGTATTGTAAATATATGCCAGTATTTTCAACAATTTTATTATACAATTTTATTATAATTATTCTATATAGGGTTCACTCGCTCGATTAGAATTTATAATTATTTATTAGAGCATTTAATTTAATTTTTATTAATTACACTTAGGTGTGATACATTCTAAAGCTAGACTATATAATTAAAAAATTATCTATAAATATCTATTGTGATTTGTTAAGTTACACTCCACTACTTACTATAGTATTTTTTTATTGTTACAAAATATAATACTAAAATCAAAAAATTAGAATTTGCGACAATCGGTATAATTTACATATTTCAAACTACATGAATGCTCCCCTACTAATCGTAGGCACATTTAATATGTCTACGGTTGACGTAGAACAAAGACTTGCCACGTCAATGATTTATCTGTTTAGTTTTTTTAGGTTGATTTATTTTTTCTAGATTTATTTTTTATTAGATATATTAATAATAATTTTTCTTAGATATTACTCCCTCTGTATTCTTCGAAGTGGCCACGTTTCCATATTGAGACGTTTACTTCGAAGTAGTCATTTTCCTTTTTAAGCCTTAATTTACATTTACTAAAAGGGGTGGACACCACCATTAACTCCTTCACATATGTGTTTCTTAAATATCGTGCCAAAAGGAAAGTGACCGTATTACCACATCAACCGTGAGTAATGAGCAATGATCATACTTTAATATGCCAACGCGGCCACGCCCCACTTGGATAAGAGAGCATTACTCTTCGGAACTAAGAACTAATCACTGCATGGTGAATTAGTGATGCTAACTTTTCTTACTATAACAAGCATGTTGGATCTTGATTTTCTTGGGGAAATTAAATAGCGTAGAGAGAATGTAAAAGAACACCAGAAAATTACGTGGTTCGATCTTTTGTGAGATCTACATCCACGGAGCAAGAGTATGAATTTTATTCGAATACTTTCCGTCCCCTTTACAAGGTTTCTTTCCTCTATTTATAGAGGATCTACATAACCCTAACTTCTCTTGGGCTTGATATTGGGCTTGATATTGGGCTTCACTTCTATTTCTTCTGGGCCACATCCTATCACATCCCTCCCCAAAAAGACATAGAAGTGAGGGTGTGATTTGAGGTCGAACTTGAATTGCCTTGCCCCATCGAAATTGGAATTTCGATGAAGTCGAAATGCTAGCTCGTACTCGTCTTAGACGAGTTTAGGCTTTTAAATAGCTCTACTCCGTTGTAAGGCGAAGTTTTGGCTTAAAGTTAACCACTTCGTTCAAAGACGAAGTTTCGGTTTTGAAATAACCACTTCGTTCGATGACGAAGTTTTGACTTTAAGTTAACCACTTCGTTCGAAGACGAAATTTCGATTTTCAAATAGCACTTCGTCTAAAGATGAAGTTTTAGCTTTAAAATAGCCACCTCATCTAAAGACGAGGTTTCGGCTTTCGATTAGCCACTTCATCTAAAGACGAAGTTTCGGCTTTCGATTAGCCACTTTATCTAGAGAAGAAGTTTTCGGCTTTCATTTAGCCACTTCATCTAGAGAAGAAGTTTTCGGCTTTCATTTAGCCACTTCATCTAAAGACGAAGTTTCGGCTTTCGATTAGCCCTTTCATCTAAAGAGAAGTTTCGGCTTTCGATTAGCCACTTCATCTAGAGATGAAGTTTCGGCTTTCGATTAGCCACTTCATCTAGAGAAGATGTTTTCGGCTTTCATTTAGCCACTTCATCTAAAGACGAAGTTTCGGCTTTCGATTAGCCATTTCATCTAAAGACGAAGTTTTGGCTTTCGATTAACCACTTCGTTCGATGACGAAATTTTGGCTTTAAGTTAACCACTTCGTCCGAAGATGAAGTTTCGATTTTCAAATAGCCACTTCGTCTAAAGATGAAGTTTTGGCTTTAAAATAGCCACCTCATCTAAAGACGAGGTTTCGGCTTTCGATTAGCCACTTCATCTAGAGAAGAAGTTTTCGGCTTTCATTTAGCCACTTCATCTAGAGAAGAAGTTTTCGGCTTTCATTTAGCCACTTCATCTAAAGACGAAGTTTCGGCTTTCGTGTTCCTTGTTTGTCGAATTTATCGATAGGAGTGGTCTCCCTACGCGCGTTTAAATTTTAGGTAGCTATTCCTCGTCGTGAGACGAGGATTGGCTTTAGTATATATATATATATAAAACTAATAAAAGAAATTAGAATTAAGAATTGACCTTCGCGAGAAGACATTCTCGGGGCTTTTCTTGATGAGTCGGCGTTGAGAGGTCGGCGTCATGCTTCGATGTAGAAGCTTCGTGGCAATGTTGGCTCGGTGCTCGGTGGTGCCTCAGCGACGACATCGGCATGGCGGGGGTTCGGGGGCAGCGCCCCCGATAGCGAGGTCCAAGGGGCAGAGCCCCTGGCTGGGGTCGAGCTGTGTATAAAATTCATCGGAAATTTAATTTCCAAGAATTTCGAAAGGCTGCAAATCGCAGATTGGTGATGCTTCGGCGACGTCGGCTTGCAGCTCGATGGGGAGTTCGGCGGTGCTTCGGCGACGTCGGCTTGCAGCTCGATGGGGAGTTCGGCGGTGCTTCGGCGACGTCGGCTCACAGTTTGTCGTGAGACGAGGATTGGCTTTTGAGAGCACTTGGCTGCGGCTCGTCGAGTGCAGCTCGGCACTTATACGACGGAGTCGGTCGACGCACGAGCTCGACATCGGTGCAGCTCGGCTGCCCTTCGTCGCGATAGCTCGGTTCGGAGGTGGTGCAGTGAAACAGCTCGGCGGGGTAGGCGCGGCTGCTCGGGGAAGTGCTGCAGCTCGTCGGGTGCTGCGGCGGTGCAGCTCGTCAGATCGGCCCACTGCTGCAGCTCGGCTGCTCTTCGGCGGGGGCGAGCTTGACGCTGCAGCTCAGAGGTGCTGCGGCGACGAGGCGGAGAGCTTCAGTTCGGCTGGCTGCTGTTGCGGCGACGTCTGCCCACGCAGGTGTAGCTCGACGGTGCTGCGCCGAAGCCGGAGGAGCTCGACATGACGCAGCTCGGCAGATCGGCGGCTCGGAGGAGAGCTTCAGTTTGGCCGGATGCTGCTGCGGCGACGTCGGCCCACGCAGTTGCAGCTTGGCGGTGCTGCGATGACGACGTCGGCATACGCAGCTCGACGGAGGGCAGTAGCTCGGCGTTGGGGCTGCGGCGACGTCGGCGGGAGCTCGGCCTGCTGCTTGGCGGTGGTGCGGCGTCGCGCAGCTTGGCAGTGGTGCTCGGCGGGGGCGGCACCAACGTTGGTGCTGCAGCTTCAGTTCGGCTGGCTGCTGTTGCGGCGACGTCTGCCCACGCAGGTGCAGCTCGGCGGTGCTGCGGCGACGACGTCGGCAACTCGGCGTACTCGGCAGCTCGGCGTTCATGACGCCGTCGCCTTCGACTTCGTGAGAGAAGCTCGGCATGGAGGTGCTGTTTCCCGGCTACAGCCCGGCGTTCATGACGTCGTCTCGGGGGCTCGGTGGAGGCGCGCGACAGTGCTGCGGCGACATCAGCTTGCAGCTTGTCGGGAGAGCTCGACGGGGAGGTCGGCGGAGGAGTTCGTCGGAGGTGTCGCAGCTCGTCGAGTTCAGCTCGTCATCTCTTCGACGGAGTCACGCTTCGGCGCGAGCTCGGCATCGGTGCAGCTCGGCTGCCCTTCATCACGACAGCTCGGCGTTCATGACCTCGTCGCCTTCGACTTCGTGAGTGAAGCTCGGCATGGAGGTGCTGCTTCCCGGCTACAGCCCGGCGTTCATGACGTCGTCTCGGGGGCTCGGTGGAGGCGCGCGACAGTGCTGCGGCGACATCGGCTTGCAGCTTGTCAGGAGAGCTCGACGGGGAGCTCGGCGGAGGAGTTCGTCGAAGATGTCGCAGCTCGTCGAGTTCAGCTCGTCATCTCTTCGACGGAGTCGCGCTTCGGCGCGAGCTCGGCATCGGTGCAGCTCGGCTGCCCTTCATCACGACAGCTCGGCGTTCATGACATCGTCGCCTTCGACTTCGTGAGTGAAGCTCGGCATGGAGGTGCTGCTTCCCGGCTACAGCCCGGCGCGGCGTAGCGACGTCGGCTCGCTGCCCGGCCTGGAGGTGGCTGCAGCTCGTCGAGTTCAGATCGGCGGGATAGGTGCGGCAGTTCGGGGAAGTGCTGCGGCGGTGCTGCTGCGGGTGCGGTCGACAGATTGGGGCGGCGGGTTTTGCTCATTGCCTTTTCCCCCCATTAAAACGAACAGATAATCGTGGCGGCGATTTGCCTGTTCGTGGCGGCGTTGGGGTGGTCGTGGGGGACCACTGGGATGGATGATGCCGAGCGAGATCTTCCCTCTCGAGATCCGATCGGCAGGGCAGAGCATCACCGTGGCTGTGAATTTGTTCTTCACCTTCGCCGTCGCCCAATCCTTTCCCTCTCTGCTCTGCGCCTTCAAGCACGGAATTTTCCTATCTTTTTTTTTTTTTTTTTGGTTTTTGAATCATTCTCTGCGCCTAGATTCCCCCAAAGAAAATTTTCGATCTGAAACACAAATTGATCGTTTCCCACAGACGGCGCCAGTGTTGGATCTTGATTTTCTTGGGGAAATTAAATAGCGTAGAGAGAATGTAAAAGAACACCAGAAAATTACGTGGTTCGATCTTTTGTGAGATCTACATCCACGGAGCAAGAGTATGAATTTTATTCGAATACTTTCCGTCCCCTTTACAAGGTTTCTTTCCTCTATTTATAGAGGATCTACATAACCCTAACCCTAACCCTAATTTCTCTTGGGCTTGATATTGGGCTTGATATTGAGCTTCACTTCTATTTCTTCTGGGCCACATCCTATCAAAGCATATATTTATGGACTTGTTGCAGTATACTATTTACTAAATTTAGCAATTGTGGAGTAGATGCAGAGGCGACAAAATTTGAGAAAAGAGGAAATATGCCATTTATGGGGATTGCAATTCTAAACGAAGAGGCCTTTTTGTCTGTAGCATCAACTGATTCGGTATGCGCTTGAGACATTGCGCTCAAACTGTTCGACGAAATGCCAAATTGAACTACGATTATGAAATTGGTGGTGGGCAGAGCAAGTTTTGTCTTGATGCTCCATAAACGCCACGGAATCATTCATCATTCACTCAAGGTATCTTCTTTCTTTCGTGGCATTATACTGTAACTCGACTTCCATTTTTAGCAACTCAAAGCACGAACTGCGAAGTAGACTACTACTGAAAATGGACATGACAGCAGGTTTTTGGGTGGCTGCGGCAGTGGGCGTCGTGTCGTTGTTGTGGTGGTGGAATGACTATTGGTATGCTCTGCCGTTTCTCTTCCGCCGTTGCCGCGGCGGTGGGAAGCTCCCTCCGGGCTACATGGGAATGCCGTTCATTGGGGAGACGCTGGCGTTTCTATGGTACTTCAAGATTCTTCGCCGCCCCGATGACTTCATCAATGCTAAACGTCGCAAGTACGTTCATTTCCTTCATTGTTATATCTTTCATCTTTGTAAAGCAAATCATATTCAACTTGTTGTATAGTTTCAACTTTCAAGAATCCGAGCATTTCTCTTTGACTCATTGTTATTATCATCCAAACTAGTTTGAATAGTTATATGTTTGTAGAGCAAATCATATCAACTTGTTGTATAGCTTCAACTTTCAAGAATCCGGACGTTTCTCTTTAACATTTCTACTGTTTTGGAATGTTGGTGTTTGATTGATTAACAGGTATGGTGATGGAGAAGGACTGTATAGAACGCATCTCTTCGGTGAACCAACCATAATTGTCTGCACTCCATCAGCAAACAAGTTCGTGTTGCAGTCGAATCTGAGTTTCGTGATGGATTGGCACGATTCTGAACTCGTTGGGAAGACATCCCTTGTAGCCGTGGAAGGCGATGCGCATACTAGAGTTAGAAGCCTTGTTCTAAGGGCTATCAGTAAACCTGATGCACTCCGCAAGATCACACTCATGGTGCAACCTCGAATCAGAGCTTCCCTCAAATCATGGTCGAAGAGAGGTCGAATCACAGTCTTTAAAGAAGCCAAGAAGGTAAAAGTATATCCTCACTTCACTTGAGTCGAATCTCTTGTAAACAAATGGCTTCTGATCACAATCTCTCTCTCTCTCTCTGCTGTAACAGATCATATTTGCAAACACTGGCAAGTATTTTGCAGGGTTTGAGGCGGAGCACGTTTTGGACACACTCGAAGGTTTGTTGAAAGGTGTTGTTAGTGGACTAAGAGCTTATCCTCTCGATTTTCCGGGAACTACTCATCACTATGCACTCAAGGTCTCTACTTGGCTCTCTCTTGCAAAATAGCTTATAAGAAGTGGTTATCACTATAATGATAAAAACGCTCACGTATTTGACAGTGTCGTAGGAAAGCCATGGCAATATTAAGAGAGGAGTTGGAGAAGAGGAAGAGTTGTGGAGATTCAGTGCCCAAAAACGACCTAATGGAGTCGTTGATGGGAATGAAGGACGAAGATGGTGTCGGGCTAACTGATAACGAGGTTCTTGATAATATTGTGAGCCTTGTTCTTGGAGGTTACATGTCGACTTCTCTTGCTTTGATGTGGGGTTTATACTATCTGGCAAAGTATCCCAATGTTCTGCTAAAGCTCCAGGTATGGTTCGTTATTATTCAATAATAATCCGACGGTATATGACTTGTTAGTAGTTTGATTGGTGTTTTATGAAGTGCAGGAAGAGCACATGGCGTTAGGCAAGAAACTACAGGGAGACTTCATCACATACGAAGAGATAGCTTCGTGCAAGTACACGAGCAAGGTATGAACAAACATTCTGCATAATCTTGAGAGGTAGAAGATGAAGATGTGTTGTTTCAACTCTTTCTATGTACATAATCAGGTGGTGGAAGAAACAATCAGACTGGCCAACGTTGCAGCGTTCATCTTCCGGACTCCTACCAGAGATGTCGAGTACAGAGGTGCAAACATCGATTAGTTAACTTCGAATCATTTACTTGCTCATCATTTCAGCTAGGAAATTCCTGTTATAATGCATTTCAACATCCTATTCTATGGTATCTTACAAGATTATGTTTTCCAAATAGGATATAAGATCCCAAGAGGTTGGAAGGTGGCATGCTGGCTTCGTTACATGCACACGAATCCGGAATATTTCGAGGATCCCACTTGCTTCAACCCGGATAGATGGAATGTAAGCCAAGTAGATGAGATGAAATGGCCATTTTATCGTATATTGTTGAAGTGAAACATGATTTTTTTTTTTTTTTTTCAGGAGGCACCAACACCAGGATCATACTTGGTGTTTGGAGGAGGACCGAGAATCTGCGCAGGAAACATGTTTGCTCGATTAAACCTTTCCATTCTACTTCATCATCTGGTTCTTGGCTACAGGTAATAATATATACATATCTATTTTTCATTCAGCTAGTAAATTATGTTAAACAGTTCTTTTCATGTTAGAGAACATGTACATGTTTCTTGAATTGGAAATTTTTTGCAGATGGAAACTGGTGAATCCTAATGCAGGGATGACCTATCTTCCTCATCCAAAACCTGCAGATGAAGTTGAGATTGATATTATTCAAATTTAAGGACAACTTTGCTCTGTTTTGGAACTTTTTTTTTTTTTTTTTTCAATATTTCCGTAGGGTCTGTTCTAGTTTAAACCTTATTCTATATAAAATTTGGAGTGTTGTAATTGGAAAAAGCGTCAAAAGCATCAATATATATTATTAACTGTTTATATTTTATTTACTGAATCTCGCGCTTAGTTAGATGTATTAGCTGTATAAGTCTGCTAATATAATAGAGGAGTGTATAGAACACATCTTTTCAGTGAACCAACCATAATTGTTTGCTCTCCATCCGCAAACAAGTTCGTGTTGGAGTCGAGTCTGAGTTTCGTGATGGCAGGTGACGTTCATACTAGAGCTAGAAGCCTTGTTAAGGGCTCCTACTGAACCTGATGCACTCACTCTGATGGTACAACCTCGAGTCGAAGCTTCCCTCAAGTCGTGATCGAAGAGAGGTCGAATTACAGTCTTCAAAGAAGCCAAGAAGGTCTGATATATATATGTATGCTCACTTCACTTGTGACGAATTCTTGTAATCAAATGGCTTCTGATTAATTACTCCGTGTGATGTGTGTAGTGTTTGCAGTTAGTATTTGCAATCCCTGGGAAATATTTTCTTGGGTTTGAGGCAGAACATGTTTTGGAATTTGGACACCCTTGAAGGTTTGTTGAGAGGTGTTGTTAGTGGAAGAAGAGCGTATCGTCTCGATTTTCGCCATCAAGGTCACTTATTTCTCTCTACTCGCCTCTCTCAAATAGCTTATAAGAAGTAATTATCACTATAATAATGAAAACGCGCACACATTTGATAGTGTCATAGGAAAGCAATGGCTATATTTAGAGAGGAGTTGGTGAAGAGGAAGAATTGTGAGGATTCAGTGCCCAAAAACGATGTAATGGTGTCATTGATGTAAATGAAGGACGAAGATGGTATCGGACTAACTGATAACGAGGTTCTTGATAATATTTTGGGCCTTATGGTAGGGGGATTTATGTCTAATTCTCTTGCTTTGATGTGGGGTTTATATTATCTGGCCAAGTATCCCGATGTTCTGCTAAAGCTCCGGGTGTGATTCGTTATTATCCAATAATAATCTGATGATATATGACTTGTTAGTAGTTTGAATGGTGTTTTATGAGGTGCAGGAAGAGCACATGGCGTTAAGAAAGAAACTAAAGGGAGAGTTCATCACGTACGAAGAGATAGCTTCGTGCAAGTATACGAGTAAGGTATAAACACTCTGCATAATCTCGAGAGCTAGTTTACTGCTCGTGTTCTGAGGTTGACGATGAAGATTAATTTGTCATTCCAACATACCTAATTAGGTGGTGGAAGAAGTAATCACTAATCAGAATGGCCAACATTGCAGTCTGCATCTTCCGTACTGCTACGAAAGATGTCGAGTACAGAGGTGCAAACATGGAATCACCATTAGCAAAAACTATCTGCATTTCAGTATATCCTTTTCTTTTTCTTTTTGTCATGGTATCTAACATGATTATGCTCTCCAAAATAGGATACAAGATCTCGAAAGGTTGGAAGGTGGCGTGCTGGCTTCGTTACCTTCACACGAATCCAGAAAACTACGGACGATCCCATGTGCTTCAACCCGGATAGATGGAACGTAAGTGTAATACACGAGACGAAAGAGGCACCTTATCGTATACTGTTGAAGCGAAACACGAATTTTATTTTTTAAATTTTTTTTCTAGGAGGCTCCAAAACCAGGAACATACTTGGTGTATGGAGGAGGACCAAGAATCTGCCCAGGAATAATGATTGGTAGATTATTAAACCTTTCCATTATACTTCATTATCTGGTTGTTGGCTACAGGTAATGATAGTTTAGTGTGTAGTTTGAAGTAAAATTATGTTAAGCTTTTAAGCAGTTGATGATGAAATATTTTTTGCAGATGGAAAGTGGTGAACCTAATGCAGAGGTGTGTTATCTTCCTCATCCCAGGCCTGCAGATGAAGTTGAGATTGATTTTACTCCAATTTAACTACTTTTCCTAACCATTTTTGGTTGCTCTGTTTCTGTAACTAGGATCCGTTCTGGTCACGGCCCGAATCTAACTTTTTATTTAATGCGATTTCACGTTATTTATCCTGATTTATTTAAAAGTAGATTCATTTTATTATGGTCGAGCTCATTTTCGTCCATGCCACGCCGCTAAATTAAAAGAAGATATTTGGATAATTTTTTAATTGAGATAAGAATTATTTTGCCTATGTGGGGATAAAAAAAATCAAATAATATGGAAAACTTAAAACATACAAAATATACCGGGACACACTTGGGTCAGCCAGAGGCACCGTGCGGACGGCTAAAACACTGGCACTTTTATTCGTATAGATTAACACTTTTATGTATAAAGATTGACACTTTAAAAATTGACATTTTACTCGTAAAATAATTATGTTAAAAATTGACACTTTTATTCGTGTAGATTAATATTTTTCTATATAAAGATTGACACTTTGACCCGGCCACACTATGTGGCTGACCTCACCCGAGTTTTTGTCAAATATACCCACTTTTTAAAAAATATACCAAAATTGCCCCTAATTTCCCTCTCCACTTTCTCTCTCCTATCCTCAGCCACACACTTTCTATCTCTCTTCCTCCCCTCTTCTCCTTCTCTGACACGCGAACATATGCCTCTCTCTCTTACTCTTTTTTTTCTTTTCAATTTCTACTTAACTTTTTTCCTTTTTCATTTTTTCTTTTATTTATTAATTTTCTTATCTTTGTTTCCTTTTCAATTTCCTTTGACGTTTTTCTTTGCGTGTGTTTTTTTTTTATTTTTTTCGTTTTTTTTTAAAAAAATTGTTCTCTCTCATTTCCAGTTTTTTTTTTTTGAATTTATTTATAAAATGTGTTTCAAATGAAACCATCAGGTTTGCATCATTGATAAGATATCGATGAAATATTGCCAATCTTGGTAAGATAGTTAGCAAGATGTTGATAACATCTTGCCAAATTATATACAAATAACGCAAAAATATGAGATTATGTGACATTCATGTAAAAAGAAGACAAGTAATGAAGATATTTTTACCATTCACGTTTAAATATTTAGTAAATTATTGAGGAAATGTTACCAAAGTTATTCGTAGCTATCAAATCCTTACACTTATGAGAACTAGATATAATATTAGCAAGTAATTGCAAGGCATGGAAAAAACAAGGTAATACTCAAATGTAATAAAATTTTTGTCGGGCATTGGATTTGCCATTCCAAAAAATACACATAAGTATTTAACAAAAAACTTGAATAGTTAGTATTTCATAGCTTTTATGACAAAAATGATGAAACTTTTACTTATTGATGATAATAAATGGTTAACTTCTTGCCTTGATAAGGCCATAAATGAGGTAATATAACTACCATTAACTGCGGAAAAGACGAGCTAAGAAATTACATAATTTCTTACCTACTGATGGTAAGAAATCGTTAGATACTTACTTGCAAAAGGCAAGAAATTGGGTGATCGATTTCTTAGATTAATTGAGAAATTGTTTAAAAGCCACATTACAGTCGACTTATAATGAGTTCTTATCAATTAAGTGGGTTTTGAATGTAACTATTAGATTTTGCATAATTGGTAAGATATTGATGTAATCTTGTCATTCATGGTAACATAGTTGGCAAGATGTCGATAACGTCTTACCAAATTATATACAAAGTACGCAAGAATATGAGATTACGTGATATTCATGTGAAAGACAATACAAGAAGACAATTAATGAAGAATGATAGATATTTTGTAGCTCTTACTTAATGATGGCAAAAATAATGAAACTCTTACTTACTTATGACAAAAAATGATTAACTTCTTGCACTGACAAGGCAAGAAATGGTAAGAAGTTGACTATATCTTGCCAAATAATTGTTAAGAAGTCAAATTGGTAAGAAATTGTCAAATTGTTACCTAACGGTTTAAAGAAGGTAAGGAATTGACAAATTATTACCAATTAATTTGCCAAATTCTTGCCACATAAATTGCCAAATTCTTGCCCTGACAAGACAAGAAATGGTAAGAAGTTGACTATATCTTGCCAAATTCTTTTCAAATTCTTACGAGAATAGAGTTAGAGAATGCAATAAATTAATAAATTCAACTGATTTCAAGCACAATGACTATCTCAATCACTCATGAACCAATTCAACATTCAACAATATAATTTTTTCTTAATTTATAAGCCAAAAAATTAGAACATTTAACAATTTTATTAAAATAACTAATTTTATTAAACCAAATGCATACATATCGAATGCTTTAATTTCGCCACATTAGGATACATAAAATGGTACTCCCTCTGTTTTCTTTCAATTGGCTCATTTCCATATTGGGGTGTTTTCTCCCAATTGGCCACTTTCTATTTTAGGCCCAATATTAACACTTTAGCCCAATTAAAAAAAGCATTATTCACTTCTAATCTAACCCTAATCTCATTCTAGTAGTTTCCGCCTCCAACCCTCATTCTGAAACTGCAAGTGAATTCAGTTCTCATTCTTCTTCCATCGCCGTTGCGATGTCTCTCTCCCGACGCGGTTTTCCTCATTCCCAATCTCTGAAGTCTCCGTCTCCCTCCCGGTGCGACCTTCCTCTACCCCAATCTCCACCCAGTTTCCCCGATTCGTACTCACTTTTCGATTCCGAGATGCCAAACTATGATGAAATCGTCCCAGAAACTGAATTTCAAGAGGTTGATGATCTGAAAAGAGGCGGCTACGTGAGTGATACATCACCTACCTCTCCCGACGCCCCGTCCTCTTCGAGTAGATCGAGCAGCTGTTTATTTCGGAGTGTTAAGAAGAAGAGGAAACTTGCGCGGGAGATCGAAGACGCCCACAGCGGCAAGAAGTGGTCTGAAGAAGGACTGGCTACGTTGAAGATCATGCTTCCCAAGTTGTTCGAATGGGTGAGATCTGTCTTCTCTTTCGTGAATGTGCCGTCGTCCATATGGTACTGTGTTTGTTGTGGTCCATATGAAATGTGTGGCCTGATTTAGATGATTCATTAAATATGAGCATGCATTTGCCCATAACCTTTTCTGATTTGAATCTGGCCCTAGAATTTGGATTAGTTTGGCTTTGTTGGTGAAGCATGCTTATTGGGAATGAGATGGGATTTGAATCTGATGGTTTTCAATACCAAATGATGAAGTTTCTTGCTGTTAAATTGGTTTTGTGTACATTACTGATGGCATATGTATTGGCCAAATGATGATTAAACATAAGAAATCTATGTCTGCTTACAGTGTATGATTTCAGTTGTATGCAAAATCTTATAACAGAAAATATGGTTCACAAAATGTAAATGTGATGCATAATCTAGTGAGAGCAGTGCTTCTTACAAAACAACAGAACTAAAATTTCATTAGATAGGAAGACACAAAAATAACTTCTTACAAAAGATGCAGCCCTATATGCTTGACTGATCATGAGCCTTTCAGCTATCACAAAATATTTCCTACTGCCTTTTAGGCACAAAAAATTTAAGATAAAATACTATGCAGCCATCCATCATTGTCCTAATTACCTGCCTTGATGGCACAAAAAGTGAATTTCCCTTCTAAGTGTTCTGCCTTATAGACATATTCATGTAGGATTGAAACCCAATCTATACATTAATAATTCAATCCCATCTAGGTCTCCATTCTGAATCAAATGAAGGATGCAATCTTTCACCAAATCCAGATTAACTTCCAAATCAATAGGGAGCATGTTCTGCCTAATTAGTGCAGATTTCTTCATATGTGGGGTTTAGTGCAGCCCTATTTGCATTGTTAATTTATTTTTGTGTTTGAATATTCATTTTGGTAGGAAATAAAGTGTACAATTCAAAATTTAAATTTTAGTAGGAAATTCAAACTTGTACAATTAGCCTTAATCTACATTGATTAAAAGAGGTGGGCACCACCATAAAGTCATAAAGTAACATTTTTTAAAAATAGTGCCCAAATGAAAGGGGCCAAATCAGAAAAAACGGAGGGAGTAACAAACAAAAAAAATCAAAAAAGGAAATAGAAAAAGTAAAAAAAAAAAAAAAAAAAAAAACAGAAATAGGATAGAAATTCACCCAACCCAAACAGGTTCTAATCTCTCTCTCTTCGTTTCCCTTTTTTTTTTACTGTATTTTTTTTAATTTTTTTTTTTTCACATTCCATTCACCAAAATTTTCCTTTCTTCCCTTCCCAGTTTTACCTTCGTCTTCCGCCCTCAGCAGCTCCTCCAAAGCCCCACCATCCGGCCCTTCACCGCCGCCTTCACCGCAATAGATGCAGCAGGCTCAATTCTTCACGGCCGCGCAGCCTTCTTTCGACCAAACTACCGCCGCGCCGTCGCCGAAATCGGCCCACCAGGTTGAGGGTGACGCTGCCGCCGTAGATGAAGAGGAGAGGAGGCGATTCAGAGAGAGTTCGTGGCCGGAACCATCACCGGCGAGGAGAGAAGGAAGAAGTAGTTGAGCGAGAGAGAGAGAAAGAGAAGCAGGTTCCCCAATTTTTTTTTTGAATATGTATAAACGAGGAGAGAGAATGTGATAGAGGAGATATGAGATTGAATGGGAGAGAGGAGAGATGAGAGATGAGAGAGAGTGTTCTTAAGGGTATTTTTGTCTCACTTTAAAAAATTTAGGTATATATTGTACATTTTTAAACTTATCTTATATATTGGATTACTTATGTGATGTGAGGTAAATTAGGGTATTTCCACTTTTTAATTTAGGGGCAGTAGCCCACTAAAAAAAAAATAAAAAAATTAAGTTATAAAATGTTGATTTTTTTTGTAAATAATGAGAAAAGAGGGATGTAAAGTATAAAAGGTTGTGAGGTCATGGACTTAAATAGAAACACCGCACTCTTTATAGGCGGATAAAAATGGCAAAAATATCGCACTCTTTGGAGGAAAGTATTGCTAAGACGCTATTATTGAGCCTTGAATGACACTATTATGAATTTGTTAGATGTTTGGGCTTCAAAATATACGGGCTCGATTATTAAATTATAAGATTTCATTAGTTGTGGATTTGATTGATTACTATCATATTATCATTTATCAGTATTTGTTGGGCCATTAATAAAAATGAGATTCGGCTGAGTTGGTTTTAATAGAATGGCAGTACATTAATAATTCCCAAACTAATAATAATAATAATAATAATAATAATAATAATGATAAACATTTGCAGCAAGTTGGAAGAGCAAGTTAAATCCCTAATTTTTTCTTACAAGAATTCTCAATTTCTTTTTTTTTAGTACATTGCATTTTTTTTGAGATGGCGTACATTTTCAATTAAAAAAGCGTATAAAACATAATATATATATAAAACATAATATATATATATATATATATATATATATATATATATATAATAGCAAAATAAGTCTCGATCAATCTTGAGAGAATTTATAATATCAATATATATAATTGCAAAATTTATCTCAATCCTAAGTGGTATTATCGCATGTACATGATATAAATTCTCACGGCTTTGATTTTATAATTCATTAATTTTATTTAATTGCAACTATCTCACATCGATTATTTATGAAATATTACCAATAAATAATTAATATAAATACATAGCACACATTTAAAATTATTTGTCTCCAATTAAAATTTAAAATATTAAAAATTTGAATTTAATTTTCTACTTTTTTTAATCAAAACAACTCGAATTAATAATTCAAAAATCGAGCTTATATACAGTACAACTCGATTTAATTAAATTTTATTCCTATACGATAATTATTCAACAAATGAAATACTATAAAAACGCTAGAATAATAACAATAATTAAAACGGTGAAATTCAATCCATAAACTCCAAAGAACGTTTTAATTTTATTTTGATAAAACTTTAAGGGTCGTAAACATATCTAGATTTGGGTTTATTAGTTTATTATTTTGTCTAAAATTATTAGTATTTAGAAATATATAATGTTTTAAAAAGTCTAATTCTATAATTTTGCTTTATTAATCAATTGATTTTTATTTAATTTATTGATCTCAAATCGATTTTTGAGAGAGACGACTTCATCAGAAAACTCAAATGTGATAGAATCATCTCAATTTTATCCCAGATAAACATTTAAAATACTTCACATTAATGAGAAAATTATACCACTATGGCTTATAGTTTGTCAGTTGAGTAGGGACGGGTGGATAAAGAAATTTATATGAAAGTGCTAAATTGATTTTTGAGAAAATGATTTCACTGATAGGAAAACTCAAATATGAGGGAGTTATCCTTAATCAAAATATTTAAATGACGGACTGCTTGACATTCTATCATTCAATTATATCGAACGACGGGAGGCTTCACTTTAAATGAATATAACCATGCGAAAAAAATCTTACCTCTCATTGACCTATATTTTTTTCGACCATCAGAAAACTTGATATGAAAATACAACTACTTGAAAAATGTTATCAATGTATAATTGACGGCTTAACATTCAAAATGAGTATAACTACATGAGAAACGGGATCTAACCTAATTTATTTTTCTGTTATAATGCTCAACGGACTACTTGATATTCAAAACGAGTAAAACTAATCGAAAAATGTCATATACATAATTGATTTTTTCCCCCTAATTCTATTTAATGTTATTATTTTTTCCAGTGAATTCTAATAATACTATAATTTTAAAATAAATACTTCAATTATTATTTTTCACGAGAAGTGAACCCCCGCTGAATTTCGACGGGTACTAAACTAGTATAGTACTCCCTCCGCCCCCCATATTAGTGTGCTGAGAGAAACGACATGCAGTTTAAGACAAAATGAGTGTAAAGTGGGAAAAGTAAGATAAAGTAGGGAGAAAGTGGGAAAAATAGGTAGAAAGTGAGAAAAATAAGAATAAAGTAAGGGTGAATATGTCTTTTTGCTTAGAGAATCTTTCTATATTTGGAATGCATACTAATATAGGGGACGTCCCAAACGGGAAATATGCACATTAATATTGGGGACGGAGGGAGTATCATAGAGTTTATATTTTGTATTATTAATATTATAGTATGTCGCACTCAATGACCTATGTCAGGTGTGTAAGTTATTATATTCTAATTCTAATGAATTAAATTCTATAATTGATAAATCAATCCACATTCACATATAGCATCTCCGATTCGCATATTCTTAAAATAAAACAAGATATGTATAATTAGTAAACAGTATAAGAAAACACGTAAATTTTAGCACATGCAGAGGCGACAAAGAAGAGGAGAGAGAGTGATTCCAAAAGAAGAAGCTTTGATAACTATAGATTCATGCAAATACATACACAATACTCCATATTAGCAAAGATGCCATTTATGGAGATGGCTATTCTAAAAGAAGCAGCTTTTTGTCTATAGCATCTACGTACTCATTGGTTATGAGCATGAGTACTGCCCACACCGAGCTCAAGGTGTTCGACGAAATGCCTCAAACAAGTATTTAAAAAACGGTTGTTCGTAGTTCGTGTTTCGTCGCGATGCTCCATCAACGTCAGAGAATGATCGATCAGGTATCTTTCTCTCACCATATAAAAACCCCAAGTGCAAATTAAGAGATTATTGGAAATGGAGATGACAGTAGGATTTTGGGTGGCAGTGGTAGTGGGCGTCGTGTCGTTGTTGTGGCGGTGGAACGACTTCCGGTATGCTCTGCCGTTTCTCTTCAGCCGTACCGGCGGCGGCGGAGGGAAGCTCCCTCCTGGCTACATGGGGTTGCCGTTTATTGGGGAGACGCTGGCGTTTCTTTGGTACTTCAAGGTTCTTCGCCGCCCCGACGACTTCATCAATGTTAAACGCCGCAAGTACGTTTCATTTTGTTTACTGTTATCAATTTTCGAAATTGGGATGTGAGTATTCGAGTTTCTTGAACTAGGTTGAAGTTGAACATGGTGTTTGATTGATTAACAGGTATGGTGATGGAGTAGGAATGTATAGAACACATCTCTTTGGTGAACCAACCATAATAGTTTACACTCCATCGGCAAACAAGTTTGTCTTGCAATCGGAGTCGAACTTCGCCATCAAGTGGAACTCGGAGGAGCTCGTGGGAAAGTCATCACTCGCAACCAAGGAAGGCGATGCACATAGCAGAGTGAGAGGCGTTGTTGTAAGGGCTATCAATCAACCCGATGCACTCCGTAAGATTGCTCTCATGGCACAGCCTCGAGTCGTGGCTTTCCTCGAATCATGGTGCAAGAGAGGGAGAATCACAGTCTTCAAAGAAGCCAAGAAGGTAAAATTCTCAGATGCTCAATCTCTCATAAACAAATGGCTTCTAATTTGTTGTTGCAGTTAGTGTTTGCAAACACTGGCAAGTATTTTGCAGGTTTTGAGAAAGAAAATGTTTTGGAAACGCTCGATGATTTATTCGAGGGCGTTGCTAATGGAATCAGAGCTTCTCCTCTCAATTTCCCGGGAACTGCTCATCACTATGCGCTTCAGGTCACTAATTACTCTGCCTTGCTCTGTAGAATAGCTAAAAATCGGAGATTTTCACTTATTAGTTATGAAGATATATGCTTGTGTTTTAATTTACAGTGTCGTAAGAAAGCAACTGTTATATTTAGAGAAGAGTTGGAGAAGAGGAAGAACTGTGAAGAAGCTTCACAGCCCAAGCATGATCTAATGGAAGCACTGATGCAGATGGAGGATGAAGAGGGGAACAAATTAACCGATGACGAGGTTCTTGACAACATCGTGAGCCTCGTTATCGGAGGATACACTTCGACTTCTCTTGCTGTCACTTGGGCTTTATACTGTCTCGCCAAGTATCCAGATGTTATGCTTAAGCTCCGGGTATGGTTAGTTTCTCTCGTGTAATAATCCGATGATATGCATAGCTTTACCAGTTGTTAGTTTGATTGAGATGTATTGTTTGATGAGGTGCAGGAAGAGCACATGCCGATAAGCAAGAAACTGAAGGGGGAGTTCGTCACGTATGAGGAGATAACATCGTGCAAATATACCAATAAGGTACACACGTACACACACTGCATAATCTTCTTGAAAGAAGAATGCTGAATAAGTCGAGTGAGGTGCAAGTTTACTACCAACTCTTTTTCTCCACACATTGTATGATTAATTAGGTGATAGAAGAAACAATTAGGATGGCCAACGTAGCTGCATTTCTCTTCCAAACTGCTAGGAAAGACGTCGAGTACCAGGGTGAGTAACTCATCATCATCATCGAAGAAGAAGACTTTATTTCAATATGTGATCATTTGTTTTAAGGCATCTAAGTAGCAAGATTAATGTTGTTGAAACAGGATACAAGATACCAAAAGGTTGGAAGGTGGCGTGCTGGCTTCGTTACCTTCACACGAACCCGGAACTCTTCGATGATCCCATGAGCTTCAACCCGGAGAGATGGAATGTAAGCAAAATACATGAAGCTCAAACTCAAAAGGCCGTTTCATTGTATATTTTCGAAGTTCGATTCTTTTGTTTTTTTTTGTTTTGTTTGCAGAATGCACCGAAGGCGGGATCGTTCTTAGTGTTCGGAGGAGGGCCGAGAATCTGCGCTGGAAATATGTATGCTCGATTACAAGTTGGCATCATAATTCATCATCTGGTTGTTGGCTACAAGTAATGATTTTTTTTCTTGATTTTTGTGTGTGTGTGTGTGTTTTTTTTCCTTTGAAGTAAGATGCATGTGTGCATGAATTTGCAGATGGAAACTGGTGAATCCTAAAGCACAGATGTCGTATCTTCCTCATCCCAAACCAGCTGATGAAGTTGAGATTCATCTCACTGCAATTTAAAGGACATAAATTTCTTGGTTGATCTGATTTTGGAGCATTACTCTGTGTGTGTGTGGATTGGAAGCATATTGTAAAGCAAATGTACAGCAACTTTTGAGGGTTTTTGCATGATTGGGCAACATCAACATCTATTTTTAGAAATATGTAATATAACTATTCAAGGACTGATTATTAATATAATACTACAGTGTACGTTTTATTGATTTTGATAGTATAAGACAAGAATATATGAATATAAGTTCATAAACTTTTCGTGCAATTATGCGTAAGAATACCATAAACTTATCGTGCCGTTGTTGTGGTGGTGGAACGACTATCGATATGCTCTGCCTTATCGTCTCCGCCGTGGTGGCGGCGCGAAGCTCCCTCCAGGCTACATGGGTTTACCGTTTCTTGGCGAAACGCTGGCGTTTCTTTGGTACTTCAAGTTTCTTGGCCGCCCCGACGACTTCATCAATTATAAGCGACGCAAGTACGTTCTTTTTCGATTATTGTTCTAAAATATATATAATGTACTGATGTACATGAACAATTTCTTTCCCCATAGCAATGGTTGAAGATTTCTACTGATTTGAAATGTTAGTGTTTGATTACTAGATACGGTGATGGAGAAGGAGTGTATAGAACACATCTTTTCGGGTCACCGACCATAATAGCGTGCACTCCATCTGCCAACAAGTTCGTGTTGCAATCAGAACTGAGCTTTTCAAGCACGTGGAGCTCCAAGGAACTCGTTGGAACGACGTCGCTTGTGGCTGTGGAAGGGGCTTCACATAGAAGGGTGAGAGGCGTTGTTCTAAGGGCTATTAATCAACCCGATGCACTCCGAAAGATCACTCTCATGCTGCAACCTCGAGTAATGGCTTCCCTCAAATCATGGTCCAAGAGAGGAAGAATCACTGTCTTTGAAGAAGCCAAGAGAGTAAAATATGCTCAATTCAGTTGATCAAATCTCTTATAAACAAATTCCCTGCTGCTTCTGATTACGATCTCTCTCTCTCTCTCTCTCTCTCAGTTGATATTTGCAAACACTGGCAAATATTTTGCAAGCATTGAGGCAGATCATGTTTTGAACACCCTTGATGTGTTATTCAAGGGTATTTTCAATGGAGTAAGAGCTTATCCTCTCAATTTCCCAGGAACTGCTTTTCACCATGCTCTCCAGGTTACTCCTACTTGTCTGTATCAAATATCTAGATTGATGAAAGACGATCTCTTATAAGTGATGACGTATTCGACAGTGTCGTAGGAAAGCAACTGCAATTTTTAGAGAAGAGTTGGAAAAGAGGAAGAAGCTTGAAGATTCAGAGCCCAAAAATGATCTTATGGAAGCGCTGATGCAAATGAAGGACGAAGAGGGTAACCGATTGACTGACACTGAGGTTCTTGATAATATCGTGAGCCTTGTTATAGCAGGATATAATTCGACTTCTGTTTCTGCCATGTGGGCTTTGATTTATCTGGCCAAGTATCCTCATGTTGTGCTTAAGCTCCAGGTATGGCTATTGTGTAATCAGAAATGATGATAACTGGTTATTAGTATGATATATGTACGGTGTTGTATGACATGCAGGAAGAGCACATGCCAATAAGCAAGAAGCTAAAGGGAGAATTCATTACATATGAAGATATAGCTTCGTGCAAGTACACGAATAAGGTATAGTCTTAGGGGAAAGCTAAATAACTAGTAACTCAGGGTTTGAAGATCTCCTTTTTCTTCATTTTTAATTAGGTGGTGGAAGAAATAATCAGAATGGCCAATGTAGCAGCCTTTGTCTTCCGGATTGCTAGGGAAGATGTTGAGTACAAAGGTGCAAACATAGCTGATCAAATGTGGTAATAATATATGATCGTTTAATTCAAGGTATCTGAAAGGATTAATGTTGTTTCAAACAGGATATAAGATCCCAAAAGGTTGGAAGGTGGCATGCTGGTTTCGATACCTTCACACGAATCCAGAACATTTCGAGGATCCAATGTGCTTCAATCCGGATAGATGGAATGTAAGTAAAATAAATGAGATCAAAAGGGTTGTCGTGTTGAATATTGCTAAAGTGAAACATAAATTTGATTTTTTAGGAGCTACCAACACCAGGATCATACTTGGTGTTCGGAGGAGGACCAAGAACTTGCCCAGGAAACATGTTTGCTCGTTTACAACTCGGTATCCTTCTTCATCATCTGGTTGTTGGCTATAGGTAATAGATATTTTTTTGATTTCAAGAAAGTTATGTTAAGCAGTTCATTTGAGTGGTGAGATGAATTCTGAATTGGAATTTGTTTCAGATGGAAACTGGTGAATCCTAATGTGGGGACGGTGTATCTTCCGCATCACAAACCAGCACATGAAGTGGAGATTGATTTCACTGCAATTTAAGGACGAAAAGCTCGTGGTTAATCTGTTCTGGAACATGTCTTTCTTTTTCAATATTTTTTCAACATGTTGAGCTCTCTACATCCTTCCTCTTTGTTGTATACATGTTTTGGCATCCTTCCTCTTTGTTGTATACATGTTTTGGTGGTACATTATACATTTATACTTCATTAGTAAATACATATCTTGTGAATATTTGGAGCTACTTTCCTTGAACCAATTTTTTATATGTCAACGCAACATCCTCCAGTATATGCCGTATGACTTCACGTGGGCCATCTAAGAATGAAAAATCTTAACCAAATGCAGAATAGACAAAAAGAAAAGAGGGAACTGAGTTTCCAAGAAGAAAACTTTTGTCTCTCCCATCAACTCATTATTGACTAAATATTGAGATCCCACTCCAACAATCATATTATTTCTCCAACTTATTCATATTTAAACCTGGTTTTGTCTTCAAGTCAAGAGAATCATCAGGCCGGCAATATATTTTATCTGTATATGATGTACAGATGTAATGACATTTGCATTCATTATTATTATTTTCTTGAGTCTAAGAATAGAGGATTAAGGCAATATTTTTCTAGCAGTATCTGCAAAGTAGACTATGGAGATGGGCACTGCAGCAGGTTTTTGGGTGGCAGTCGGGGTGGTCGTTGCCCCATTGCTGTGGTGGTGGAATGACTATTGGCATGCTCTGCTGCTTTGCCTCCGCCACAGTGGCAGCGCCGCCGCCAAGCCCCCTCCGGGCTACATGGGTTTACCATTTCTTGGGGAGATGCCTGCGTTTCTTTGGTATTTCAAGGTGCTTCGCCGCCCTGATGACTTCATCAATGCTAAACGCCGGAAGTATGTCTATTGCTATTGTTATGCTATACATGGCCGTAATTTTTCTGTTGTGACATTTGGATTTATTATTATTATTATTATTATTATTTTCGTGAAGTGGTGGTGATCAATGGTGAAACCTTGTAGTTTGTTTAACTTTTAAGTCTATAATTGATCAAAAGCCCCTTTCCCTTTTGATAGATTAGATAATGTCTAAACTAAATTGCAATTTGTAGCATGCTGGGCTGAAAACTTGTACTATTTTAGTATGCTGTTGTTTTACTATCAGGTATGGTGATGGAATAGGATTGTATAGAACATACCTTTTCGGCTCACCAACCATAATAGCTTGCACCCCATCTGCAAACAAGTTTGTTTTGCAATCAGAATCGAGCTTCGGTGTGGGGTGGAACAATCTAGAACTTGTTGGAGCCACGTCTTTGGTAGCCGTTGCAGGTGGTGCACATACTAGAGTGAGAGGCCTTGTTTTAAGGGCTGTCAATCAACCCGATGCACTTCGTAAGATCACTCTCATGGTGCAACCTCGAGTAATAGCTTCTCTTAGGTCATGGTCTCAGAGAGGTAGAATCACTGTCTTAAAAGAAGCCAAGAAGGTAATAAACTCAGTCCAGTCTGTTATAAGCCAGATATCCTGTTTCTTCTACTAATTATGATCTCTCTCACTCTCTCTTTTTCTGTTATTGCAGGTTACACTTGCAAGTATTGGGAAGTATTTTGCAAGCATTGAGGCAGAAAACGTTTTGGACACCCTTGATGATTTGGTTAAGGGTATTATCAATGGACTCAAAACTTACCCTATCAATTTTCCAGGAACTGCTCTTCACTATGGCCTCCAGGTTACTAAGATGATCGCTGTTAACTTTTAAGAAGTTGATTGAATATAAGTCGTGCAACTACGTCACGTTACTGATGAAAGAGTGCTAACAGTGTCGTAGGAAAGCAAAGGCGATATTTAGAGAAGAGTTGGAGAAGAGAAACAGGTGTGAAGATTCGGTGCCCAAAAATGATCTAATGGAAGCATTGATGCGAATGAAGGACGAGGAGGGTAACAAATTAAGCGAGGACGAGATTCTTGATAATATCGTGACCCTTATTATAGCTGGATATTTCTCTACTTCTGCTGCTATAATGTGGGCTGTGTATTATCTTGCTAAATATCCAGATGTTCTGCAAAAGCTCAAGGTAGGTAAATAATGTAACTGATGGTAACATATTATTAATTTTATAATGATATGCAGATATGGTTTTGATTGGTTGAAATTGCAGGAAGAGCACATGCTAATAGGCAAGAAACAAAAGGGAGATTTTGTTACATATGAAGAGATTGCCTCTTGCAAATATACTAGTAAGGTATGTATCAACTGGTTCGATCATCGTGCAGTAACCTTGAAAAGATGAAGCCTAATCTATTGGTCTTTCAATTTTATGACACCAGACAATGAGTTTTTTATCCATATGTATTTAGGTAGTGGAAGAAATAATTAGAATGGCCAACGTATCAACCTTTGTTGTCCGGACTGCTAGGAAAGATGTCGAGTACAAAGGTGCAAACAACGAGTTTACTTCTCTTGACACAGTCTGGAAGCATCTTCATACATATTCGAGGCATCTTTTAAGTGTTCTTTACTATTTATGTTTGGTATGTAACAAGATTTTTGCTGGAAACAGGATATAGAATCCCGAAAGGTTGGAAAGTTGTGTGCTGGCTCCGTTACCTTCACACGAATCCAGAATATTTTGAGGATCCCATGTGCTTCAACCCGGATAGATGGAATGTAAGCAAAATATAGATGAGATGAAAAGGTCGTCGTATTGTGTATCTTGTGCTGAAATTTTAGCTTGTTGTACTTAGGAGGCACCAAAACCAGGATCATACTTGGTGTTCGGAGGAGGACCAAGAGTGTGTGCTGGAAACATGTATGCTCGATTACAAGTTTCTATTCTACTTCATCATCTGATTTTAGGATACAGGTAATACGGTTAATAATATTTCATTCAGAGTAGTTAAGTGTTTCTTTTTTTTCTTTCCCATTTTTTCAGTTATTTTATTTTTTGTATGAGTTTTGAGTTGGAGTTCTTTGCAGATGGAAACTGGCAAATCCTGAGGCAGAGATGCTATATCTTCCTCATCCAAAACCAGCAGATGAAGTTGAGATTGATATCAATCAAATTTGAGAACTAGATACTCAAAATGAGTCGAATTCTAATACTTCGAGTTTGTTCGAGCTGATCTAGAGTTTCTTTTTCAATATTTTTCAATAAGCAGAGAGCTCTCTAGCATCTAGTCTGGAAGAAGGATAGTCCTTCCTCTTTGTTGTATATATTTCTTGGTGGTACATTATACTTCATGAATGAATGCGTATATTGAGAGTATATTTAATTTTCCTTCATCAAATTATATGTATATTATTGCATTATGACTTCACGTGGGCCATCCAAGAATGAAGAACCCTAACCAGATGCAGAATGGACAAAAAGAAGAGGGAATTTTTTATTGGAAAACGAGGGAAATGAGTTTCCAAGAAGCAGCCTTTTGTCAACTCATCATTGGAAAAGAATTCAGATCCCAGTTCAGCCATCAAGGTCACCTTGTTCCCTACTTTTTTTTTTTTATTACAGTATTATTTATTAATAAACTTAGTTTTTCTTCAGCGCAGAGAATCATCACTCACCCTTCATGCTTGATCTACATATAATGTATAGATGTAGACACAGATTAAGGCCATATTTTTCTAGCAGTTTCTGCAAATATGACTATAGAGATGGACACCACCGTAGCTTTTTGGGTGGCAATGGCGGCGGTCGTTGCGCCGTTGCTTCATCATATTTTTCTAGCAGTTTCTCTGCCGCTTCGCCTCCGCCATAGTGGCGGCAAGCTCCCTCCAGGCTACATGGGTCTACCGTTTCTTGGGGAGATGCCGGCTTTTCTTTGGTACTTCAAGTTTCTACGCCGCCCTGATGAATTCATCACTGCTAAATGCCGCAAGTACGCTCTAATGCTTTCTCTTTAATTTTGTCAGTTACTATAATAGTATTTGTTTTCATAATTGTTACTTTTCTTGAAGTTTATGATGGTGATCAAATTGAATGAAACTTGATTTGTTGACTTTCTTAGTTTGAATAACCCTCTAATTCATCATAAACTCCTTGCCCTTTTGATAGATTAGATGATATCCAAACTAGATTAGATGGAGTACTATTTTAGTATGTTGACGTTAGATTATCAGGTATGGTGATGGAGTAGGACTGTATAGAACATACCTTTTCGGTTATCCGACCATAATAGCTTGCACCCATCCACAAGCAAGTTTGTTTTGCAATCAGAATCGAGCTTCGGTGTGGGGTGGAACAATCCAGAACTTGTGGGAGCCACGTCTCTGGTAGCCGTTGCAGGCGCTGCACATTCTAGAGTGAGAGGCCTTGTTTCAAGGGCTGTCAATCAACCTGATGCACTTCGTAAGACGACTCTCATGGTGCAACCTCGACTTATAGCTTCTCTCAGATCATGGTCTCAGAGAGGTCGAATCACCGTCTTTAAAGAAGCCAAGAAGGTAGTAATAAACTCGGTCCAGCCTCGTATAAGCAAATGACCTGTTTCTTCTACTACTTACGATCTCTCTGTTGTTGTTGTTGCAGGTTACGCTTGCGAGTATTGGGAAGTATTTTGCTAACATTGAGTTAGAAAATGTATTGGACACCCTTGATGATTATTTAGTTAAGGGTATTTTCAATGGACTCAGAACTTACCCTATCAATTTTCCAGGAACTGCTCTTCACTATGGCCTCCAGGTTACTAAGATGCTTCATCTATAACAAGTTGAGTAAAATATAAATCGTGCAACTACGTCACGTTACTGATGAAAGAGTGCTAACAGTGTCGTAGGAAAGCAAAGGCGATATTTAGACAAGAGTTGGAGAAGAGGAAAAACTGTGAAGATTCGGTGCCCAAAAATGATCTAATGGAAGCATTGATGCAAATGAAGGACGAAGAGGGTAACAAATTAAGCGAGGACGAGATTCTTGATAATACTGTGTCCCTTATTATAGCCGGATACATCTCTACTTCTGCTGCTATAATGTGGGCTGTGTATTATCTTGCCAAATATCCATATGTTTTGCGAAAGCTCAAGGTAAATAATGTAACCGATGGCAACACATTTTTATTAATTATGTGATTAGTTAGAATTGCAGGAAGAGCACATGCTACTAGGCAAGAAACAAAAGGAAGATTTGTTACATATGAAGAGATCATGTCTTGCAAATATACTAGCAAGGTACGTATGCAATCGGTTCGATCATAGTGCAGTTACCTTGAAAAGGTGAAGGCTAATTAACTGGTCTTTCAATTCTATGATACGTAATTAGGTGGTGGAAGAAGCAATCAGAATGGCCAATGTAGCAATGATTATCCGGACTGCTAAGAAAGATGTCGAGTACAGAGGTGCAAACATCGATCTTTCTTTTCTTGACAATAATTTATCATCATCATCATCATCACGATTATCAGACAGTAGCTAGTTACATTAACACGTGATGATAGCACCATTTATTTGAAGGATCCAACAAGATTCTTCTTTGAAACAGGATACAAAATCCCGAAAGGTTGGAAGGTCGTGTGCTGGCTTCGCTATGTTCACATGAATCCAGACGAAATGGAACGTAAGAGAAATAGATCAAGACGAAATGGCTGTCGTATTATATTATTTTGTGCTGAAATCAATTTTATTTATTTATTTAGGAGGCACCAACCCCAGGATCATACTTGGCGTTTGGAACAGGACCAAGAAGTTGCCCAGGAAACATGTTTGCTCGATTAAACATTTCCATTCTTCTTCATCATCTGGTGTTAGGATACAGGTAATCAAGTATGGAATAATTTCATTCAGAGGCAATTTAACTGTTTTTTTTTTTTTTTTTCCGACGGTTGTTTCTACTTTCTAGTGGTTGTTAAAGATTACTGAAAGAGTTTTGAATTGGAATTTTTTTCCAGATGGAAACTGGTGAATCCTGAGGCAGAGGTGTTGTGTCTTCCTTTTCCAAAACCAGTAGATGAAGTTGTGATTGATATCAATCAAATTTGAGAAGAAGTAAATACTCAAAATTAGCAAAATTCGAATATTCGTTCAAGCTAATTTAATGAAGCTTTTTAAGTACGAAGTAATCTTTTGAGTCTTTTCGTCCCAACGAAAATGAGTCGTTTGTTAAATATATGTGAAGTATAAAATAATAAAATTAGAATTTACTATTATCAACTTTAACATAAGTCAAAATCTAATTTATTATGATATAAGTATGTTTTTTTGAAATAATAAGGTTGTTAAGATTTTAAAATATTTTAGTGATTACTCTAACCACTACTTTTTTTTTCCCCAACTTTACCAATAAAAATTGACTAACAACCGTTATTCCCTTTTCTCCCCCCACCCCACCCCCCCCCCCCCCCCCCCCCCCCCCCCCCAAAAAAAAAATCAACCAATGCGAAAAAATATCAAATTTAATGCATTATTATATGAAAAAAAATTTAAAATCGTTCCTACTTTTTAAAATACTTTTGCGCGCGTGAATATGCCAGCAAATTCGCGAACCATTTTCTTTCAAAATTACTGCAAGAATTCAGACTCGGGCAGTGCAAAATTGGACTTTTCTGGTCTTCAAGAACACTTGAGCCCCACGCGCCACCTGCACAACAATTTTCTCCACTCTCCATTTCTACGTCCACGTGGATGATCCCGAGTTGTAAAAGAACCTTCTTGATTGATTTACGCGCTCACGCGCTCCATTTGAGAGTGTTCTTGGTGCTCAATCTTTTGAACGCCATGGCCAACGGCTATGGCCTTGCATGCACAGATTCCCATACCGCTTTCAAAGTGAATCTTACTCCTTAATTCAAGAACAGATACTGTGTGTAGGTAGAGAGGGAGGGAGAGAGAGAGAGAGAGGGAGTTCTTGTTGAGCTGCTTGAGGGAATAGTAGTAGGTTCTTTCTTTGCAAAATTAATAATTATGGTTTTTTGAAGTAAGCACATTTGTAATTATACTAGCACCCACTCTCACAGCCCCACCATTGTTTTACCAAGCTTCAACCTTTTCATCATATTACACTTTCCCCTTTCCTCTTTACATTCAAATTCTTCCAGGAAAGTAGTGGTGCAAGGTTAAAAATAAAAAATAAAAATCTTTTCTCGGAGCTTTATGTATTAAAGAAATTCAGATTGGAGCCCAAAAATGAAAATGGGCGTTTTAGTTTTGGTGTTCTTGGCAGCTTTGGCAACAACCCTTTTGCTGAATTCCTCTCTTGCTCTAACTCCAGATGGTATGGTGCTTGTGTTACTTCTTAGCAAAATTTATAGGAAAAATGTAATCTTTATGCTCAATTTGGTGCTTTCAGTGATGTATCTCTCTCTCTCTCTAGGTCTTGCTCTGCTGGAAGTGAAAAGCAGTTTGAATGACAGTAGGAGCTTTCTGAGTAACTGGAAAGATGTTGATGAATCTCCCTGTCATTGGACTGGTATTCTTTGCAGCCCTCAAGATCAAAGAGTGGTATCTATGTATGTGTAAATTCTATTTTTGTTTATTATCCAAATTTTCAGCTTGTTATTCACTATGTACTCATACCAAATCTTGATAGAAATTCATTTTGTTTGCCTTTAGAAACCTACCATATATGCAGCTTGGAGGAATCATACCCCCTAGCATTTGTAAACTCAATAAATTACAAAGACTGTAAGTCCTCATCCTTTATTCTCAGTTTACAAGCTTTAGTACTTTCTTTAATTTGATAAAAAAAAAGTAATTGTATTTTTTCAAATAAATTCAGGGCACTTCATCAGAATAGTCTTCATGGTTCCATTCCTAATGAGATTGCACAGTGTTCTGAACTCAGAGCTCTGTAAGTGGGAAACATTTCTTTACCTAATTCTTTATTGGAATTTCTAGGGGATGAAAGTAATTCTCATTTGTATCATACTTTGAGTTTGTGTAGGTATCTTCGAGCTAACTATTTTCAAGGAGGTGTGCCTGCAACTATTGGAAACCTTTCTATGTTGACTATATTGTAAGATCAATGCATATTTCTCCTCGGATTATTGGCGTCTGATTATAGAATGATTTGTTTTAATATAAGATGTATGTTATTGATGTGTAGGGATTTATCAAGCAATACACTGAAAGGTGCTATACCTTCTTCTCTAGGTCGTTTAACTCGTCTAGCGTATTTGTAAGTTAAATGACACTCTACGGTACATACCACTATATTGCTTCGTCGTCAGCTGCGTGCAGTTGCATTGATCATACTAATGCAAGAAATTGTTATTGCAATCTTTCTAGAAATTTATCATCAAACTTCTTGTCTGGTGAAGTCCCTGATATCGGAGTTCTAAGCAAGTTTGGGAGCAAATCGTAAGTCTCTCTGCCTCGAACTACATATGTAAACAATCATAATTTACATTTGACAGTCTTCAAGGTTTCAATACCAAAGAAATTGAAGGATAGTTTATTAGAACTACATATTAGAACTACAATCTTGAATTCTCAAGATTTGTGGATTTACATTCATGGTTAAGACTTATATAGTTCCTCTTGCTCTTGACTACATCGATGTTTAGATACTGTTCTAAAGTTCTATGCTTATGTTTAGGTTTATTGGTAATTTAGATCTGTGTGGGCAACAAGTTAACAAGCCTTGTCGAACATCTCTTGGTTTTCCTGCTGTATTGCCTCATGCTTCAAGCGATGAAGCAACAGGTACTGCATATTTATTACGATTGTTTAAGTTTCACATCTCATCAATAAAGATGCAGCTATGGCTTTATGACTATACTATACCATTAAAAGTATAAACTTGAATTTCTAGATTCCACAGTGCACAAGCGATCCTCACACTACATCAAGGGAATCGTGATTGGTGCAGTATCGATGTTAGGCTTTGGTATTATTTTACTCCTCGGTTTTCTCTGGATTTGGCTGCTTACGAAGAAGGAAAGGGCTGTAAAAAAGTACACAGAAGTGAAGAAACAAGTCCATCAAGATCCAAGTTAGAACAAACGCCTCTTCAAAGACTTTGCAAATTCCTCAAATCTTTGTTTCCTGAAAACTTATTATGTATTTTTCTGCAATAGGAGCCAAGCTTATCACCTTCCATGGTGATCTTCCATACCCATCATGCGAGCTTGTAGAGAAAATCGAGTCTCTTGATGAGGAAGACGTGGTTGGGGCTGGAGGCTTTGGGACCGTATATAGAATGGTCATGAACGACTGCGGAACTTTTGCTGTCAAGAAGATTGATCGAACGAGAGAAGGTTCTGATCAAGTATTCGAGAGAGAGCTCGAGATTTTAGGAAGTGTCAAGCATATAAATCTAGTAAACCTAAGGGGCTACTGTCGCCTCCCCACAGCAAAGCTTCTTATATACGACTACTTAACCATGGGCAGCTTGGACTATTTCTTGCACGGTATGTACTCAATTCTCTTGAATCTGATGAAAACAGGATGTTCTTAACGTGGTTACTAAAATTGTTCTCGGAAATTTGTGATTTAGACAATATAGCAGAAGAGCGTTTGCTGAACTGGAATGCTCGTTTGAGAATAGCTATTGGCTCGGCTAGAGGAGTAGCATACCTGCACCATGATTGCTCTCCGAAGATAGTTCATCGTGATATAAAGTCGAGCAATATTCTCCTTGATGAAAACCTCGAGCCTCATGTTTCAGACTTCGGTCTTGCAAAGCTGCTGGTGGATGAGGATGCTCATGTCACGACTGTGGTTGCAGGCACATTCGGCTATCTTGCTCCAGGTTTGCTCGACTCTGCGATTTAACATGATTTCTTCATCGTTGGATCGAGTATTATACTTCTTTTGAACTCATGAAATGCTAGGAAACTCAAAATTATACCTTAAAGAATCAGTTTCTACGTATTTCTGTGTTTTACTATTCAAAACCGCGATGCAGAGTACTTACAGAGCGGTAGAGCCACAGAGAAGTCCGACGTGTACAGCTTTGGCGTTCTACTACTAGAACTCGTTACTGGCAAGAGACCAACCGACCCCACATTCGTGCAAAGGGGATTAAACGTAGTCGGATGGGTAAGATCATAACGGATCTTTATATCTTCATTGTAATGTTCGCGTTCTGCCTTCTTTTGATCGTTGAAACGCTGTCTTGTGATCCAGATGAACACGCTCTTGAGGGAGAACCGAGTAGAGGACATAGTTGACAAGAGGTGCAGAGACGCGGAAGTGGAGACGGTGGAAGTGCTGGTGGAGATTGCAACGAGATGCACGGATGCAAATCCGGAGGAACGGCCCTCGATGCATCAGGTGCTGCAGTTCCTCGAGCAAGAAGTCATGTCGCCATGCGTAAGTGAGTTCTACGAGTCTCATTCGGATAAATGCTGATCATCCTCTGCTACTTTCTGCAGTTGATAACTCATCGTTATTTTTTCTTTTTCTTTTTGGTAAATATAGTATCCTTTCTTTCCCTACCTGGATTTTTTTGTGAGACTAGCTTCTACTTTTAGGACTGTTGATTGCATTCACTCAAGCGTGAATCTGCATCTCTCTCTCTCATTGTAGGCTATGTCGTTTCGAGAATTTAAATCTCAAGAATTTCAAATCGTATGTATAAAGAATAGATAATCTTTTTATATATGTTTTGAAGTTTTGGATAAATAATGATTTTTGTCTGTTATCGAAATGAAAATGTTATGATCCATTACTCAATGAAGTTTAATTAGTACGTAGTACATATTAGAGTTTATAATTTATTTAAAAAAATAAAATGGGAGTACTTGTTGCATGCACTTTGTAGTGACGGATATCTAAACCAAGCAATTAAATTAAAGTACACTACTAAACTCTTCTTTTTCCTCTTTTAAACAAAAGTACATATTTTGTCTATTTTTTATAACGCGCCGTCGCTTAATTCATTATTATCAATTCGATTAATCAAAAACTAGCCGCTAACAATTATGATCAAGCCATTACAAGTACAACTCGATTATAATTCACAAGTCACAATTATATTCTCTATGTGTTACTTCCTCCATTTCACTTAACTTGACTCAAAACTTTTTGGCTTGTGCTGACACACTTTTTCACGCTTCTTGATGATGGGTTTTAAAATGGATTTTTAAAAAAATATTTTTTTTACAGGATACTACGACTGTCGTAGTATCCCGTAAAATAAATAATTCTTCAAAAATCCATTTTAAAACCCATCATCAAGAAGCGTGGAAAAGCGTGCCAGAAAAGCCACTATTCAAATGAGCCAAGTTAAGTGAAATGGAGGGAGTATATTCTACTAATCAGAGATAAAATTTTATATAATTATTATTTTAATGCTACACATTATATATATCAGAGACACTTTAATTAGTTAGTAAATACTACTATACATTTAGATAATTTTCTATTCATTTAGAGCGAAAATGGCAAACAAGCTCGCAGGCAAAGTAGCCATCGTAACCGGCGGCGCCAGCGGCATCGGCGAGGCCGCCGCCCGCCTCTTCGCCAAATACGGCGCTCGCGCGGTGGTGATAGCCGACATCGAGCCGGAAATGGGGAGCTCCGTCGCCGACTCCATCGGCCGCCACCGCTGCAGCTACGTCGACTGCGACATCGCCGACGAGGAGCAGGTGAAGTCCTTGGTAGACTCGACCGCCGCCGCCTACGGCGGCGTCGACATAATGTTCAGCAACGCCGGCACCATGAGCAGGTCCCCACAGACCGTGCTGGACCTCGACCTGGAGCAGTTCGACAAACTCATGCGTGTCAACACGCGCGGGACCGCCGCGTGCGTGAAGCAGGCGGCGCGGAAGATGGTGGAGCTGGGGACGAAGGGGGCGATCATCTGCACCGGCAGCTCGGCGGCGGCGAAGGGCGGTCACAGCGTCACCGACTACGTGATGTCGAAGCACGCGGTGCTGGGGCTGGTCCGGTCGGCGAGCCTCCAGCTGGGGTCCCACGGGATTAGGGTCAACAGCGTGTCGCCGGGGGCGGTGCTGACGCCGCTCGCCGGGAGGATGGGGATGGGGACGCCCGCCGACGTCGAGAGCTCCTTCGGGCGGTTCACGAGCTTGAAAGGGGTGACGCTCACGGCGGAGCACGTGGCGGAGGCGGCGGCGTTTCTGGCCTCCGATGAGGCGGCGTTCGTGACGGGGCATGATTTGGTGGTGGATGGTGGCCTCATTAGTTTACCATTCAAGAGCAGTGACGAATAATAAATCCAATTTTTGGAGATTAAAATTAATTAATAAGTATCTTAATAAATACTATGAGAAATTAATGCTGTGATTAATTAAAGGTACGAGACCATGGTCTTTAGTCTGTACCTTTAGCTCAGCCATGTAACCAAATCTAATAATATTGGTATTTTATTCCGAATTCTATAATTTTGAATTAGATAAATGTATTTCTTGATTTGATTATTAAAATACCAAATCCTAAACTTTGTGTTAATATCCGCAAATATTAAATTTAATATCGAAATATATATAATACTTTATATATATTATTTATAATGAACTTTCTTGAGCCAATTATGAATGTAGCTCATAAACCCACGTGAACAATGAAATCGGAAAGAATCGTTTCATATGCAAATGACTTTTTTTAAAGATAATTAACTGCAATTTAAGGATTGCGCTACTTATAATTCGAATTTCAGACCAAATATTCAATTCGAAAAAATTGAATAGGGGATCGAATAATTTGAATTAGATATAAATCAAATATAATATTCACGTATATAACAATCTAATTTATTTACAAATATTTGAATAGTTTCACAAATACGATCTAGCTAAATGCAATGCTGTTCAATTTGTTCCAATTTTCACCTTCTCCGCCTACAAGGAGAAGAATAAGGAAACAGTTTATTATGATACATGTTGTAAATTTATGAATCTACATTTATAGTTGGGTTTCCTTTACTTAATGCTCGTTTGGTTGAAGTTGGGTAACGGAAAGAGAATGAAATCAAGTTAAGTAAGTGAATAATAATAATAGTTTCTTTTATTGAGTGTTTGGTTAAATAGTAGAAAAGTGAGTCACTTGTGAAGGGTTCTATTTCTCCTTGTTTACCCTCTTTCTTGAGGGATAACAAAATGGATAACCTATTACTCAAACCAAATAAAAAATAATGAAATCCATTACTTGTTTCTCTTTCGATACTCAAAAAATATTGAACCAAACATGAACTTAGTGTTTTATTAAATTGCTTTTACTTGGTGCACGTTCCTCTTTTAACTCGTGTGCACAAGTTTCACTTGGATCCTGTAGCCTCATTTTAGTATACCGATCGAATACCAAAATTAATTTATCTTGATTTTTTTTTCAACTTCTTGATATTATGATTCAATCTAACATTATACTAATTTTCTAGAGTTCATCCCTCCAATTAAAATTTATTAGTTATTTTTTTAATATTTAATTTCAATTTTATTAGTTGAAAAATGAAGAGAAAATGCTAGTATAAAATAATTATATACTATTAGATTAAATCATATTACATCAAAATTAAACAAAAAAATTAAATAAAAATCAAGAAAAATTGATTTTGATATACTATAGTTAGTACAGAATATAGTTAGTACAGAAGATCCCATCCGCACTAGTTTACATGCCAAGAATGTCAAATTCCCTACCTAATTTTTTTCAACGAGGGTTATTTCAAAATGATATTTTCTGCCTAATCTCCATTAAATCACATTTAACACTAAATGAAATTAAATTAAGTATACTAGTGATTTGTTTATGAATTACTGCGCCGCCAGTTTCCTACAAGCAGCTTTCAGTACTAAAATAATGTTTACTTTGATTTATAATTTGAATAGAGTTTCTTTTAAAATGCAGCATTCTCGATTAATTTTCTTGTATTAATTTTATTTACTACTATATTTATAAAAGTTTATAGAAATGGCAATCGTGAAGAAGCTCGCAGGCAAGGTAGCCATCGTAACCGGCGGCGCCAGCGGCATCGGCGAGGTCACCGCCCGCCTCTTCGCCGAGCGCGGCGCACGCGCGGTGGTGATCGCCGACATGCAGCCCGAGAAGGGCGGTACCGTGGCGGAATCCATCGGTGGCCGGCGGTGCAGCTACGTCCACTGCGACATCACCGACGAGGAACAGGTCAGGTCCGTCGTGGATTGGACCGCTGCCACCTACGGCGGCGTCGACGTGATGTTCTGCAACGCCGGCACCGCCAGCGCCACCGCTCAGACCATCCTGGACCTGGACCTGGCGCAGTTCGACCGCGTCATGCGCGTCAACGCCCGCGGCACGGCGGCGTGCGTGAAGCAGGCGGCGCGGAAGATGGTGGAGCTGGGGAGGGGAGGCGCTATCATCTGCACCGCCAGCGCGACGGCGAACCACGCCGGTCCCAACTTGACGGACTACATCATGTCGAAGCGCGGGGTGCTGGGGCTGGTGCGGTCGGCGAGTTTGCAACTGGGGGTGCACGGGATTAGGGTTAACAGCGTGTCGCCGACGGCGCTGGCCACGCCGCTCACCGCGACGATCGGGCTCCGGACGGCCGCCGATGTGGAGAGCTTCTATGGGCAGGTCACGAGCTTGAAAGGGGTGGCGATCACGGCGGAGCACGTGGCGGAGGCGGTGGCGTTTCTGGCTTCGGATGAGGCGGCGTTCGTCACCGGCCATGATTTGGCTGTGGATGGTGGATTGCAGTGTTTACCATTCGTGGCCGTGGCCAAGTGAGATAACGCATACTTTCTCGATTGGAAAAACGTCAACTCATCAATAAGTGTGCACTTTATTATTTTTTTTTTACATTTTACATTTTTTAAAATAAAAATTGTTAATAAATGTCAGAAATCACGTCGGAAATAAATATGAATAAACGCATAAAATGATTAAATGTGAGAATTTTAATTTAGACTCTTTTTGCCAAATCTTTTTTTTTCTTAATTCAAATGATTGTTTTATTCTAAGAAAGTAAAGTATTAAATACAGTAAAAGAATCTTCCTATCCCTTTTTTACAACTGTACTATTTTGTCTCCCCTTGAAATTCGACGGAATACCAATTTAAAATATATAGTGTTCTTCAAGGGGGGTTCTACCCGGTTGTTATTGTGGAGGCTATGAAATTAGAATTTGATATCGAAGGCTATATTAGTACATCTAAAATTATTTTTATTATTATTTTATTTAAAGGGCCAAATTTGATGAGTATCTTTTTGGGCCCTGATTTAATGAATTTTTTTTTTAGCAGCATACGAATGGGCTTGATTTGTTTAAAACGTACCTACTTCGTCCTCCTAGCTACACTAGTCTCAAAACTTTTGTGCACACTAAACTAAAATTTTATCATAATGAGTGTTTGATCCTTCCGAGTTCCGTCCTTCAAAACCTTACCCTTAATTAGGGATGACAATTCGGTACGGGTTGGGTACCTGTCTCGATTTTTTTGGGTACCCGAACTCGAAAATTCAAAAATTCACTATCTAAACCCGAACCCAAAAATATTTTCGGGTATCCAAATATCCATTCGGGAATTCGGGTACCCGAAAAACCCGAAAATTTAGAAAGAAAAAATACTACTATTTTTTATTTTTTATTTTTTCTATTTTAAATAATGCATATAGCTAGCTATTGAAGATATCATGTACTCATATAATTACCTAATTAATAAAACATCAAATGAGAAAAGAAATGAGAGTCTAAAGTGTTAACTTGCTAAGTTAATTATTTATTTAATTATTTTTTCTTAATTATTTTATTTATTAATTAGTATTATTTATTAATTTTAATTAATTTAAATATAAATTTTGGGTTTTTGGGATTTCGAGTAATTTTTTTTCGGGTTCGGGTATACCCGATACCCAAATTCTTCAAATCTCACTACCTGAACCCAAACTCAAACCCGATTTTTTTCGGATTTTGGGTACCCAAGAACCCGTTCGGGTTCGGATATTTCTGTCCCTACCCAAAAACTAGAACCCAAATTACCATCCCTACCCTTAATTTCGTTTTGGGCTGTCTCTCAAATATATGCATCTTTTTTTTTTAGGCAACACAAAACACTCACACACACATGCACCCTAAGTAACTCGAATCTCCTACCTCTTGGTTAGAGGGGAAGCATCTTTCATTTCTTGACATGAACTCTTTATAACAATATCTTTTATAGCCTTTTAACATTACAAAATTACTATATTTATCATCTATGGCCCACCACTTAACAATATACATTCACAATAAAGGTGTCACTCAATCTCGACTCACAATAAACAATACAAGTCAATTATTAAAAATACGGTGTTAAATACAATACAATGTTAAATATTTCAAAACTCATTCATTTCTAAAAAAGTGGAGCATTATAGATTGATAAAAATATATTGATAATTGATACTAAATGAAATATCGTATCAAAAATTATAAAATCTAGAAAACCAACGAGTAGATTGTGAGAATTTAAAATTTTAAAATTCAAATTATATTGAGATACATGCATAAATGTAAAAAATAAAGAGCATAAATGTAAAAAATAAAGAGCTGATGGATTAAATTAATAAATTATTTTAATTAATAAAACTATAAATTTTCAATTTGAATATCCCAAAATAGAATATGACATATTTTATAAATGGAACGGATATAGTATTATATTCATGTTATGTTGTGCTATATTTTCAATATTTATCCGTTGAGTTATGGTGTTCAGAGTAATGCTCCCCTATCTACCGTAGGCATACTTAATATGCCCACGGCTGAGGTGGCGGTATTATATTTAAGAAAAATTATAATTAATATATCTTATAAAAATAAACCCTACCATAAAAAACCTACTAAAAAAAAGCGAACCCTAAAAGAAAAAATCATTGACGTAGCACTGCCACGTCTACGGTGGGCACATTAAGTGTGCCCACCGTGAGTAGGGGATCATTTCTAATGGTGTTCATGTAGAAATGTAATCATTTATAACGCTTCGAGTTTAATTTATATGTAATTTTAACTATTCATCTTAATATAAGCATTGCGGCTCGTTTATAATTTGATTTTATATATTCGAAATTTTATTTCTAGAGTTTACATGAGTCCATACTTATTAATAAGGCTATAAAAGTCGCGTGTCCACATTTCTTTTTTATGGTAAAAATAGACATATCCATGATTTTGACTTAAATCTTCTATATATATATATATATATATATATATGGGAGGGTTCGCATGTAAATAAATCCTGACGTAAGAAAATGAGAATAATGCTTAAAGATAACAAATTCATGCTGCATAGAATTATGCTTAATATACAATTGTGCTTTCTAATATATAAATTGATGCTTAAATAGAATTATGCTTATTGTACCTTATAATCATGCTTAAATCAATATCAACCATAGATCTAACTAAGATCAATGGTCCAGATCTATTCATATTTCTCATATGAGAACTTATTTACATATATATATATATATATATATATATAATAGCAAAATAAAGGTCGATCAACCACGATTTTTCTTGAATATTTTGCTAAATTCTCATAATTTTGCCTAATTAATTAATAATTTAATCCAAATTAATATATATCTTCTTAGAATTTCAATTTGAATAGAAGTTTCATAATTTAAATCACTTATATATATATATAGATATTTATATTCTATTTTATGAAAAACTTAATATTATCATAATGACAATATATAAATGAGCATTTTGATTTTGGGGCAAACCATGAAGTACCCAACCTCCCTTAAAAAACACAAAAAGTACCCACCCCTTTTAATTTACAATACTTCTACCCAATTTTTTATAATTGGACAAATTTACCCCTCCTCTTCATAATTGGAGCACTACTCCTTCCATTTCTCTCTTCTTTTTTGTTGTTTTTTTGGTTACCTTTTTTTTGTTATTGTTTTTTTCATTATTTTTTAGTTTCTTTGTTCAGTTTTTTTTTTTTTATATTTTCATTTTTTCTATTTTCGAATTTTTTCAACTTTTTTTTTTCTTTTTCCATCCTTTTTCATTTTTTAGCCTTTTTTTTTTCCCTTTTTTCCCCTTTTTTCATGATTTTCAACCTTTTTCCACCTTCTTTTTTTTATTTTATTTTCATTTTTTTCATTTTTTTTCTTTTTTACTTTCTTTGTTCAGTTTTTTTTTCTTATTTTTGTTTTTTCTATTTTTGATTTTTTTCAACTTTTTTTTTCTTTTCCCATCTTTTTTCATTTTTTTCAACCTTTCCCCCCCCCCCCCCGCCTTTTTTCATGATTTTTAGCCTTTTTCCAACTTTTTTTTATTTTTTGTTTTTTCAATCTTTTTTCGTTTTTTTTTTCCAGTTTTTTTAGTTATTTTTTTCTATTATTTTTCAGATCGTACCCGATTACCTATGATTATCAATACGAATATCGATCAATTCGTACTGATTACCTAAAATGTAGTACGAATTCAGGAACAACAATATCATTAAATCCACTCTAGATAAAACAAGAAACTTAAAAATACACAAAGGTAGTTCAAGAGAAACTGGAAAACAAACATATAGCAGCAAAACCCTTCACATATTTCAACAACAAGAAATTTTTATATTTCTATCGGTACGAGTATTGTTCAATTCGTACCAATTATCTATGACTATCGGTACGAATGTCGGTTAATTCGTACCGATTACCTATGATTATCGGTACGAATATTGTTCAAATCGTACCGATTTCCTATGATTATCAGTGCGAATATTGTTCAATTCGTACCGATTACCTATGATTATCGGTACGAATATTGTTCAATTTGTACCGATTACCTATAGTGTAGTACGAATTCAAGAGCAATTAGAAAACAAACATATAGTAGCAAAATCCTTCACATATCTCAACAACAAGAATTTGTTATATTTCTATCGGTACGAATATTGTTCAATTCGTACCGATTACCTATGATTATCGGTACAAATATTGTACGAATATTCTATATTTCTATGGGTACGAATATTATACAAACAGAATGTAATTATACTTGTGAACTAAAGAAAAACACTAATCAGAATCGAGAAGCTATCCGATTCTCAGCAATCCAAATTTCTCCAATGAAACATTCAATATATTTCTTCAATGAAACATTAAATGTTGAGAAACAATTAAAAATTAAATAAATGGCCTAAAAAACGTTCAAATTCAGAGAAAGACTTTTAAGATATATTTCTCCAGTGATTACTAATGTAGATACGCAATTAGTGAGGATAAACCTAGAATTAATTATGAAAGCAGCGGGGGGCAGTATCCCATTCTTCAGCCGACACAATTCCTTGCTCCTGCACGTATTTCAGCCACAATACTTATATCAAATTAAACTCAATTCAAATTATTTCAAAAGTTAAAAAATCTGGTTCTCAACCCAAGAGGCTAGCTAATCGAGAATATGTGAAAAATTGAATAAAAGTGAAAAGAAGAGAAGGGGAGATGAAGGAAGGCGGTCGGCGGCGAACCTGATGGCTGGAGCTTCGACGCCGGAGCAACGGATGGCAGCAGTTCGTAGCGGCAACGCTCTTCTCTGCGGCGGCGCTGGAAGCACAGGTGCGGCGGAGCGGCAGGAGAGGAGAAGCGGCGGCACCGGCGAAGTCCGAGGATGATCCATATCTACGGTGTTGGGCTGTGCGGAAGCACGGCTGTGACCTCCACCTCTGCTCCAACGAAGATGCTGCGCAACAACGACGACGGCACCGCTGCTCCGCGAATAGAGAGCTGAATTGGAGCAGGTACGGCTCCCAACACGTCGTCCCCTCGGTGTAGACCATCATGTCGCCATCGCTTGTGGTGTCTCCGTCGGGCTGAGAAATGAAGGGAGAGAAGAGAAAGGAGGGGAGGAGAGAAAGCGGTTGATGAAAGAAGAGAGAGAGAGAGAAACGAGAAGGGGGAATAGAAATTGTGAGGAATTTTAATTTCAAATTTTGGTTTTGGGGGAAATTGAGGGGTAATTTTGTCCACAATAGAAAAAGTGGTGTAAAACTAAAAGGGTGGGTAGTTTTAAAGTATCTTAGGGGAGGTTGGGTAGATCACTATAATACCACTTTGATTTTTAAGTATAAAAATAAAATTCTACTCCCTCCGTCCCATTAGAATAGACCTATTTTTTGAATATATATGAGGTATAAAATAATAAAACAGACCTATTCTAATAGGATATAGGGAGTACATCATTTGTGATTTCCCAACGAATTTCAAAAAAATAAAATATAACTCTCTAACAAATGCTACTATTCACCGCACGAATTTTTAATATTAAAATTCAATACTAATATATCGTTTGACTGAATTACATATTTTTCAATAAGTAAATAAGTTATTTGTGAATTAGTTTATTTTTAAATAAGTAAATAAGTTATTAATGTATTAGTTCTTTAAAAATATCGGGAGCCTTTACTTTAAATGAAATAACCACGCGAAAAATTTTATCTCTCATTGACCTATTTTTTTTTACCAACAAAATACTTGATATGAAAAATGTTACCAATTATCAATATATTTCTATATTATAACTTATACTTTGAAGGCTTAACATTCAAAATGAGTATAACTATACGAAAAACGGGACCGAAACTAATCTATTTTTTTATTACAATGATCAACGGGCTATTTGACATTCAAAACTAGTAAACCTAATCGAGAAATATCACATCTCATTGATCTTTTTTTTTTCTTTTCTAATTCAGTTTAATTTTATTTTTTTCCAAATGGATCCTAACAAGCAATACTCTCAAGATAAATAATTATAATATTATTTTCCACAAGAAGAAAACCCTGTCGAATTTTGACGGGTACTAAACTAGTTGAATATATACTCCGTATGTGTTTTGGTTTCAAGTTCCTCCAACATACAAAACTCCAGCTCTATAATTGAGAACGTCTTTTCATGTCGTCACGAAGTTTCTTGGACCTTTTAAATTTAGGACACATAAAACACACAATAATATTGTTTCAGAAGAGATATTTACACAATAAATATAAACAAATAAAAACAAATTTCATAGCTTAGAAAAAAAAAAAAAAAAATCATTGGTGCCCAAAAGTTCAATTGGCATATTTGACATCATTTTTACATTCTTAAATTTTTGGGTAAATAAATTTATCGTGAAAGAATTGGACGTCATATATATGTCACAAAAGGACGTTGTTTTTATTTATTCACGTGAAAAATAATGTTATCTCCATCTTCAAATAACGCGTATAGTTTTTTTTAGCATAAATAGGTGAAATTTAAGCATGGAAGGTAATTGTTGATGTAGGATACATCCCAATATGTACGTTTTTGTGGACCACCGAAAAAGAAATTAAATGAGGGTATTTTGTACATACATAGAAAGAGAGTACTTTCTAAGAATTATTTTTAAAAAATTAATAAAAAAAATGATACAGACTTGAAAGAAGATCATCCAATCATCCAAATATAATACTCCTTCTGTCATTTTCAAGTTGTTATACTTTTTTCAGCAATTTTTTCAAACGTTTTCGAATGTCTTGATGATGAGTTTTAAAATAACTTTTAAAGATTTTTTTTTCTTTTCAAGTGTAACAACTTGAAAAGGACGGAGGTAGTACAAGGCGCCATCAACTTGAGTTTTTTCCTCACTGTGGAGTGAAGCGCCATTTTCTCCTTGAAAGGCGGCGGCTGAAGGAGGCGTTGCGGCAGTTGGGAAAGCCAACTACGGAATCATCTGCTTTGCCAATCTCTGTATGTAGCCTATTATAGTCGTTTCACCTCGAAGAAAATGCCCATTTAATATTTATTTTATTACTCATTCACCGAGAGTGCAGTATGTTCTTTGTGGCATGAGTTTTAATTAAAAAAACAATAGGTGGTTCATCGATGGATTTTTTAAAGTAGGGGTTGAGTCTCAATAAAAAAAAAGGTTAAGTTATTTCATTTTTTTGTAAATAATAAAAAAATAAGGATATAGGCAGATACGTATATGGTTTCGAGTATGACAAGTGGCGGATATTTTTAGTTTGTATTGTTTTAACTCCACAGTGTATTTCCTTTCAAAAAAATAAAAAAAAACTCCTACAGTGTATTTTTAGTTTGTATTTTTTGATAAGCACGTATTATTCTTTTTGCGAAAATTTCAAGTTTATCGCAAATTTAGCTATCTTATATGCTAAATAATATAAAAATTAAGTTTATTTTGTGATAGTTAATTAATAAAAAATTATTGTATACACGAATTACGTTATTTAACTTATTAACAGAATTGAAAAAATCATGAAACACATAGATAAAATGTAAATATAATGTACAAATAATAAAAAAAAATTATAACAAGTTATATGTATAGCCCACTAAATAGTGTAAGACTGTAAGCACCCAAAATTAGAACCCAATATTGTTGAGAGTTCTAATTTTGAGGTGCTTTTACATATGCTGTCACGAGATATTCTTTATATTGCAAAAGATATATAAAACTTAGTGATAATGGTTAAAAATAGTCACTTATCTTTAACAAAAGATAAATTATAGTCACAAATTTAAAAACATATAAATTCTAACCACTTTCAATGTGTTGTGACAAAATTGCCCTTAATAAAAAATAAATACAAGAAAAACTAAATGAAAAAAAAGGCAAAAAAAGAAAGAGCTGTCGTCTCTCTCAACCATGTGTTACTACTCCACGCTAGCGACATGAACACCAACCACCACCACTCTCGTCACCCCACCACCACCACCGCTTCTACCACTACCGCCTTCACTCGCCATCATTAGTTTTTTTTTTCTTTTTTTTTTTTTTTTTGTTTCCTCCTTTTCCTTTCGTTATGTGGCAAATCAGCCACAGTGTCTTCTCCTACCCCCATCTTCGTAGTGGTGAGGGTGCTGCCATTTTTTCCGGCCATCCGAAAGAGACATGAAGGGAGTGCTCGAGGTGCGAATATCACGAACAGCAGGCTCGAGCAGATCTAATCCATCCTTGCCTCCAGCCGGAGTTTGGCTCTGGCTTCAGCCTTCATTCCAACGCGGCGACGCTGACTGTGCTGCTGCACAAACTCAGACTCGAACGAGATCTATTCGAGCCATAGTGCATCGCGCTCAATTGGGCTGAAACAAGCACAAACGGGTTCAATCGGCTCAAACGAGCACGAACGAGTCGATCGAGCCATGGCAGTTTGCTCCAGAACAAGAGAGAATCGATCGATCAAGCCTCTCGGCTCTCATAGGCTCGATTGAGCATATCGAGGTTCGATCAGGCTCAATATGCTTGATCGATCCCAATAAAAAAACGGTTCGTGGAGTTGGGCGGTGGTGGACGCTGGACGGTGCGGCGGCAGATGGCCGATGGCGTTGCTATTCAAATGGGTATGCGTTGCTGTGAAGGCTGAATTGGTTATGAAATTGGTGACGGTTTTTTTGCCTAGAATATTGCAAAACGGCGCGGTGTTCAATTTCTTTCTCCTCTTATTGGCCACCGGAAACGGGTTACAACGCCGGCGAATCGATCGACGGAGACTGCGTGCGGATCTGCGGCGAATCGATCGGCGGCGGTTCTGCAGGATTTGTGATTCTTTTTACATGTTCTGTAATTCTATTAGGTTTTATATTTTAGATAGAAAAGGGTAATTTTGTCTCAATGCAATGAAAGTGACTAGATTTTATATATTATTAAGTTGGTGGCTACTATTTATCTTTCTTTATCTTAAGTGGATATTTGAGATGTTGTCCCTAAAACTTACCCTCTTCTCTTGGACCATTTAATTTAGGCCACATAAAATGCGCAAATCGTTGTAAAAGATACTTCCTATGTTTTAAGATTGATGACACGTTTCTTTTCCTTTCTTTTTGGCACACATTTCCATGCTTCTCGATGATGGGTTTTAAAATAAATTTTTGAATTACCTTTTCTTTTACGAGATACTATGTGTGTCGTAGTATCCCGTAAATAAAAAAAAAACTTCAAAAAATTATTTTAAAACCCATCATCAAGAAACGTAGAAATGTGTGCCAAAAAGAAAGGAAAAGAAACGTGTCATCAATCTTGAAACAGAGGAAGTACTACGTATATGTACATGATAAATATATATATAAACAAGTCAAGTTGCATAAATTGAATTTTATGACAATATTAGTTTTCAAATACTAATTACTAGTAGTTTGGTTCAATTAGGAAATAGAAAGAGAATATAATCAAGTCAAGAAGTAGAATAACACAATAACTAAATAACTATCTTATATAAGTGTTTGGTTCGATAATAAAAAAAGAAATCATTTAAGGGAATCCATTTCTTTTAAATGAATGGATTATGTTTCTCCTTTATTTTTGTTGGTAACAATTTAGTGGAGTGATGAGTTACGCTCAACTAAAAGTAATAGAGATAACACATTACTTAAACAAAATAATAAGTTATAGAATCAATTAATTAAACCAAATATGGACTAAAAATATTACAAAGTTCAATCTGTGGGATTTGAAGTTTTTATTAAATTAAAATTTGACTAAACTTGTCACTAAATACAATTTTTTTTTAATGAACACAAAATACATTTATGGATCACTAAAATGGCTCATTTTTCATTCATTTGTGATATACGTAGTACTAACTTTCGGCACATGATTTCTGAGACCTTTTATATTCATATGTGAGGTATAAAAAAATAAAAGGTGTCAGAAATCTTGTGTTGGAGGGAGTACAATGCTTTTCGTACATGTTCAATTCAGTCCTTAATGTGAAATAGTGAAACAAAGATCTAATTAAGATTGAATTCTCACCACGAGTAACGTACAAACAAAAATGGTCCAATTGTTTCACGGGATGATTCACACAAACAAATACAAATTATTAATTGCTAACTGCCTAAAATATAAATGTGACTCAGATTCTTTGTTTTTTTTTTGGAGGAACACCAGTGTTATTTACATTTTTGTAGTAATATTTAGAGTAGACATGTTCTTTTTTATTTTTATTAGATACCTTCTCTCTGTCTCATATATCATCTTCTCTCTTCTCTTTTATTTTTAGCTTATTTTTCTTTTGTGGCTATTCCTCCATTCTATTTTCTCATTTTTTTTTTTCCGAACCACTACATTGTGAGAGAGCCGTAACAAAAATTTCCAACAAATATAAAATATTCAAATTATAAAAAAAAACAAAAAAAAAATAAATTGGATTTTCTCGAACATATCATATGTATAGTTTAATATTTTATAAATAAATAGTCTAAAATGAAAAAAAAAACTAGTTTAAATGTAATTTATTAAAATTTCATTTTTAGTTATAATTGTTTATTACCCCAAGATTTATTGTATTATAAAAAAAATTGAAACCAAATTAAAAAATTATGGGGTAAAATAAATCCTAATAATTCACAAAATTAAAAGTAGAAAAATTTCCCTCCATATAAAAAATCTATCAAGCGCATTAAAGATGCGGTCGTTACATGCTAAACCTAATAATGAGAAAATATAATATCGATAAAATTAAAAGGAAACGTGAAAGGCATGCATGGAGATGGAGCAGATCGATACTACTATAAATAGGTGAAGCTGGTTATGAGAAAAAAATCACTCATCACTCAAATAAGAAAATAAAAAGAAAAAGAAGATGGGTGCCACCATTATTAAGCGTGACGATTTTCCTAAAGATTTTTTATTTGGAGCTGGATGTGCCGCCTATCAGGTAATTAATTCCCATCTTCATGATCAGTTATATATATATATATATATATATATATATATCTTGTTTTATATATACTTCAATTTTTTAGATAATAATTAAAATAATGGAGGCTAGGATTCATATATACACACCCGGCCATTAACCCTCTCTCTCTCTCTCTCTCCTTATTAAATTTGGGTGTTAATTAGGTTGAAGGAGCTGCTAAGGAGGGAGGTAGAGGCAGAAGCGTATGGGATGATTTCGCCCTGGGGCAACCATGTCTCTCTCTCTCTCTATACACATACATATTTTAATTTGTCTCTCACTCTCTCTTGAAATTGAAGAGCAAATATTTATCAAGTGAAATGATTAAATCGTTGTGAGTGTGAATGCAGGGAAAATAGATGATGGGTCAAATGGAAATGTTGCAGCTGATATGTATCATAGATACAAGGTTATTATATACATATATATATATATATAATATCACTTAATTAAGTCCATAATATAAATTTTATATTAATGAATTTATGTACACACAAATATATATATATATATATATATATTATATATATATATATATATATATATATATATATAAATTGCAGGAAGATATTAAGATGATGAAGCAAATGGGGTTTAATTCCTTCAGGTTCTCAATTTCATGGCCAAGAATATTGCCTGGTATAATATAAATATAATATCGATAGAGATTAATGATTAATTTAGTGAACTGAATATAACTAATTAATTAATTCTCCAAACTCTGAATATACATATAGCCGGCAGAGTTTCTGGTGGAGTGAACAGAGAAGGGATTGATCACTATAATGCCGTCATCAACACTTTGATAGAATATGGTAATTAATTATTAGTTAATCATTCAATTAATAATAAATAATGATAATTAATACTGAATATATTAATTAATTAAATGAGAACGTGCATACATGGCAGAGATGACTCCGTTTGTGACAATCTTTCACTGGGATCTTCCCGCGTGCTTGGAGGAAGAATATGGCGGCTTCTTACACGAAAGAATTAGGTAATTAAAACATGCACTTAACCCTTTGCCTTTCAATTTTTTTTTAAAATAATAATAATAATAATAATAATAATAATAATTACTTCCTCCGTTCCACTTATATATAAGGATAGTTGACTGTACTTTTGTCTCACAAAAGACAGTCAACTATCCCTATATAAGTGGTACGGGGAGAGAAGTAATTAATTAAATGAGAAATGATCTAGACCATTTAATTAATTGATTAATGCAGGAAAGATTATCTGGAGTTTGCAAACGTATGTTTCTGGGAGTTCGGAGATCGGGTGAAGCACTGGACTACCTTCAACGAGCCCCAAGTCTACGCTATCCAAGGCTATGTTACCGGCCAGTTCCCCCCCGGTCGAGCACTTCCCCCTCCTCCCACAGCCACCCCCAACAACTTCGCCGCCGCCCCCAAAGTTGGCAATATTTCAACCCTAGCCACCAGATCTGCCACCCTTGCCACCAGATCCGCCACCACTTATTATCCCTTGAACATTAACCCTAGAATACGCAATATTTTAATCTTCGCCACCGCCGCCACCACCACCACCTCCACCAACAAGCTCCCCCCTCCCCCCATAGCCGAACCGTCGGATGTTTACAAGGTTGCAAGAAATTTGCTTCTTGCCCATGCAGAAACAGTCCAGCTCTACAGAACTAAGTATAAGGTCTCTTCTTTCTCTCTCTCTCTCTCTCTAACTCAAATTTGATCAGTACTGACAATGAATAATTTGCACTCAGGATGCACAAAAAGGCAAGATAGGCATTGTACTGGTCACGAGTTCTTTTTTACCTTTACATGAAAACTCGGATGCAGATATCGAAGCATGTGAGAGGGCACGTGATTTCTTTTTTGGATGGTACGTACTTACATTACTTCCATCATAATTATATTCTATTATCATTCATCTCTAGATCTCAATTTTAATATAATATAAATATAATGAAGGTTTCTAGAGCCTCTAATGAAGGGGGAGTATCCAAAAACTATGATCTCCCGATATTTGAAAAGTTTTTCAAAGGAAGAAAAGGAGATGCTCAAAGGGTCTCTTGATTTTCTGGGCGTGAATTATTACTGTTATCAGCATATTGAAGATGATCCCAACCCTACTGGGGAGGGCTACCTCGCAGATGGAAGTGCAAGTATGCAGGTAACTAATTAATTTAATTTAATTTAATTAATGTTTTGCTTAATTATTACTACTTATTATACTCCTATATACTGGAGTATTAATTAATTCGTTTCATGCATATACTATACTTTCTGTAGATCTTGATGTCTCATCAATCGAAACAGAGGAAGAGACGACAGACGTCCAGAGGAATGTAAGGATATATATATGTATAATTAATTAATACTTAATGATATGCTTGTATTTGTATTTTCACTAATTAATTAATAATTAATTAACCTCCTCGATCAATTGTTTGTTTGATAGAAATCTTACCCCAAGGGGATATATGAAATACTCACATACCTCAATGAAAAGTATCCAAATCTGAAAGAGATTTACATCACTGAAAATGGTAAGTAAGAATTAACTAATTAACTCATAATTAACTAAAGCTAGTTCCTATAATTACTAATTATCTCTCCGATTGAATTCATAAATTAATTAATTAGGGTATCATACTACGACCGATCCGAAGAAGACAATGAAGATGGTCTGCGAAGACGAAGACAGGATCAAGTACCACCAAGATCATATCGCCTACGTGCATAAAGCAATGAAGTAATTAATTAACTAATTAATGGAGTACTAATCAATTATCCATCTCTTTTTATACTTGAAAACCTATAATTATTAATGCATGCAGGATACCTGAGCTTAAGGAAAAAGTGAAGGGGTACCTTGTGTGGGCGTGGTGCGATACCTACGAGTGGAACTCAGGCTACACGATGAGGTTCGGACTCAACTACGTGGACTTCGCCAACAATTGTGTGAGATACCCCAAGAACTCTGCTGCATGGTTCGCTAGGTTTCTCCACAACGAGCCGGATTGCTTCAAGCCATTGTTGATTCCGAACACTACGGAGAAGACGACGTCGACCGAGAAGAGAGGGATCAGTGAAGATATTGATGGGGGAAACAAGGCTTCCAAAAAGTCCAGAAATGTTAAATAAAATTAATCAAGATGTGATCATATGCATGCATGCATGATCAAGTACTTATTTATATATATATATATATATATATATATATATATATATATATACGGATATTACGAATAATCCATTGCAAGCTAGTGAAAATATCGTAAGCAATGAGCCAGACCCGATGACGTTTGATACTAGAGGAAAGGATGATGATGGCGTCGAAGATGAGGGCCGAAGTGGACGGCCCAGAAGAAGGACGCGCGAGCCCAAGAAGTTGAAAAGATTTCATTTCTTATCGTTAAGTTAACTTTGTAGTTATTTATTTTTGTAAGTGGGCTTAGACCGATTTATTTTTTAGAGTCGAGCAAATTATAAGCTTCTTTTCGGGTTTTCTTGTTGATTCTTTCCCGAATTGTATGGTCGAATCAACCAGGGTCCTTAGTATAAAAAAAAGGAGATTGGTGTTATTTTATAATTAATTAATAAGATAACCCTAGTTTTCCTACTTCTCGTTTACGTTAATTTTCTGCATCTTATCGGCGTGATCGGCGAGAGTTGCTCGCGTCTGCCGAAGTTATCTCCGAGGAGCAAGAACAACTCGTTCTTGTTCATGCGGTAAGGGTTGCAACCTTATCATATATATATATATAATGATATATTATGATGTGTATGTGTGGTTGGCTCGTGTACTTTGTACGAGCAGGCATCACTACTTGCAGTAGCATCTATGTAAGATTAAATAATGTGTGATGCTCTAATTAATGTATGTATCCTTGAATTAATAAAGCAAACGGCAGCTTTCTCTTTTTGTATGTTTTTGGTGACATATAAGATGGGTTCAATTTAAAATTCTTATAAGTTAATCTGAATGTCATTCTGCAAATTCGAGTATTTAATCAAAGTGGGGAGAATACATAAAAAGAGTTTAGGTATTTTCCTCTACGCAAATTTTTAAGTATAGAAATTTTATAATATACTACTATTTTCTTGAGCCGATTATGAATTAAATCCTTAGATAAACGTATGTTGAAGAATAATGAAATCGAAAAGAATAGTTTCAAATAAAAAAATGATTATCTAGCCGAATATTCGGGGTGAAAAAATCGAATATGATCGAATAATTTTTAATTTGGGCTCCTTTTCACCATTTTTTTAGTGTTAATGATGGTATTATTCTAAGAAATTAAGTAAAAATTATCCTCCTATTTTGCAAAGATACTCGTGAACACAAGCTCATCATTTTTTTACAATTGTACGGAGTATCACTTCTGGATTGCCGTAATCTGATTAGTACTGTCCTTGTTTAGTTGTTTAGCATTTCATGATCGAATAAAAAATTGAACTAATGTAAAAAAAAATAAAAAAATAATAATAAATAAAGAATTGAACTTATGGAAAACTAACGGAAATAGATGTTTTCATTTCATTTCATTTTGCTTTCATTGTTTAGGGGCGACGGGAATTGATGTGGGAATAAATTGTTACTAATAAATGTGAAAATCATGTCTGAAATATGACTTGATGAATTAATTAATTAAATGGGAAATTGCATTGAATATTTGCAACAATTTTGAAAGATATTGAGAAAAAACGATATATTACGTCATTTATGATAATGAAATGAAAGTCAAGAAGTTGGTAGTATTATTAATGTGAATAACTCATCTTGTTTTGCAAAGATTACTCTTGCAGATTATGGATAAAAAAAGTATAATGCATAGCTGAATTTTAAGCCTACAAGATAAAATCCAGTAAAATATCAAGAAATATGAAATCAAGATAGTGATAATACACAGAGTTACAGAGCAATTAATCCAGCCTCTTGAAACAATTTCATAACTGAATCTGCTTTTTCCATCTAAAAATATGGTGATTCTTGTAAATCGTCAAAGGAAGTTGCTAATGCAGAAAGGCTGTACCTTCGTCACGGGCTCATCAGTTTGGCTGCCGGACTAATGGGGATTACACCAGAGGGAGAGACAAGAGCATCGATGGGGACATCGTTGGGAGTGATAGGTATGACATCATCTTCCAAGATTTGCACCGAATAAGAAAGAGCAACTATACAAGAAGATAAAGGGAAGATAAATTGTTACTATGTGAACATATTGTGATACAGTAGCTAAAGCTCAGAAAATATGTGGACAAGGTTAAGGGATAGGGGAACCCACCAAATAACGGTTTCTTCCACTTGTGATCCTTTGCCAGCTCTTGGTACTTCGTGAGGAAGGTGTCGTAATAGCTTCAGGAGGAGATGGAAATAGTTAAACATATATATGCTCAAGAAAGCTAAAACAAAGAAGGAAAGCAAAATGGTAGCACTTAATGAATACTACTATCCATTCGTAAATTCTATCTTATTTTCGCCTTCTGCAATTCTCTTTCAGGCATGAAGATAGATCATACAATAGGGGGAAAAAAAAATGACGAGACTATTGCATAGATAATCTTTTTGAGCTGAAATAGCTTTCAAGTTATAGGAAGTTTTGAAGATTTTCTTCCCCTTCGAGTACAGATAGATTGATGACATCATAATCATGGAAACTAAACATATCAAGAACAAAAATATGCAACATACCCTCCTCCACGGCCCATTCGCCTACCGGATTTGTCAAAAGCAAGTCCTGTACAACAAAATAAAACCCGTATTCATGTACCATATGTTGATCGAAAAGGGTATATAATTGAATCATCATAGTATGGTTCCTATTTACAAGAAGAAATATATAACTGAAAAGGTTGGAAATTTGAAATCTTACCAGGTAAAATAAACAAGTCAACGGGTTCATCTGCAAACATGACTGCATACAGAAAAGTAAACTTAGTTTGAGTCGGAGATAATTTTGGGTGAGATTCACATCAAGAATCAGTGAATACAGACTTGGCCTGATCGATTGAATTAATTCGAAACCAGAACATCAGATCTTACATTCTTTCGTTTATCAACAGCAATTGGAAGCTACGTATTGCATTCTAAGACTATTTTTAATGACAATCACGACTCTGAATATATCGCATAAAGTTTCTCAAAGCTGTAAGGCAAGCAATATAATAATGTTCAAGTCCAAGGAAGAAATATTTGATGCTGTTATGAATAATGCATACAGAAAAGCATCCACACAATAAAGCAAAAATCATGCTAGTAAAATGAGGGAATTTACATACCATCTTCACGTTCGTTTCCCTCAGAATCACAAGAGTCGGGTTCCAAAATAGCCATCGAGTTTGCAATCAAATCATCCATCCTAGTGATGTTCAACATCCTCATGAAACTGTTCTTGTCTTCCACCCTAGGAACATAAAGCTTCTTTCTCACCTGCGAATGATCATCTTATCGCAGAACCAGAGAATCAGCCCTTATTCAAACGCAACATTACAAAATAAACGAGGGCAAAATCAAAGCAATCCCATCATCATACATCGCATACGAAACAAAATTCAAACACCTTTCCTAACTCCAGAATTTTCAAATGAAAAGCAGTAGCATTGCCCAAAATCACAAGATAACTTCACATTGTGCATCACAGACTACACACATTGTTCTTAATAAAATTCCTAAAAAAAACGAAATGCAATTCAAACACCATTGAAATCGATTGAGCCCATCAAACAAGAACCATCACAAATAACTCAGCTCAAGCTGAGAATAGAGCTACTAAAACACCTTCTCCACATAATGAGATCTCAATAAACAGTACCTTGATCTGTGTTCTTCAAGATTTCAGACAAAACTTTAGAGGTATCAACTTCTTTCAAAGCAGGGCAGCTGATATAAGCGCAGAGTCTTTTACACGACTTGAACCAGGAGCCTCCAACACTATACTCTGGATTGCATCATCTGCACCAATAAAAAAGAAAAACCCACATCACAAAATCCAAAAGTTTCTCCGAAACGACATATTTATTTTTACAAAAATCATTCAAAATATACACGCATTGATTCTTGGTTCGAACGAGTTTATTGCCTTCTTGAGATCTGATCGCGGGGTCCATCGACTTGAGTTCTTTCCTCACTCTAGAGCGAAGAGACTTTTTCTCCTTGAAAATAGTGTCTAATGGTGTGGCGCTCATGGTGGCGGCGGAGCGTAGGTTCAGACCGGAGAAGGGATGGCTGACGGAGGCGCTGCGGCGGTTGGTAAAGCCAGCTGCGGAATCATCTGCTTCGCCAATCTCTGTACTTTGCCTAGTATAGTCATTTCACCTCGAACAAGATGAAACATTTAATTTTTAATTTTTTTTTATATATATGAAAAGTATTGGGCCTGAATTTGATTTGTGGATAATTAACTTATGCAGTAGGCCCAATTTTATGAGTATATTTTTGGGCCCTAGTCTTATGAATTTTTATTTTGGCAGCACAAAAATGGGCCTGACTTGCTTAAAACATAATTATTGTACTTATCCGTCCCGTTAAATGTACTCTCTTCGTCCTCCATTTAGTGACTATCTTTTTTCAGCATATGTGACACGTGTTTCCACTCTTATCTTTGACCATAAAAGAAAGAATACTTCAAAAATTCATTTTAAATCTCATCAACGATAAGCGTGGAAACACGTGCCACACATGTTAAAAAAAGATGGTTATTAAATGGAGGACGGAGGTAGTAACTTTTTTTTTTAACAAAATTAAGAGGGACGTGTAAAGTGTGAAAAATAACAGAGTTTATACTTTTTGATTTTTTTTTTTTTCAAAAACAAATGCAAAATATTTTTGAATGGGATGGATCAAAAAGGAAAACAAGACATTTTGAATGGTACATAGAGTATTAATCATGTAATGTTGTGCTATATTTTAAATATTTATTCATTTTAATTGTAGGACGTGTTCTCTTTGATAAAAAATGGAGGAAAAAGAAAATTTTCCACCTTTTTTTTTTTGTCTTGTGCGTTATGATAGATAATTTCCACATGTGGAAAATTAAGACTTTAAATATGTCGCCGAGGGATTATTTATGTGATAAAAGAATTTCTAAGAATTATTTTCTAAGAACTTGAAGAAAAAAAGAAAGAACCTCGAAATAATTAATTAATTAATTTTTTATGTCAAGATGTGACTTACCTACCTAAAACCTAGCTAATTAATGTAAGAATATTTTAGCCATACATTCTACCTAGTAATCCTATATTTTTGTTCCAGTATTAAAAAATTATTTTGATATAAAAATAGTTGTTATATAATTAATCCTAATTAGTATTTTCAACTACCATTTAATTCGAATTAATTCTAAAAGACAAAAACTTGGGTGAGGTCGGCCACATAATGTGGCCGAATCAAAGTGTCAATCTTTATATAGAAAAGTGATAATCTATACGAATAAAAGTGTCAATCTTTAACATAATTATTTACGAATAAAATGCCAATTTTTAAAAGTGTCAATTTTTATACAGAAAAGTGCTAACCTATACGAATAAAAGTGTCAGTGTTTTAGCCGTCCGCACGGTGCCTCTGACTGACCCAAGTGTGTCCCATTCTAAAAATCCTAGATTTCGTATAGTCAGCATATACAAACAGAGTATTGAATTTCCTTATACAGAAATCTACTGTATAAAACTCAATAATGTCGTTTTGTGATGGAATGTGAATGAGGACAAATAAAAATAAAAAAATGAAAGGAAAACGTGAAATTAAGGGCATTGTATTTGGCTTCGGATCCTCTATTCTCAAAATGGTATCCAGTGGAGTCCCAAACTTAATTTATATTATTTATATTCATTTTTTTAAAATAAATTTATTTTATATTAATGATTTTGTTTAATTTTATGATTATGTTCGGGTTCACCCATCCCAATTAGGGTTTATAATTATTTTTTTACATTTAATTTCACTTTTATTAGTATATTGGAGTTGATAAATTCAAAAATAAAGTATATAATGTTAAAAACTTCTATTTTTTTTTTCTTATAAATGTCTATTATGATTTACTAAATTATAGGAGTAGTTTTTTTTTATTTTTATAAAAAATAATACTCCCTCCGTCTCAAGTATTTTGACACTCTTTTCTTATCGGGCCGTCTCAAGTATTTTGACACCTTTCATTTTTGGGAAATAATTAGCTAATTAATAGTACAATTAGTAAATCCCTTATTATACTTAATATTATCTAATTAAATCTAATCATTCGTTCACCTCTCAGCACATATCTCAATATAATTTAAATCCTAAAAGTTTAAACTATCATAGCTTTCTCGTTTGTTATTCGATTTTTATGATTTTTATACCAAATTAAAGGTCTTGATACGATCTTTCATTTAAGATCAAACATGGATATATTTTTATCACTACTACAAAAAATGACATAGACAACGGGTAAAAACCGTTGTTGTATCTGTTTTTGAACCGTTGTGGTATGTGGTGTTGTTGTATAGTACGCGCTCATAGACAACGGTTTTTGAACCGTTGTCAAATTATGTTTTAACCACGGGTCTATAAACGTTGTTGTTTTGTATTTCCAACCGTTGTAATATTTTATAACAACAACACCGTTTGACAACTATTAAAAAACAGTTGTTAAAAGGCCAATAAACGACAACCGTTCAAAAACTGTTGTTAATTGTATGTGAAATGTGCATGTTAATTTTAATTATTCAACGACCTATTTTATAATTTAATATAAATTATAAAACTAGAAAACTGGTAATCAGACTCTATAAAATTAAAATTTTATAGCAAAATCTAATTCAAATTCCAAGGTACTAGTACAACAATATCCATACAAACCAAAGTCACTAAACAAACCAAAGTCATAGTCAATATTAAACAAGTTCATACCTACTAATCATGCCAAAAACCATTCCAAGTTCATGAGAGAAACTAAACAAAATTAATAGTAAACAAGCTAAAGATGAAGAACGTTCAGCCTCGAGTCACTTGTCTTGGTTTCATGGGAATCATCCTACAAAAGGGCAAGAGAAATGAACACCAAAAGAAAACTTAAAGTATAAATCATTTTAGTCAAAAACAGGAATTAAGAATCCATAATTTACCTTCTACTCTATATTTGATTACACAAATTTTGCCCACTCCTTACGCACCTCATCAATATCCGCAATAGAGTAAGGAAGTCTTTTATCGAACTGTAACACATATCATTTATATATGTAAACACTATTTATTTTCAATAAGCTTCAACCATTAATTGTCAAACAATATGAAATTATTTGCAAATTACCATTTTCTGTAGTGAATGTACTGAGTTATCACATGCAACTTCAACTGTTTCCTTGATGTACTTCATCACATATAAACCACACTGTACGGAGTCCGGTTGTTTAGGAACCTGCAATTAATACAATTTTTTAGTAACTACGCTATATTTTTCATTTATTTTTAAATTACCATACCTGAAATACTGTCCACAAATTGCCTTTTCTTTCAGTTCTTCTCTTGCCCGAGGCATGGACATTTAAGGCCCTTCAATATAGAATTATATACTTAATTTTGCGTAATTACAAGTGTTTATTTGAATTACGAGAATTATATAAAATAAAGAAACTTACAATTCCACAACTTCTCTCCAATCCTCATTATGAATTCCTTTATAGAGAGGATCCAATAACCCAATCTATTATTGTGAGGGTTAATGATCGTAAGAATCCAATGATTTCTGGAAAAAAAGAAGAGAAAAAAGGCAAGACACATGTAAATTCTAACTAAAACATAAAATGAAATGTTTGTAAGATTATTTATTTACTTACCCCACATTACATGGTACCAAAGCAACCTGATCAGCCAATGTACCAGAAAGAGCTTGTGCCAGTGAAGATGCTCTAGATTCTACTCCTTTCTTGATCAAAGTTTTGTCAGCTTTCTTGCTTGGAACATACCCCACATAATATGGATCGACAAATCTAAATGTTTTGACCTTCTCCAAGCTTTGAAGCTTCTTGTACATGTGCCTACAAATTAAACAAATAATTTTATGGAGGTGACATTTCATACAAGCTGAAGCAATAGAAAAAAATTCATGTTAAGTTAAAATTTACCATAAGTACACAGCTACACAATTGTATTGAATAGGCTGCAGTTGACAGAATGGTTCCACATCTTTATGGTGCAAATAAATGGTACGTTGTTCTCCGAAAACTTCTTTGGGATACTTATCTGTACAGTGCCATTCCCATTCTCCAAAGCTTTGCAATAGCAATACACCATGCGCAACGACAAAGGAATTTTCGAGTAATCCATCGCAGGCTCTCTCTTTTCTTGTTTTTTTTTTTTTTTTTTTTTTTTTTTTTTTTTCTGTTTTGCCTTCTAAAGATCACACTGTTACTAAGCATATGAGTTAGAAGAAAAAAAGGTACTTGTATATATAAAGTTAGCTTACCTCATCAGTCAACTTTAACAGATGCATTGGCCATGTAACATGACAGCCTAGTGCATCTCCAATGTTTTTACAATCATCTGATGGAATTGGCAGAGTAGCATTTTCATCCACTATCTCATCGATTGAGACACGTATGCAATCTTCTGGTAATTGCACACCGAGATGATTTGCTTTCACAATTGTGCCATGCGCAATTTTTATGCCTGATTCCGCACTTAAGGTAACAAGTTTACCCTGCAAGCACAATATCGGGTTTCAGAAATTATAGTAAGCATATTATTTTGACATGCATTTGATAGATAAAGAACCTTACGACCTCAGATCTTATTGTCTACTTAAAGAAACCAGTGTAAAAAATGACCTGTAATGCATCATTTTTGTCAAGTAACTGCACATCCTCATCGAAGTCCTTGACATCATCCTCACCCAGGTTGGTGGCATCGTCTATATCAGCCATTTCATTTTCAGATTTCATCTTCACCGAACAACTACCTTTTGCTCAATGTGAGCATCATGAGGATGATTTTTGAACACAGCAGCTTCTAATCTTGCAATTCGTTCATCTTGTTGCTGCTCTCTTTCTTCAGCATTTGGGTCTAGATGTTGACGACTGCACAACTCCGAGTTTAATTTGTTGCCTCGATAAACTTTGAAATAAGATGTTTGAGTCATATCACATCCAACACCTCTTACACGACCCGTATGTTCTCGTTTCCCCAAAACATTTTCTAGAATAGTGCCTTTGCTGACCTTTAAATGCAATGTTCCTTGTTTTTTATCAGAGATCAACTCATCCTACAGATTCATTGAGTTAAATCATAAGAAGATGTTAAAATAGATGAAAATGTAAGATTTAAAAGAGTCGACTCACAATCTTGGCAGCTGTATCATCAAGACCAGGAGTTTCACTTGGAAAATTCCCATCTTTGTCCTTTCGTGCTGCAACCCATAGCATAGATTGATCAGCATCTGGATCATCACTTATCAACTCGGGCTGCACCAGGAATGCAACAAAAATATATATGTATTCAGCTCATTTTCATGTGAATGAGCAATGACTTGCAGCCTAGAAAATATAAACTTTTGCAGTAGTAATATGTGAATAGGTGATCATCAATACTTACATGTTCACTAGCATACTTCGCATACCCTTTCCGAGCTAAACGGTAACGATAAATAATCTTAGATCTTCGGTCCTTTTGCACTTTACTTAATTTCTGGAGAAATAGACAAAAGTGAAATTTTACTATAGAACATTCCAGCCTACATATATTAATTGAAATTTTAACATTTTATATCATGAATTACCTTGAAAGAATCGCCTAGACGCTTGAAAAGAAACTCACTCCAATCAGAGGCTTGAATAAATGGATATTCTGGGGGTGGTGTATTCAGCTCAGATGAACAGGATGATTCCATTTTGTCAGAAATGTAAGTTTTATAGAGTTTCGACTTGAATTGTCGCCACTTTGAACAGGCCGACTTGAAGCATTTCTCCTTCCAACTTTCAGGTACAATGAATAGCATCTACATTTATACAACATAGCATGTGAAAATCCAATATCATATTCTTAGCAAATGGTAAATGATATTATTACTTACCTTCACAGACTCCCAAATTTGAAGTTTCACTTCATCAGGTACATCCCTCCAATCGTCATAAGTGATCTTCACCCTTTCTCTAGCTAGAACACCAATGTAACTCTGCATCTGAGTCCCAACTGGGCATGTTGTCTGCCCCCTTTCATTAAACTTAATACTTTTCTTGACACCTTCACCTCTTTGAATAGATAAACAATGCATTCGTGTTTTTCCTCTACGAGCTCGTTCAACTTTAGTGTTCTTTGAACCTGATGCTTGGGTATCCACCTCTACTTTGTTAACATTCTCCACGTTGATGTTTTCCACATCATCTTCTAGTCGGATCTTTTTAGTACTCTGTTCAGGGAGCATACTGCTTACATTATTCGATGCTTGTTTTTTTTTTTGGGCCATTGGAAGTGAAAAACTGCACCAAAAATTTTAATTTGCCAAAGTTAGCACAATATTAGTAAACAAAATATAGAAATCAAATTAAAAATGAGCAAGCATCTGAGTCACACAAGGGGCTTAAGACCAACATAAGAAAATATACCTAGTCATTTCCCAAAATTTCATGGTCAATCCAAGTTCCATCACAGTTTTGACGCACACAAGGGGGTTCATCATTTGTATCATCAATTTTCATAGGTAACCCTTTACTAAATGGAGGATGGTGAGTTACATAGTCTACAAAATCACTTTCACTCGTGTGGTAAAAATTCTCTTTACAAGGCATATCAAGAACAACAGACCAGTTCCGATCTATAGGATCTACAACATAGAATACTTGCTTTGCTTGACTTGCCAAAATAAATGAATCGTCTTTGAATCCTATCTTATTCAAATTCACCAATACAGACCCAGAATCGTCTACTCTAATGCCACTATTATTTTCTACCCAACTACATTTGAACATTGGAATTCGAAACCCGGTATAGTCAAGTTCCCATATCTCTTCAATAACTCCATAAAAATCCATTTCAGACACAATAGGTTTTTTATCTTTTGCACTAGCAAGTTGCATTGTATTTGCAACCAAGCTAACCCGCGAGTTTTGAACTTCTCGAACATCGTCTCTTTCTCTTGTGTAGAAAGTACTTCCATCAACAATGTACATATGATACTTCAACACATTCTTGCTAGGCCCCTCTGCAATCAACTTCACCCTTTCCGATACTTCATTCGGGGAAATAACACATTCACTTGCAACTTAAGAATGTAATATTCACCAGCTCACATAAGAAACTTTTGGTTGTATATAATCTGTTAAATGAGTTATGTCGAACTTACCTGATCACGCAACCAACTAGCAAATGTCTTATTATGCTCATCTTGTAACCATTTTGGTGTCTTACATTTATTCAATTTTTCTTCAAATGCACCATATGTTTCCTAGATATAAATAATAACATTAGCAAATAAGCCTGCAGACAATTATAATTTTAAAAGTGCTAATTGTATAAATTACTTTACGTAAGGATCGATCTCACTATCATTGGTGAGTATATGACGATGAGCTTGGGCCAACTCCTCATCACTAACAACTTGGACTTCTGCCTTCGACTTAGACTTAGTACTGAAACGATCATTTTTTGTGGTTGGAACACCACAAGTTCTCATCTTTGAAAGGTAGTTTGCACAAAATTCTACTGCTTCTTCGGCAATATAACATTCAGCCATGCATCCTTCTGGATGATTTCGATTTCTCACATACTGCTTCAGTACTCGCATGTACCTTTCAAATGGGTACATCCATCTATACCATACTGGACCACACAATCTGACCTCACGTACAAGATGAACAGTTAAATGTACCATAATATCAAAGAAAGATGGGGGAAAATATTTCTCTAACAAGCACAATGTCGTTACGACATCTTTCTGGATCTCATCCAACTTAGACACATCTATCACCTTGCTACATATAACATTGAAGAAGTAACACAATCGGATGATAGCATTCCTAACATTATCTGGTAAGACACCACGAATTGCCACCGGAAGCAATTGTTGCATTAAAACATGACAATCATGTGACTTCATGCCAATGACTTTTAAATCTTTCAAAGAAACTAATTTCTTCACATTTGAAGAGTAACCTGTAGGTACTTTCATCCCTGCCAAAGATTCACATACTTGTCTTCTCTTAGCTCTAGTCAACGTATAACACGCAGGTGGTAGGTATGTTCGCTTTTCTTCTACAACCGGTGCCAACTCAGACCGCACATTCATTTCTACAAGATCTCGCCTAGCTGCAAGACCATCCTTTGTTTTGTCTGGCATGTCAAGTAATGTACCAAGCAGACTTTCACAGATATTCTTCTCGATGTGCATCACATCTAATACATGTCTGACATGTAAGTGTTCCCAATACTCCAGTTCAAAGAATATCGACTTCTTCTTCCAAGGAGTACTATGTCCAGCCTCTTTTGCTTTCTTTGATTTTCCCCATTCACATTTTATTTCTGCAACACTTTTCAAAACTTCACGGCCTGTCAAAGGTTTTGGTGCAGTTCCGAACTCTTGGGTCCCATCAAATGCTTTCTTTTGTCTTCTGTAAGGATGATATGCTGGAAGAAACTTCCTATGACCTGTATATGACATTTTCCGGCTATGCTTTAACCTTTTAACATATGTATTTTCACTACAAATGGGACATGCATGATATCCCTTCACCTTGCAACCGCATAAATTGCCATAGGCCGGAAAGTCATTTATTGTCCATAACAAAACAGCTCTGAGAAGGAAACTTTCATCCCGATAAGCATCGTATGATTGAATGCCCACTGACCATAAGTATTTCAAATCATCAATCAATGGTGCTAAGTAGATATCAATATCATTTCCCGGTTGCTTAGGACCAGCAATCAACAACGTCAGCATAATAAATTTACGCTTCAAGCATAGCCACGGAGGAAGATTGTAAGTGACTAGCAAAACCGGCCAACAACTATACTTAGAGCTCATCAAACTATGAGGATTGATTCCATCAGCTGATAAAGCTAACCTCAGACTTCTTGGGTCAGATGCAAACTCTGGCCATCGATGATCCACAACCTTCCAACATGGCGAATCTGATGGATGACGCAACTTACCATCTGTAACCTTATTATCGGCATGCCAAGTTAAGTCCTTAGAAATATCCTTATTACGGAACATTATTTGAAATCTCGGAATCGGTGGAAAGTACCATAACACTTTTGCAGGAACTAAGGATTTCAACGAAGACCCACTGCGGTCTTTCCACCGTGAGGCACCACAAGTTGGGCAACTAGTATGGTCTGTGTACTCTTTCCGATACAGGATGCAGTCATTCGGACATGCATGGATCTTTTCATAAACCATACCTAGAGCAACTAAACTTTTCTTTGCATCATACAGAGATGAAGGCAATTCATTGGAGTCTGGAAGCATATCTCCCATAAGAGTAAGAAGATCATTAAAACTCTTGTCACTCCAATTGTGTTTTGCCTTCAAGTTATAGAGTTTGACAACACTAGATAATCTAGTAAATTTCACACATCCCGGATATAATGGTTTCTCTGCATCCGCAAGTATTTTTGTATATTTACTTGGATCATCAGTGTCATCATATGCATCATGCACCATATCAATTGGTTCTTCGAACTTAAAATTATCATCAGCCTGCTGTACTTGATCCGGATGGTTTTCAGAGTTACTAGGTTTAGGCTTTTCCCCATGCCATATCCATGTATAGTAGGTTAAATCCATACCATTAGCCAATAAATGTGACCTTACGGTATTAACCTTTTTCCGTTCTATGCATCCACATTCTATGCACGGACATGACATTGTTTCACAGTTACCTATATCTTTTAATGCAAACTTCATAAAAGACTCCACTCCAACTATATATTCCCGGGACAACCTATTCTTTGACATCCAAGATTTGTCCATAATGAACCTAAGAGAATAATTTTGAGAAACAATCGACACCCTCATAAATTTTGAGAAAGAAATCCTGCACAAATAATCATTTAATACTAGCCTACAGATTCAAAACACTTTTCCACCATTAATCAAATAAGTTTTTAGTACTATCTTAATTAAATTAAATAAGTTAGCACCGTCAATAGAGTAAGATTCCACACACTTAAACACGATATGAATAAAGTATACGGCATATAAGCATCAGGGGTGGGAAGTAGAGTTAAGAGTAGTAAGACCAACATATGCAAAACAACAACTTAAATCGGAATCAACAATCAAACCACATTCACACAAACACAACGTAGCACAAATAATTACATAATGGTAGCACTACGGCAATAGGCTACCCCAAGGATGTAAATAAACGAGGTAAGAAAAAAGAGCAAACAATAGGTTACTAACACAAACGAGCTGAGGACTTACTTCTGAAATTGGCAGCACCTGCAATAAACAAGACTCCCAACGTGTTTCAATGAGCTAGCAAACAATCTGCAAAATAAGAGGTAAGGTAAGATAGAATACTAAAATATAGACTGATGATGTCCATAAGGTTCAATGAAAAAAAATAATAATAATAAATTATAAGCATCAGTTTGCAGATTAATAAAAAAAGAGAAGATAGATTCAAAATGGGTCAAAAAGATTAAGGGAAGAAATAAAAAAAATTAAAAGAGTACTTACTCTTGGTGTATGATGCTGAAATCTCATAGGCCAAGAAGGGAACATATCCAGAGTTGCTGCAGGCCTGATGGTGGTTTATAAAGCTGCAAACAAAGTAAAAGGTGTGGCTGTGTAAGTTACTTGAGAGGGTTTCTGCAGATTTCACAAATCATGCCAACTAGTTGATAGTGTACAATCATCCGTGGGAGAGGAAGACCTAATAAATTTTCTCCATTTCAGCTGTAGCATATTTAACATGGAGAAGCAATTTTTATCCACCTCTTGTATCGTGAGTTGCAAATGTACAGATTACAGAATATGATGCATAAATAAGATATGGAAACGCCATTGACAGGAGAAGGAAGCATGAAAGGAATCTTAGAAAAGGAAATAAATTCTAATAAAATTCTGAAGTAGCAAATGTTCTAACCTTCCTGTCCGACCAATTGATTTGACAATCGATTTCAAAATCATGACACTCAAAATCAAAAGAAGAGCAATGTATCATGGGAACAGGCTAAAAGGCCATTTAGCAAATGATCACTAAAGTCAGACATATAACAGAGCTTAATAGCTCCTGCCCAACCTTTGCAAGTAATGCTACTTATTTTCTGTTATCTCCATTTTCTCGTTTTCCCCCAATTCTTCTGTCCTCTTCCCTAATTATACATTCCTTCAGCTATTCTCGGCATTCAATTAGATCACTACGGCAGACATGGCTTGTGGTGAAGTTTCTTTTGGTTAGTAAAAACACCAATTCAAATTTAGAAAATCACAAATTGAAAAAGATCACTTGACAGAGAAACCCTAGGAAACGGCATAAACACTAACGAATTGTGTCGATAAGTTCTCATCCTCCTCAAATCATACAAATCGAGAAACCAAAATGAATTATAATTAAAGAAAAAGGACAACATAGTCAACCAATTCGCTTAGAGCAAAACTAAAAATAAAATAAATAAATAAATCAGGCGAGCAGTGGAGGTTATAGAGCCAATTGAAACATTATATCACAAACTAAGAAGTCCTGCACATGTTGAGAAGAAGATGTAAGAGAGAAGGAGAGGGGGGAGAGCGTGGGCGGAGGGGGCTTACGCAGCGGATAGGTAGTGGATGAAGACGCGGGCGCTTTCATTAAAGGCGAGGAATGAGTCGCGGAGAACGGAGATCTCGGAGTCGGTGGAGAGCTAGGCAAGCTTGTCCTTCACCACCTGGCGCACGATAGCCTTTGGCAGCGACTCCGCTTCCGTAATCCCATTCTCAGTCACCCCCGTAATTCAAACTCTGAAATTAGGGATATACGAGCGCACGAAGTTTGGGACGGGACGCCTCGCGGGGAGGTTTTCACCGGGTCGCACTTTGAGGCAGTCGGGTTATTCCTCAAGGCGAAACAAAAAAATTGGGGCGTCTTGAACTTCCTCGGCAGAGACGAACGCGCGAAAGAGGAGCAGACGGATGAGGATAAGGGTTTCGAATTGGGGGATGCTAATTTCAGAGAGAAATCGATGGAACGGCGAGGAAGAAGGGTTTCTTTTTTGGGGAAGAAGTGGAGGGAAGTCTCGAATTTTTTTGAGGAATTTTCGCGCGGAACTCTATACTTGGTTAATTTTTTTTTTAATTGGAAAAATTCCAAATATTTTATTATTTCAGAAACAACAACGTTGGTATATTTCAACAAGGGTTAAGAACTGTTGTTATATGATACAACAACGTACATACAACAACACGTGAGACACCGTTGTTGATTCTATTAACAACAACATACAAATAACAACGGTACTCAAAAACCGTTGTTTATGAGCGCATCTGTGCGCTCATAGACAACGGTTGTTACTACAACAACGGTTTTTACTGATTTAACAACACTTTTTTCAATAACCGTTGTTGATTGTGTGTTGTTAATGTCAATTTTTGTAGTAGTGTTATACATCTATGATGCTCTAGTTTAAAAATATGTCTAAATATATAAACTACATCACATCCCTACACACATTACACTTTACACACTAGACACTCACATCTTAAGTTCCGTGCCGAAAAGAAAGATGTCTTAATATTTGAGACAGAGGTAGTATAAAATTAGTAGAAATTAAATTTTGGGACACCATTAGGACATAATATTTGAGATAAAGGATATCATCCCATTGTATTTGTATGCATGGAGTAGTATGTAAGTATAAATAGGTGAAGGCGGTGTTGAAAAATCAACACTATTCACTCATCACTCAAAGTTATTTAGTATTTATGGGATGGATGGAGTATAATGAAACTATTTTTCAACTATGAATCCAATTTAAGTAAAAAGTAAATTAAAACCCTAATTATGAAATAATCAACGCTAGAGTTATGAACAATAAAGTCAAAAGTAAAAGAAAGTCTACTTGGGTATAATAATAATCCTACTTAATAAAACTTAATTAGAAAATTTTACAATTCGGATATTATATTGCATTTTTCTATTGACTATAAAACATTACGTGTCAAGAATATTTTAATAATAATAAATTATTTATAATTTTTGGATACAAAAAATGTTTATTATAGAAATGGTTTTTAGCACGTGACAATTATCTATCGATGCAGTAGACAATGTAACAAAGGATCCAAATTGAAAATTTCATTCCCAGCTCCACACAATATATACGGACAGAGCATAGTATGCCTTACCAAGAATTCTATCAAAACCACTAATTAATGTCGTCTCATGCTAACTAAACCTAATTATATCAGAAAATAAACGATGAATAATAAAATAAAATAAAATGAAAATGAAAAGCATACAAGCATGGAGCAGTACAAGTATACGTAGGGGTAGTAGTAGTATAAATAGGTGAAGGTGGTGTTGAAAGAATTCACACATCAATATAAAAAGATGGCCGGAGCAGCGGTGGACGTGGTTGAAGTAGCGGAGAACGGAAAGAGTAGCGGCGTTATTGATGTAGGGATAGTAGTTATAGGCGAGTCAGAATGGTGGGAGAGGGAAGGACCGGTTCCTGCTTATCACGATAACGCCGTCATTAACCGTAACTGGTTCCCTCAAGATTTTCTGTTTGGAGCTGGATGCAGGGGCGGATCTATCTTGAGAGGGAAGAGGGCTTAAGCCCCTACTCAAATTTTTTCTTTTTTAATACTGTGAAATTAAAAAAATAATAATAAAATTATACTTCAGCCCTCATGTTTTTGAAGCTTTGGAAGAAGAGAATGATGGAATGTAGAAGATGAGAAGGGGCTCAAGTCTAAAGAGGAACAAAAAATATATAGAAATCGCCATGGGAGAGAGAGTTCTTGCAACTGTAACTCTCCTACAGACAACTAAAGAAGAAGACAGAAATAATTAATAAATTAATAACGTATTATATTTTAAAATATGTATTAAAGGTAAAGTGCTAGTATGACTTTTTAAGTAGTTGCGACACGTTTTTTTTAGGAGAAAAGAATAATAAAAAAGTTGCAACTCATTCAAAACAAAAGCACTGAGCACACTTTTCAATTTTTTTAACTCATTCTTCGTTGTCTTCCCTCCGTTTGAAGCCGCACGCAGCGCATGTAATATTTAATGTCTCTACTCAATTTTTTTAATACTGATTGTATATCTTTTTGGGATTTATTATTTATTTATTTATTTATTATGAGACTTAATGCTTTAAATGAGTAGTTCCATTTTGTTAATTTTAGTTTAATTTTTGGTTTAAGATTAGGGTTCAAATGAGGAATATTATGCAGTATAACTGAAATTGCAAATCATGAATGTTGTTATAATTTGTTTTTGTAGATGAGTATTGAACAATATTTCAACAAGAAACAGAGGGGTTCTTCCTCCTCTCCCAATGAACCTATTGTTAGATTAGAGGAAAATCGAACCCGAGTAAGAGTAGAATTAGATTTAAATGATATTGTTGGTGATCCCGGTCTTCGAAAACCAATTGAGGAGTTTGATATTGCTATCCAAGATCAAGTACGGAGAGAATACTTGACCAGGGGGCCTTGCCAACCAATTGGGCATATATATCCGAAAAAGAAATATGGCATTCAAGAACGAAGCTTTCAAGAAGTTTGGTATAAGAGATTTTCGTGGCTAGAGTATAGCGTATCAAAAGATGCAGCCTTTTGTTTTTGGTGTTATCTTTTTAAATCAGATAAAGGAGGCCGCATTGTGGAAGATGCTTTTACAAAGACAGGCTGCAACAATTGGAAAAATGCACTAGCAAAGTTCAATTTTCATGTCGGAGCTGCCAACAGTTGTCATAATAATTCCAGAATTCAGTTTGAAGGTTTTCAAGATCAAAGGAATAGTTTGGCAAATTTGTTACGAAAGAATACTCGTGAGATGCAAGCTGCATATCGTGTCCGCTTGACAACATCATTGGATGTCGTTCGTATTCTTTTGAAGCTAGGATTGCCTTTTCGTGGACACGACGAGTCAACTAGTGCTTTGAATCGAGGTAATTTTCTTGAGTTTCTTATGTGGTTAAGTGAACATAGTGAAGTTGTTTCCAAAGTTGTGGGTCCAAATGCTCCTGGCAATAATCTTTTGTATTCACATTGGATTCAAAAGGACTTAGTAGAATCTTGTGCTTGGGTGGTCACACGAACAATAGTTAAGGATATTGGTGATAAAATTTTTACTATATTAGTTGATGAGGCTCGAGATGTTTCAATAAAAGAGCAAATGGGAGTTGTCTTGAGATATGTGAATGATAAAGGATGTGTAGTGGAGCGATTTCTTGGAATTGAGCATGTGAAAGATACTTCTTCTCAGACTTTAAAAGATGTTATTGATAAGTTATTTGCAACACATAAATTGTCTTTATCCAAATTGAGAGGTCAATGATACGATGGAGCTGCAAATATGAGGGGTGAGTTCAATGGATTGAAAGCCTTGATATTGCAAGAAAATCCATATGCCATGTACATTCATTGTTTCTCCCATCAACTTCAATTGATTATTGTTGCTGTTGCTAAGGGCATTAGAGTTGTGAAAGATTTCTTTAACTATGTATCTATGATAGTGAATACGACAGGAGCATCATGTAAAAGGAAAGATCAACTTAGAAAGTTGCAACATGACAGATTAGTTGAGCAACTTGAAGATGGGGATGCGACAAGTGGTAGAGGTAAAAACCAAGAAACTAGTTTGGCAAGACCGGGAGATACTCGTTGGGGATCTCATTACCTTACATTGCTTCGTTTGTGCTCTATGTGGTCTTCGATTGAGAAGGTATTAAATAATGTACGTGATGATGCCTCTTGTCGTGATAATAGAGATACTGCTGAAGGTTTGATTGAAAAGATGGATAGTTACGAGTTTGTGTTCATGTTACATTTGATGAAGTATTTGCTGGCAATCACCAACGAGTTGTCGCTTGCCTTGCAACAAAAAGACCAAAATATTGTGCAAGCCATGACATTGATTCGAAGTGTGAAATCTCAATTGCAAAACTTCAGAAATGATGGATGGGATATCATTTTTGAGCAATCAAATAGGTTTTGTGAGTCACACAATATTCCTTTGATTGATATGGAAGAAAATATTTCACGACGTGGTTACAAGAGGCATGAAGCACCACTTATCACAAATTTGCATCATTACCGTGTGGAGATCTTTTATCAAGTATAATTTCTAACTTTTAAATATTTTGATATATTTTACTTTTAGAATATATGTTTATCAATTACTTTATCGTGTTTAATCTTTTTAGGATGGATAATCGTTTTTCTGAAGCTAGCACTGGCCTACTAAGTTGCATAGCATGTCTTGATCCAAGAAATTCATTCTCTAAATTCGATATTGATCAAATCATGCGTATTACTTCTTTATACCCCGAGGATTTCTCAACAAATGATTGTTTGTATCTTCCACATCATCTTAGTAGTTTCATTGCCAATGTGAAGTGTGATCCTCAGTTTACTGCAATAAGCAACTTGGGAAGTCTTGCTCAGAAAATGGTAGAAACTGGTAAGCAAACAGTTTTTCCATTAGTGTATCGGATCATTGATTTGGCACTTGTTTTACCCGTTGCCACTGCTTCTGTTGAGAGGGCATTTTCTGCAATGAAAACTATCAAGACATATTTGCGAAACCGAATGGCTGATGATTGGGTGAATAACATTTTAGTTGTGTACATAGAGAAAGAACTTTTTTCGACGATTGATAATGAGTCGATTTTGCAGCGTTATCAATCGATGAAGACACGTAGAATTCCGTTGCCACCGCTTTAGAAAACTTGAGATATGTATCGGGCAAGTTTAATTTAATATATATGTTGCTATTGTTATTTAACTTTTTTATATAATATATCGCTATTTAATATATGCATATGTGTATATGTGATATAAATTTTTTAAAGTAGTAGAGCCCCCACAGTAATTTTTTTCTGGATCCGCCACTGCATGCATGCATGCATGCAAACACATGCACACGTTAAACGTATCCCAGGACGAGCTTCGAGCCTTTTGTGAGTGTGATTCCCACGTCCTCTTCTCTCGCTCTCTTCCCGGTTAATGGCGTCGCCGGAATCCACGACGGCTTGAAATAATGCGGCGGCGTGTTCTCGCTGCGGAGAAATCTAGCAAACCATGCAACAGAATTCTTGGGGTATCTCGCACAATTGTTGGCGAAGTCCACGTACATGAGTCCGAACCTCATTGTGTAGCCTGAGCTAAATTCATAGGTATCGCACCAAGCCCATGCAAAGTAGCCCTTCACTTCGTAGTGAACCTCTCTGCATGCATAATATATTCAAATTAAATAAGACATAGATAAATAAATTAATTAATTAAAGTATTATAATTAATGTTAATTACGTACTTCGCCGTCTTCGCAGACCATCTTCGCCGTCAGCTTGAAATCCGTCGCAGTGTGATACCCTAATTAAAGATAATTAAATATGAATTATTATATCTAATTATTATCCTATTAATAAATTAATTAAATAATTACTAATTACCATTTTCAGCGATGTACAACTGTTTCAGCGTTGGATACTTATTGAGGTATATGACTTATGAGTAGTTCATATATCCCCCGTGGCACAGAGAAGGGCAAGGACTAATAAACAAATAATTAATGGGACACACTTGGGTCAGCCAGAGGCACCGTGCGGCCGGCTAAAATACTGACATTTTTATTCGTATAGATTAGCATTTTTCTATATAAAGATTGACACTTTTAAAAATTGACATTTTATTTGTAAAATAATTATGTTAAATATTGACACTTTAATTCGTATAGATTAGCACTTTCTGGTATAAAGATTGACACTTTGACCCGGCCACACTATGTGGCCGACCTCACCCAAGTTTTTGTCATAATTAATTGAGGAGGATAATTAGTAATTAGTGATACAAATACTAGTATATCATTAAGTAGTAATTATATATATACATGTACAACATATATATAGTGTAAATGAAGACAAGCCCGGTTCTGAGCTAGGGCAAGGGGTGCGGTGGCCTAGGGCCCACGAAAAAAAGGGGCCATTTTTTTTTCCAGTAACCCCTTGTATTAAAAAAAAAAATTGCAGTCTAATATTTTTCTTTATCTATTGGGGCCTCTTTCCGTCAAAAAAATAAAATAAAATTCTATTGGGCCCTTTTGACCCAATTAAAAGAGGCCCACAAGATCATTTTTAATGTATTATGTGTATCTTGTCATTTTCTTCTTAAGTTTACATTATTTAGATAAATATTTCGTAAAATAATTTCATTCAATCTATGTTGGATTTCTTAGTATTCTTCTATCTTATAAAGTTTTACCTTTCAATTTATCTAAAAATTTTAGGGCATTTAAATAGTATACTATGTATTCAATTTATTATTACAAACTTTCATTTTTATTTTAATATGGAGATAGCAAAAACAAGATTTATGTAGAGTACGAGGAAAAAAATTGTAGCTCGTAAGAAATGCAATTTTTCGTATACTTTTTTTTTTCTTTCCTTATATACATTTTGGAACCAATTTGCATTTGCTCAAAAACAATAGTACTCTCTTTGTCCCACTTAAATAGTCCACATTTCCTTATTGGTTTGTCCCTTATAATAGTCTACTTTCCTAAAATGGTAAAAGTCTATCTCACAACTAATACTATTTAAAAATTTATTATCTCTACTTGCATTGGTCTCTGTGCCAAAAGCAATGTGAACGATTTAGGTGGGACAGAGAGAGTAGTATTTTATAATTAAAAAAAAAAAATTTACAGGGCCTCTATTTATTTTTTCGCCTAGGGCCCCGAAAATGTGAGGACCGGGGCTGATATCCTTACGTGTGAGTTGATGTCAGTCCCTGCAGAAAGTATATAAAAATGAATTAATTAGTAGATAATTAATTAAGCAAACATTAATTAAATTAATTGATTACCTTCATACTACGTGACCCCCATATCGCTAACTATTCGAAAAGATTTAATATAATTGTAGTAATAATTAAGCAAACATTAATTAAATCAATTATATAATTACCTACATACTTGAACCTCCCATCTACGAGGTAGCCCTCACCAATTTTAGGGTTGGGATCATCTTGAATATACTGATAAGAGTAATAATTCATGCCCAGGAAATCAAGAGACCCTACCAACATCTCCTTCTCTTTTTTCGAAAAAGCTATCAAATTTTCCGGTGTGACCCGGTCTATCATACTTTCCGGATATTCTCCCGACATAAGAGGCTCTAGAAACCTTCGATATTATATTATATCATATTATATTATATTATATTATATTATATTAAAAAAAGGAGACGATAAGTTAAGATGAGATCTAGAGATGATGATAATATAATTATTATGATGTAGTAGTAGTAGTAATGTACCATCCAAGCAAGAAATCACGTGCCCTCTCACATGCTTTCTTATCTGCATCCGAGTTTTCATCGAAAGGTAAAAACAAACTCGTGACCAGTACAATGCCTATCTCGCCCTTTTGTGCTTCCTGATGAGTTCAATTATTCAATTCATTTTGTCAGGTTACGATTAAGCAGGGGCGGAGCCATATATCGGGCTAGCCTTGGCTATCACTCGGGTGAATTTTTTTTAATAATATACTCCATAGTGTTAATTTTTATTTTCTAATTTTGTGACATCCAGTTATTGTATTTTAGTCCCCTTAATTAGAGTTGAAATTCGTTTTCGTTTTGTGTGTTTTACTTTAATTCATTTCTTCAAAATATGGTATCTGATATTAGGAAATGACTTGACGTCTTCCAAAAATATATATATATATATATATATATATATATATCTATATACACTTCAATTCTGTTCAAATTTGAGTCAGAGAGAGAGAGGAGCTGAAACTTGGTTCTGTAGAGCTGGACGGTTTCTGCATGGGCAAGAAGCAGATTTCTTGCGACCGAGTAAACCTCGGATGGTTGGTGATAGGATATGACCTAGCTACTAGGCCCAAGCATCGAGCCCAATATAATTGGGCTCCGACTGTCAAGCTCGGCCTATGCAGCTCGGCCCACTTAAGAGCCTTACTTGGCTCGGCCCAAACAGCCCACCTAGGCCGAGTCCACTTCGGCCCACCTCAAAGGAACCTCTACACCAAGACAACTCCTACATCGACTACAATTCAAGCTCCACAAGAGATATAGAAGCTCGGTGTTTATCCAATAAAGGAGGAGAGCAAGCCAAAGAGTCCTAATAGGAAAATACTTATAATCCTAGTAGAATAGAATTCCATATGTAAACACTTATAAATAGGGGTTTATAATAGGTTGAAAGGGGGAGAACAATCTTTGTAAAAGCTATACGCATATCAGCAATAATACTCATACTCTCTTTCGCTCCGTGGACGTAGATCTATTCTGATAGATCGAACCACGTAAATCCTTTGTGTCCTCTTTTCGTGTTCATTAAATCCCAGTTTTCGTGCATTAACTATCTTGCGAAAATAAGATCGATCACTGGCGCCGTCTGTGGGAACCGAAAATCTGTGAATCTTGATCAAATTTTGTAAGTTTGCGACAATCACGATGGCCGGGAAATCAACGCGATCTACTGCTGCTGCTAATAAGTCCGCCGCCGCCGCCGCCGCTGCTAAGGAGAAGGACGTCCAGCATAAAAACGCCCAGCAAACCACTCATGAATCAACCGAAGCCTCCAGCCATCCCCCCAGCTCTAATCAAAGACGCCTCCGGAAGGGCATATCGGAGATATCCCGGTGGATCAGTTCGGCAGACCGCTCCACCCCAGCCAAGAAGGTCACAACAGTGGTCGTGACGGAGAGGAGGTCCCAAAGCTCCAGCCGCATGAACTTGAAGATGCAGTGAAGAGTTTCCTCGCATATAAAGGCTCAGAATTTCTCCAGTTCGTCAACCAACAAAGAGCTGGAAACCGGCATGGAGAACGTGAAGCCACATCCCGTTCCCGTCAGCAACACGACTCTCAAAACATCCAAATTGTGGGAGCACGAGACGCGGCACCTCGTCAGAGGAGGTTCGATGACAACCGCCGAGGAAACTATAGACCTTCACCTCGGCGTAGCATTACTCCACCTCGTCGTCACACTGTTTCACCTCGGCGTGACGACGATCACCTAGGAGGACGATTTACTGTCTACAGCAATATCTCTACTCCCTTCACCAACAGGATACTCTACACTCCTCTCCCGGAGAAGTATCGAGTACCTCCGATTAAGCCTTACAATGGCTCATGTGATCCGAGGAATTTTTTGTCCCAATATCAATACAATATGATGAATCAAGGTCTCAGCGAGGATACCTACATGTGTAAGGTATTCCCAGAACTGCTTGTCGATAATGCTCGTAGTTGGTTCGATAGCCTGCCTCCATGCAGTATCGGATCATACGCAGATCTACTTGAAGCTTTCGAACGCAGATTTTTCCAGAAAGCTGAGGCGAAAACCACCCCGGCTCAACTTCTCTCCATAAGGCAGAAACGAGGAGAGTCGATAAGCGACTTTATGACCAGGTTTAATGAGGAAAGCCTAAAGGTCGATCGCTTGACCAATGAAGTTCTCATCTCCGCCTTTCAAAATGCTATCCAGTCCGGCGCACTCTATAAAGAGATCGTCAGGGAAGAGCCTCGGACCTCGAGGCAATTGTGGAGTATAGCAGACCGGTTTGCGCGTGCCGACGAAGCGGACAGGAAAAAGCGCGAGGCTGATAAGCCCGAACAGGCTGATAGGAGGAAAGAAGAGCGCAATGATCGAAGTCAAAGCCGCCGAAGTGCCTTAGATAGACTGCAGCGAGGCCCCCTTGAATCACGACTTGGGCCTCGGCAAAATCCAGAGAAGACCCAGCTTACACCACTAACGAAGCCGAGGACAGAGATTTATGAGCTTCATACCAACCTGTTTAGGAGACCTCAACCCATGTCACAAGGTGGGTCGAAACGCCGATAAATACTGCCGATTCCATGAGGATTACGGCCATGACACGGAGGACTGCAGGGAGCTAGCTGCGGATATCGAGCACATGGTGCACGACGGTACATTTAGAAAGTACCAAAGTCGCGGCCAGCATGATGTCCGACCTCAGGGTAGGGGAAAGCGCAGAAACCGAGGAGGGAACAATTGCACCCCCCACGTCGACAAAAAGCCCAGGCCTGATGATGAGGGGGGAGACAAAGATCAACCCCAGATCGACGGAATCGTTACCGCTATTACAGGACTCCCGCAAAGGGCAACAAAGTCATCACTCAAGGCCGAGGCCAGAAGTCCCCCTACTGACGAACCTTTACAAAAAAGGTTTAAAAAAGACGAGGTTATTACTTTCTCAGAGAAGGACCCAGTGCCACCAATGATACCTCACCAAGATGTCATTGTAATCGAGGCAGTGGTGGCTAATAAGCTCGTCCAACGAATCTTCATTGACAGTGGAGCCTCAGTAAGTGTGCTCTTTAAGGATTGCTTCGAGAAGCTCAAAGTCGAAGAAGCTCGTTTAGTACCAGCACCAATTCCCCTGAAAAGCTTCGTCCAACAAGAGACGCAAACCGAAGGAATAATCCAATTACCAGTGACAGTGGGGAAGCACCCATTGTCGTCCACTAAGATGGTCAGCTTTTTTGTCGTTAAAGCAAACTCTCCCTATAATATTATCCTAGGAAGAGTTTGGTTGGTCGCAATGAAGGCAATATGCTCGGTGTACCACATAACGATCAAAATTCCATCGAAAAATGGGGTAATTGTAGTTCGAGGCGACCAAAAAAGAGCGAAGGAGTGCATGCAGATCGCCCTACGAGGTGTTGGAACACCTCAGCATCCGCAAGCATAGCAATTACAGAAACCCGAAGTGTTGGAAGATAATTTTGCATTCTATGAGCCAGTGGGAGCCGTTGCACTATACGAAAATGACCCGACTAAGGTCGTCAAAGTTGGCTTCGCTGGAGGGACGGAACTTCGCAAGCAAATCGTCCAACTACTTCGGGAATATAAAGATGTCTTCGCTTGGTCACCGCTTGACATGACCGGAGTTGCACCAGATGTTATCACTCACCGGCTGAATATTGACCCCGGAGTAAAGCCAGTCCGGCAAAAGCAGCGAGTATTCGCAGCAGACCGGAACCAAGTCATACATGACGAAGTGCATCAACTGTTAGAGGCACAAATACTCTTCGAGGTCAAGTATCCGACGTGGATTGCTAACCCGGTGATGGTGAAGAAACAAGGAGGAGGTTGGCGAATGTGTATTGACTACACCGATCTAAATAAACACTGCCCCAAAGACTGTTATCCCCTCCCTAACATCGACAAGAAAGTCGAGGCTGTGGTCGGCCACAAGGTTTTCAGCTTCTTAGATCTGTATAAGGGATATCATCAAGTCTTGATGAGTGACGAAGATGCACCAAAGACAGCTTTCATCACTGACTTCGGTATCTTCGCGTATAAAAAAATGCCCTTCGGACTAAAGAATGCTGGAGCCACTTATCAAAGAATGGTGGACAAGATATTTGAGCCCCACATCGGCAAAAATGTGGAAGTATATGTGGACGACATTGTCGTCAAAAGCAAAGAGCCAGCCACCTGCACTGACGATCTCAAGATCGTCCTCGGCCTTCTTCGGAAAGTCAACCTGAAGCTGAATCCTGAAAAGTGCACCTTTATGGTCCGATCCGGAAAATTTTTAGGATGCTGGGTTTCTCAAGAAGGGTTAAAGGCTAACCCGTCCAAGGTCCAAGCAGTTCAAGAGATGAAGGTTCCGGAGAAGATTCACGACGTGCACAAACTGACGGGCTGCCTAGCTGCCCTAAGTCGGTTCCTTTCGAAAGCGGCAGAGAAGCAACTCCCGTTCTTCAAAATTCTTAAGAAGAACCCAGTTTTTAAATGGGAAGAGGAACACAAATCAGCGTTCGCTGACCTGAAAAAGTACCTCTCCAAGCTTCCAACCTTGTCGGTCTCGCACGAAGGTGAAACTTTATACCTATACCTCGCGGCTTCAGATGAAACTATAAGTGCAGTCCTAGTACGTGAAGAAAAACGTCGGCAACTTCCGGTCTACTTCATCAGCCGGGCACTCAAAGGGCCAGAGACGAGGTATCAGCCATTGGAGAAGATTGCACTAGCGTTAGTAAACGCTGCGAGGAGGCTACGACCTTATTTCCAGGCACATCCGATACAGGTCCTCACCGACCTCCCACTTCGGCAAGTGCTATTGAAGCCTGAAGCTTCGGGCAGAATTGCGAAATGGGCAGTCGAGCTGGGGGAGCACGACATCATCTACTGTCCACGCAGTGCTATCAAAGGCCAGGCCTTAGCTGGCTTCCTTGTGGAATCTAAGTTTACAGAAACAACGAAGCCACCCGATACCGCTTCGGATATTGTTGGAGCTGAACCCACAAGCTAACCGCCTAAACACTGTTGGAAGGTATACATTGACGGGGCCTCCGGAAAATCAGGAAGCGGTGCGGGCATCATACTTCTCAGTCCAGACATGCAGGAGATAACCTATGCACTTCGCTTCGACTTCCTTACCACAAACAATGAAGTGGAGTACGAAGCCTTAATTGCAGGACTTCGCCTCGCTAAAAGTCTCCAAGTACGAGCTGTACAAGTCTACTGTGACTCCCAAGTCGTAGTCAGCTATATGCTCGGCACATACGAGGCAAAGGGCGACAGAATGAAGAAATATCTCCAAAAAGCTAAAAGTCTGCAAGAAAGCTTCACCTACTTCGAGCTAGTACGAATCCCGAGAGGAGCAAATACCCGAGCAGATGCTTTAAGCAAATTAGCGTCCTCATCAACAAGTTCTCCTGTGGAAGAAGTCAAACACCGAAGTATAGAGGAAGCCGAGGTCAGCCTCGTAATTGATGATGATACGCCGAATTGGATGACTCCTCTTCGGAATTATTTGGAGAAGAGCGAGCTACCCAGCGACAAGCTTGAGGCAAGAAAGATCTTAAGCAAATCACCGAAGTATGTCTTACAGGAAGGAATTCTGTACAGAAAGTCATACCTTCAACCTCTCCTAAGATGTGTCGGGCCGAACCAAGCAAACTATGTGTTACGCGAAGTTCATGAAGGGTCATGTGGGAGCCATATCGGAGCTCGAGCACTATCAAAAAAGGTCATGCGTTGGGGCTACTACTGGCCTACAATGTTCCAAGACGCAGTCGAACTGGTCAAAAAGTGCCCAAAATATCAAATCCATAGGACGGTGCCGAGATTGCCTCAAACCGACCTCATAAGCATGCAAAGCCCGTGGCCGTTCGTGCAATGGGGAATTGACATCATCGGACCGTTTGATAAAGCTCCTGTACAGCTCCAGTTCCTCATCATAGCTATCGACTACTTTACTAAATGGGTTGAAGCCGAACCCTTAGCAAAGATTACAAGCAAAAACGCCTTAAACTTCGTATGGAAAAATGTGGTATGCCGCTTCGGTGTACCTTGCATCCTCGTTTCGGATAATGGAACGCAATTCACCGATCGGACATTTAGAGATTGGTGTGAAGGGCTTCACATTCACCAAAAGTTCACTTCGGTAGCCCATCCTCAAGCGAACGGCCAAACCGAAGTTACGAACAGAACGATCATCAAGGGACTCAAAACTCGCCTCGATAAAGCCAAAGGAGATTGGGCAGCGAATTTACCCCAAGTCCTATGGTCGTACCGAACAACTCCCCGGACCTCGAACGGTGAAACACCTTATAGCTTGGTGTATGGAACCGAAGCAGTGATCCTGGTAGAGATCGGCCTGCCAAGCCCGCACACTCTTAACTTCGCAGCCGAAGTCAACGAGGAAGACCTCCGGACCGAACTGGATCTATTGGAAGAGAAACGAGAGCTCGCTTACATAAGAGAAGCCAAGTACAAGCAACAAGTAGCTCGGTACTACAACCAAAGAGTAAAGTGCCAACAATTTCAAGTAGGCGACCTCGTGCTTCGGAATAACGAGGTCAGTAAAGCGGAAAGGCTCGGAAAGCTTGAAGCCACATGGGAAGGACCGTACCGAGTTGAAGAAGTACTCAGCAAAGGGTCGTACAAACTCGCCCATTTATCCGGTGAGCCCTTACCCCGCACATGGCACATTACTCATTTAAAGAAATACTTTGTATAAGTGGAGGAGAGTGATGGTCGAGTTTAATTCATATAAGGTCGTAGGTATAGTATTTTAATTTTTTATTAATAAAACTTTATTTTTCCTTCATTGTTTGTTCAAGTCCTTGCATATCATATCTTGCATGTCTCTCTCTCCCGCTTATGCTCAGTATTCCAATTTAAAGCCAAACTTCGTCGAAATCCAATTTCCGAAGTGAGCTATTTAAAGCCAAACTTCGTCGAAATCCAATTTCCGAAGTGAGCTATGTAAAGCCAAATTTCGTCGAAATCCAATTTCCGAAGTGAGCTATTTAAAGCCAAACTTTGTTAAAAGACGAAGCGAGCTAGTAAAACTCTGACGAGGGTACTTAATAAACTCCATAATAGGAGTAAAAAAAATAAAACACGCGTATTGCCTAACCTTGTTAAAAATAAAGGTACGAACTACCTCTGCTAAAAATGAAGGCATCACCTTTGTTACAAGCGAGAAGAGCTACTTTGGTTTAAAATAAGGAGGCACACCTCGGTTAAAAATAAAGATACGGCCTTTGTTTAAAACGGAGAAGAGCCTAAACCTCGTCCGAGACGAGGTAGTGCTATTCATAGCCTAAACCTCGTCTGAAGACGAGGTCGTGCTATTCAAAGCCTAAACTTCGTCTCTGCCGAAGTCGTGCTATTCAAAGCCTAAACTTCGTCTCTGCCGAAGTCGTGCTATTCATAGCCTAAACCTCGTCTGAAGACGAGGTCGTGCTATTCAAAGCCTAAACTTCGTCTCTGCCGAAGTCGTGCTATTCAAAGCCTAAACTTCGTCTCTGCCGAAGTCGTGCTATTCATAGCCTAAACCTCATCTGAAGACGAGGTTGTGCTATTCAAAGCCTAAACTTCGTCTCTGCCGAAGTCGTGTTATTCAAAGCCTAAACTTCGTCTCTGCCGAAGTCGTGCTATTCAAAGCCTAAACTTCATCTCTGCCTTCATCTCTGCCGAAGTCGTGACAAAATCGCTTCAACATTGAAGTTTAAAACATCATCTATACTAAATCTTCCTCGTCCTCGTCCTTGAGCTACGCTTCGACCTTTACCGCATCCTCGATTGGAAACTCCGACCTTGGCCTTGGCCTCGTTGAACAGCTAATTTATGGTCATAGAACTCCTTTGAATGGGGAGCCAACCTTGAACTCGATGGACCGGCAGAGGTTGACGAACTTAGACCGCCAGCAGTAGACGAGCTCGTAGAGGATGCTTCATCTCGGGCAAGTCGAGCAGCCAACTTCGGGCGCCGAACTAAGATCACATCGTACATACCGGCCACTCGCTTCAGCTCGGCCACCTGATCTCGGAACTGCCAGGAGTCCGCCCCGTATCTTTGTTGATAATCCTTACACGGCCAGTGACTTCTGTTACCCTTGCATCGACTTCGGAAATGGTTTTCCCCCCGTCTCGGCAGATGATAGCCTCGTATTCAGCGTGCTCCTCGGCGTATTCAGCGTGTTCCTCGGCGATCTTATCAGCTTCTTCTTTCAAAACCTCATACTTATCTCCCAGCTCCAGAAGCCGAGCTTCGAGCTCATCATTTCTGATTTGAGCGGCTTTAAGTCTAACGTCGGCTTCGTCTTGGGTATGGTTAGCTTCGTCTTTCCAACGAAGAGCTTCGACATTCTTAGCTTCAATTGCCCGCAATAAGTTATTGATTTGTGCAATGTAAGGGGAGGCATCGAAAATTGTGGAGGAAAGACCACTTCAGCATTCTACTCATTCTGATAAGGGGCCTCGTCGTCGTCGGCATCGCCTTCCTCCTCAGCCTCCTCTCCGCCTTGGCCAGCATTCTCAGCCCCGGGCTCGACATTGCGGCTGAGGTCAGCAACCAGCCCTTCCAACTCCTTATCCCTGTCAACTGGCCATCACTCCACCACCTCGGCAGTCAACACAGTAGACGCCGAGGCTAAGTTATCCACCACGGGAATGCTTTTGAGGCCTTCCACCAACGCCTCAGCATATGCGCGTTTGACAGCTGCATATGACATATCCTGATATCCGTACTTGGCCTTGTCCAAGTTCGGAATATCAGAAGCAATGTTGTCGATAGTGTCGCTAACAAACGCGTGTTTAGGATGGCGGCGACCTGCCCGGCCAGCTCCAACAATCTTTCGGTGCGGAAAAACCTCTCCGTATAAAACCGCAGCAGCGACCCCTGCCTGGCCACCACCTCGGCCTCCTGTCGCTTCGCCGCGTCCACCTCGGCCTTCCACAGGGCCGCCTCTCTCTTCGCTGCCTCAGCAGCGTCCTTCGCCGACTCAACTGCAGCCCGTTCTACCGACACTCTAGCTTCGGCTAATGCCAATTGGTTGACGAGGCCGCCCTTCTTGTTCTCCAGGTCGCGCTGAAATCGGACCACCTTATTGAAGCGGTCGACCCCAGCGATCAGGAAACCGCTCAACTCCGAAATAAGGTCGCTCAGCCTCGCCACCATGTCCTCGACACCCTATATAAACACACATTAACGTCATGCCGAAGTCCAGCTTAAGTGCGATACTACCTCGGTGAATTCTTCATCGACGAGGCTAGTCAACACTTCCTCAAGCACACCGAACTTCTCTTCGGTGCTTTGGTTCCTCAGTTGGACTGAAAATGCCAAACCCATGAGATTGGCAAACACAGGCGAAAGAGGAAGACGAAGATCATGGTGTCTGAAAGAAGTTTTAGTAACTTTCCGCCTACTTTATCGGGACCCCAAACGGCGCATTTAATGTACGTGACCTCGTCTTAACGAGGCAGTACACATTCCGACTTCGTCGAAATCTTATTTCCGAAGTGGCAATGTGAATTTTTGTTTGACCTCGTCTTAACGAGGTAGTACACATTCCTACTTCGTCGAAATCTTATTTCCGAAGTGGCAATGTGAATTTTTTGTTCGACCTCGTCTTAACGAGGTGGTACACATTCCGACTTCGTCGAAATCTTATTTCCGAAGGGGCAATGTGAATTTCTGTTCGACCTCGTCCTAACGAGGCGCTACACATTCCGACTTCGTCGAAATCTTATTTCTGAAGTGGCAATGTGAATTTTTGTTCGGCCGCGTCTCAACGAGGCGGTACATATTCCGACTTCGTCGAAATTTTATTTCCGAAGTGGCAATGTGAATTTTTGTTCGACCTCGTCTTAACGAGGCGGTACACATTCCGACTTCGTCGAAATCTTATTTCCGAAGGGGCAATGTGAATTTCTGTTCGACCTCGTCCTAACGAGGCGCTACACATTCCCACTTCGTCGAAATCTTATTTCCGAAGTGGCAATGTGAATTTTTTGTTCGACCTCGTCTTAATGAGGCGGTACACATTCCGACTTCATCGAAATCTTATTTCCGAAGGGGCAATGTGAATTTCTGTTCGACCTCATCCTAACGAGGCGCTACACATTCCGACTTCGTCGAAATCTTATTTCCGAAGTGGCAATGTGAATTTTTGTTCGACCTCGTCTTAACGAGGCGGTACCCATTCCGACTTCATCGAAATCTTATTTCCGAAGGGGCAATGTGAATTTTAGTTCGACCTCGTCCTCATGACGCACTACGCATTCTGACTTCATCGAAATCTTGTTTCCGAAGGGGCAATGTAACTATCACTACTCATGCTTCACCTTTCTACCCCAGATCACACCCTCACTTCCATATCTTTTTGGGGGGGGATGTGATAGGATATGGCCTAGCTACTAGGCCCAAGCATCGAGCCCAATATAATTGGGCTCCGACTGTCAAGCTCGGCTTATGCAGCTCGGCCCACTTAAGAGCCTTACTTGGCTCGGCCCAAACAGCCCACCTTGGCCGAGTCCACTTCGGCCCACCTCAAAGGAACCTCTACACCAAGGCAACTACTACATCGACTACAATTCAAGCTCCACAAGAGATATAGAAGCTCGGTGTTTATCCAATAAAGGAGGAGAGCAAGCCAAAGAGTCCTAATAGGAAAATACTTATAATCCTAGTAGAATTCCATATGTAAACACTTATAAATAGGGGTTTAGAATAGGTTGAAAGGGGGAGAACAATCTTTGTAAAAGCTATACGCATATCAGCAATAATACTCATACTCTCTTTCGCTCCGTAGACGTAGATCTATTCCGATAGATCAAACCACGTAAATCCTTTGTGTCCTCTTTTCGTGTTCATTAAATCTCAGTTTTCGTGCATTAACTATCTTGCGAAAATAAGATCGATCAGTTGGCATCTGGGAATTTGTCGGTGGTGGCAGACCCAGTGGCAGGGGTTGGAATATTGCCGACTCTAGTGGCGGCGATGTTGACAGGAGTGGCGTTTGGAGGAGGGGGAACTACGTACTCGACCGGGAGGGAACAAGCCGGTGACATAACCCTGGAGAGCATAGATTTCGGGCTCGTTGAAGGTAGTCCAGTGCTTCACCCGATCTCCGAATTCCCAGAAACATACGTTTGAGTATTCAAGATAATCTTTCCTGCATTAATTGATTAACGGTCTAGATCATTTCTCATTTATTTATTTATTTATTGTTAATTTGAAAAGCAAAATGCATGTTTTAATTACCTAATTCGTTTGTCTAGGAAGCTGCCATACTCTTTCTCCAAGGACACAGGAAGATCCCAGTGAAAGATTGTCACAAACGGAGTCATCTCTGCCATGCATGCACGTGCGCATTTAATTAATTAATATAATAATTATCATTATGTATTTACTATTAATTAATTGAATGATTCACTAATTAATTACCATTTTCAATCAAAGTGTTGATGATGCCGTTATAGTAATCAATCCCTTCTCTGTTCACTCCACCAGAAACTCTGCCGGCTATATGTATATTCAGAGTTTGGAGAATTAATTAATCGATCAATTATATTCATTTCACCATCACAAGTTAAATTAATCATTAATCTCTATGGATATCATATTTATATTATACCAGGCAATATTCTTGGCCATGAAATTGAGAACCTGAAGGAATTAAACTCCATTTGATTCATCATCTTAATATCTTCCTGCAATTTATATATATCACTTAACTAACTCCATAATATAAATTATATATTAATGAATTTATATACACAAGAATATATATATATATATATATAATAACCTTATATCGATGATACATATCTGCTGCAACATTTCCATTTGACCCATCCTGTATTCTCACACCATTCACACTCACAACGATATAATCATTTCACTTAATAATTCGCTCTTCCAAGAGAGAGTTTGAGACAAATTAATACACATATATATATATATATAGAGAGAGAGAGAGAGACAAGGTTGGGTGAGGGCGAAATCATCCCATACGCTGATGCCTCTGCCTCCTTCACTAGCAGCTCCTTCAACCTATATAACACCCAACCAAAATAAGGATAGAGTTAATGGTGTGCATAGATGAATCCTCCATTAATTTAATTTAATAAATATATATATGTATATATATATACCTGATAGGCTGAACATCCAGCCAGTGGCGGATCCAGAAAAAAATTACTGTGGGGGCTCTACTACTTTAAAAAATTTATATCACATATACACATATGCATATATTAAATAGCGATATATTATATAAAAAAATTAAATAACAATAGCAACATATATATTAAATTAAACTTGCCCGATACATATCTCAAGTTTTCTAAAGCGGTGGCAACGGAATTCTACTTGTCTTCATCGATTGATAACGCTGCAAAATCGACTCGTTATCAATTGTCGAAAAAAGTTCTTTCTCTATGTACACAACTAAATTGTTATTCACCCAATCATCAGCCATTCGGTTTCGCAAATATGTCTTGATAGTTTTCATTGCAGAAAATGCCCTCTCAACAGAAGCAGTGGCAACGGGTAAAACAAGTGCCAAATCAATGATCCGATACACTAATGAAAAAACTGTATGCTTACCAGTTTCTACCATTTTCTGAGCAAGACTTCCCAAGTTGCTTATTGCAGTAAACTGAGGATCACACTTCACATTGGCAATGAAACTACTAAGATGATGTGGAAGATACAAACAATCATTTGTTGAGAAATCCTCGGGGTATAAAGAAGTAATACGCATGATTTGATCAATATCGAATTTAGAGAATGAATTTCTTGGATCAAGACATGCTATGCAACTTAGTAGGTCAGTGCTAGCTTCAGAAAAACGATTATCCATCTCTTGTATAGTCAAATCAACAACCTAAAAAGATCAAACATGTATAGTCAAATCAACAACCTAAAAAGATCAAACACGATAAAGTAATTGATAAACATATATTCTAAAAGTAAAATATATCAAAATATTTGAAAGTTAGAAATTATACTTGATAAAAGATCTCCACACGGTAATGATGCAAATTTGTGATAAGTGGTGCTTCATGCCTCTTGTAACCACGTCGTGAAATATTTTCTTCCATATCAATCAAAGGAATATTGTGTGACTCACAAAACCTATTTGATTGCTCAAAAATGATATCCCATCCATCATTTCTGAAGTTTTGCAATTGAGATTTCACACTTCGAATCAATGTCATGGCTTGCACAATATTTTGGTCTTTTTGTTGCAAGGCAAGCGACAACTCGTTGGTGATTGCCAGCAAATACTTCATCAAATGTAACATGAACACAAACTCGTAACTATCCATCTTTTCAATCAAACCTTCAGCAGTATCTCTATTATCACGACAAGAGGCATCATCACGTACATTATTTAATACCTTCTCAATCGAAGACCACATAGAGCACAAACGAAGCAATGTAAGGTAATGAGATCCCCAACGAGTATCTCCCGGTCTTGCCAAACTAGTTTCTTGGTTTTTACCTCTACCACTTGTCGCATCCCCATCTTCAAGTTGCTCAACTAATCTGTCATGTTGCAACTTTCTAAGTTGATCTTTCCTTTTACATGATGCTCCTGTCGTATTCACTATCATAGATACATAGTTAAAGAAATCTTTCACAACTCTAATGCCCTTAGCAACAGCAACAATAATCAATTGAAGTTGATGGGAGAAACAATGAATGTACATGGCATATGGATTTTCTTGCAATATCAAGGCTTTCAATCCATTGAACTCACCCCTCATATTTGCAGCTCCATCGTATCATTGACCTCTCAATTTGGATAAAGACAATTTATGTGTTGCAAATAACTTATCAATAACATCTTTTAAAGTCTGAGAAGAAGTATCTTTCACATGCTCAATTCCAAGAAATCGCTCCACTACACATCCTTTATCATTCACATATCTCAAGACAACTCCCATTTGCTCTTTTATTGAAACATCTCGAGCCTCATCAACTAATATAGTAAAAATTTTATCACCAATATCCTTAACTATGGTTCGTGTGACCACCCAAGCACAAGATCCTACTAAGTCCTTTTGAATCCAATGTGAATACAAAAGATTATTGCCAGGAGCATTTGGACCCACAACTTTGGAAACAACTTCACTATGTTCACTTAACCACATAAGAAACTCAAGAAAATTACCTCGATTCAAAGCACTAGTTGACTCGTCGTGTCCACGAAAAGGCAATCCTAGCTTCAAAAGAATACGAACGACATCCAATGATGTTGTCAAGCGGACACGATATACAGCTTGCATCTCACGAGTATTCTTTCGTAACAAATTTGCCAAACTATTCCTTTGATCTTGAAAACCTTCAAACTGAATTCTGGAATTATTATGACAACTGTTGGCAGCTCCGACATGAAAATTGAACTTTGCTAGTGCATTTTTCCAATTGTTGCAGCCTGTCTTTGTAAAAGCATCTTCCACAATGCGGCCTCCTTTATCTGATTTAAACAGATAACACCAAAAATAAAAGGCTGCATCTTTTGATACGCTATACTCTAGCCATGGAAATCTCTCATACCAAACTTCTTGAAAGCTTCGTTCTTGAATGCCATATTTCTTTTTCGGATATATATACCCAATTGATTGGCAAGGCCCCCTGGTCAAGTATTCTCTCCGTACTTGATCTCGGATAGCAATATCAAACTCCTCAATTGGTTTTCGAAGACCGGGATCACCAACAATATCATTTAAATCTAATTCAACTCTTACTCGGGTTCGATTTTCCTCTAATCTAACAATAGGTTCATTGGGATAGGAGGAAGAACCCCTCTGTTTTTTGTTGAAATATTGTTCAATACTCATCTACAAAAACAAATTATAACAATCATTATAACAACATTCATGATTTGCAATTTCAGTTATACTGCATAATATTCTTCATTTGAACCCTAATCTTAAATCAGAATTTAAACTAAAATTAACAAAATGGAACTACTCATTTAAAGCATTAAGTCTCATAATAAATAAATAAATAAATAATAAATCCCAAAAAGATATACAATCAGTATTAAAAAAATTGAGTAGAGAAATTAAATATTACATGCGCTGCGTGCGGCTTCAAACGGAGGGAAGACGACGAAGAATGAGTTAAAAAAATTGAAAAGTGTGCTCAGTGCTTTTGTTTTGAATGAGTTGCAACTTTTTATTATTCTTTTCTCCTAAAACAAGGGAGCTAGGGCTTTTCTACCCTTTTTAATAGATATATTGTAAAACTTACCCTTTTTAATACATGTAATTGTAAAAATGCCATTGTGTGATTAAATAATACTATTGGGCCCACAATTAATTCAACACTACACACACAAACACACAAAGTCGGTACAGTGTGGCAGTGTGTCGGCCATCAACCCATCAAGTATGAATCTTTTTTTTTTTTTTTTGTTTTTTTCCTTTTGTCAAATATTCCCTCCCCAATATTCCCTCCCCACCCAAAACAAACGAACTCAATATTAACCCTTCCACCCACCCGAAGACTCCATGCACTAAACCCTACACGGATGATGGAAAAAACAAAAACTCGACACACACCCCCATTCCCCATTCATATTATTCTTATTCCATAAATAAATTCAACAAATGAAAATACAAACACAAAACAACAAAAAATAAAAACATAAAAACCCTAACTTATGATTTACACTCACCCGACTAAATACATAACATTCACCCTCCCAAAGCCGAGCAGCACCTCCCTAACAAACCCTATTCATCATCTTCATCATTACTTCCCCGCCGAGCACCACCTCCCTCGCCGGTGTTCCATTCCGTTCCTCATTGCCCACAAGCCGTCGCTACCATTGCACCGGAGATGTCGGGAGGATACATAATCAACGATGATGATGAGGAACACAAAGTCTTGCCGGAAAACGAAATGGGCATCTCAATCGAAATAATACCACGCCGAATATTGGTATGTTTAAAAAAATGTATTAATTTTTTGTTATGATTTGGTATGAATTAAAATGGTATTATTTGTTATGATTTAAATTGTATGATTTATTACGATTTAAATTTTATTAATTGTGGATCTCGATTTATTTGATACGAATGATTTGTATGATTTGTTATGAAATTGTATTTGTTGGGAAGTCTAAATAATGTATTATTTGTTAGGATTTAATTAAAAGTTAGTATATATATATGTAATGTTTAACATAATAAAATTTACATATGTGTTGAGAAAAATAAAATAAATTTTCTGGGTTTGGCGACCGGCCAATCCGGTGCCGGAAAACAGGCAACCGGACACTTCTTCCGGTCGCCGGAAAATTGACATTCCGGTCACCTAATTGGCCGGTTGCCTATACCACTATTTTTCTTATATTTTTCTTAGTAAAGATTGTTAATCATATATTTTTTTTGAGCTTATAAAATAGTTTGTATATTTTTCTTGAAAATTAATTGATATATATTTTGTTTAAATTTATTTTTTTTTTAAGTGATTTAATTAAAAAACGTATATATATGTAATGTTTGAAACATTAAAATTTATATTTGAGTTGAGAAAAATAAAATAAATATTTTGGGTTTGCCGACCGGTCAATCCGATGCCGGAAAACGGCCAACCGGATGCTTTTTCCGGTCGCCGGAAAATTGACATTCCGGTCACCTAATTGGCCGGTTGCCTATACCACTATTTTCCTTATATTTTTCTTAGTAAAGATTGTTAATCATATTTTTTTTTGAGCTTATAAAATAGTTTGTATATTTTTCTTGAAAATTAATTGATATATATTTTGTTTAAATTTATTTATTTTTAAAGTGATTTAATTAAAAAACGTATATATATGTAATGTTTGAAATATTAAAATTTATATTTGAGTTGAGAAAAATAAAATAAATATTTTGGGATTGCCGACCGGTCAATCCGTAGATGGAAAACGGCCAACCGGACGCATTTTCCGGTCGCCGGAAAATTGACATTCCGGTCACCTTATTGGCCGGTTGCCTATACCACTATTTTTCTTATATTTTTCATAGTAAAGATTGTTAATCATATTTTTTTTTTGAGCTTATAAAATAGTTTGTATATTTTTCTTGAAAATTAATTGATATATATTTTGTTTAAATTTATTTTTTTTAAAGTGATTTAATTAAAAAACGTATATATGTAATGTTTGAAACATTAAAATTTATATTTGAGTTGAGAAAAATAAAATAAATATTTTGGGTTTGCCGACCGGTCAATCCGATGCCGGAAAACGGCCAACCGGACGCTTTTTCCGGTCCCCGGAAAATTGACATTCCGGTCACCTAATTGGCCGGTTGCCTATACCACTATTTTTCTTATATTTTTCTTAGTAAAGATTGTTAATCATATTTTTGTTTGAGCTTATAAAATAGTTTGTGATTTAATTAAAAACGTATATATATGTGATATTTGAAATTCAGAAATTTACATATATGTTAAGAAAAATAATCGAAATTTTTGTATGTATATATGTGATTAAATTCAAAAAGTGCGTATGTAATGTTTTAATTAAATTTTTCTAAATATAGATTGATGGATCTTAAATTATTTAATTAATTATTTAAGTAATTATTGTTTAAATTAATTATTTAAGTAATTATTTGGATAATTTTAACTATAAATTTATACTATTTTATACTATAAATTTATACTATTTTATATGCTAAATACTTAATATATTAAACATAACGATTATTTATTAAACATAATACTTAAATTTGTAATACTAATAATAATATCGATTGTGTCCCTATTTTACAGGAATCTGAGCCCCCATGGTTCCGTCGAAGCTATTTGATCAACAAGTATATGGATGTGACTAACTACTATAGGATTAAACTCTTGGCTGATATCCGTGATGTAGTGAGCGACAGCTATACCTTAGTCGATAGATTTCAAGAGGGGCCTTTCGGACACTTTCTGAATTGGGAGCCGGGGCAAAATAGCAAAAAATTGCTAAACTCTATTATATCTCGTTGTACTGTTACTGAGCAAGGAATTTGGTTCCACATTAGGGGCCAAGACGTAGAGTACACCATCCGAGACCACGCTCTCATTACAGGATTGAGATTTGGGCCTACACTGTTTGATCCTAGGATTCAGAGGCATCCAAGTGAATCGCATTTCTTTCAGGTGGTCTGTGGCGGCATTAATAGGAATGCAGCGTGGTTGAACTCGCAACTAAAGGAGTTCACATCGGCCAACGATCCAGATGGCGAAATTCGTGTGAAGCTGTCAAACTTGTTGATGGCAAATTATTTTATTCTCGGTCACGAGGCGAAGGCCAATGTTTTCCCATGGTTGTGGGAGTTGATTGATGATGAGGATGAATTCAATGGTTTTCCTTGGGGTGCGTACACGTACAAGACCATTCAGTACTATTTGAGGACGTTTCAGACAACGTCCAAGAAATATCACATTTACGGGCCGTCATGGGCATTGATGATTTGGGCTTTGGAGGTGATGACGGGTTTCGGTGATGATTTTGCAGTCAGATGTCCTACAAATGACGTGCCAAGGTGTCTGAGATGGAATTTCCTCAATACCTTTAGGGGCGTGTCTGATGATGAGTTGTACGCACCATTTGAGTATCCTGAAGGACAAATTTCGATGATCCATCCCGAAGATCAGGAGATCCAAGAAGGTTACTTCTTGTCTGTACTTCAACCAAGGTCCTTGATGGTTAATTTTCATGTGCCGAACAGTCCGTACATCGTCGTTGAACGCCCACGTGTACGTCGATCTGTGCCCGAGCCTCAGCATGCCGAAAGAGATGATCACGCAAAACCTCAACGTAGACGGAGTACCCGGTCTACGAGGTACTCCGGGCCACTATCCGATGAGGGTACATCTTCATCCCGTCACCAACGAGTGAGCAGTAGTGGCGGCGATGATGGCATTCCGTCAGGGATGTCTAGAGAGGATTGGATCGGTATCGTACAGGAGGCCGCCCGTCGCGAGAATGAGAAGACGGAGGCCAAGATGATAGGAAAGATCAGTAAATCCGTCTTCTCTAAGGTAAAGAAGTGGCTCAAAGGGGGCGTTAACATTGTAAGCTGCGGGACTTCGAGTATGTCCACTCGAGTGGACCGGCCCCAACAATTGAGCCCCCCCCTGATTGTTTCATCTGCACGGGAATCGGGTTTTGCAGTCACAGCTGTTGATACAAGCCCTGAGGTGAACGAGCACCTCGAGGCAGCGACTGCACGTATGGATACCTCTCTTCCCATTTGGACACCGTCTTGTACGGAGCCCTACACGGGATCCGCCCCGAGTACTGTAGTGGATTCCACGTACACTTCCATCTTCGGCCAGGTACAATCTTTAAGATTATTAAGTTTCTTTGACTTTTACTTTTATTAAATTCTTATATGTTTACTCGAATATCCATTTATCATACAGGTCCAGCAATTCACTCCAATCACTACTAGTGGGCCCCTTTCGACCTATATTCCTCCCTACGGCCAATCGTATTTGCCGTATACTGGCGATGCTCATGAACAACCCCGGTGGTCTTTGGGCGACTTCTCATCCACTGCGCCTGATTTCTCGACGCCCAGACCGTCATTCCCGACTGCCGCTCACCCCAACATTACAATTCGTGAACAACCGAGGCGTGCTTCGTCAGTCGAGCTTGGGCAGGTATTTTTATTAAACAATAACTTATTTTCGATTTTACATTGGAGTAATAAATAAAATGAAGCTTAGTTAATATCATTTTAAGAATAATATTTATACCCTAATTTCTTCTCAATTCCTATAGTTTACTAGATCGAGATCTACTGAATCCGAGAGACATAGAGTTATTCCTAGTAATTCAGGGAGTCGTGGAGAATCGAGCTCTTCAGCCAGTAGAAGTACTTATTTGCAGCCACAAAACCCACCTTGGCCCCCAAGTGATGTGGTCGACCGATTCTATAAATATGTGAACTCCAACAAGCCACAACGCCCGATGAGGGTATATGACGCAATAACCGATCTGACACCCTCTGATTTCAAAAGAATGATAGCCAAGGATGATCAGTGGGATCTTCCGGTATGTAAAGTACGCCATAAATCTTAAAATATTATTTATATTTTAAGATTTAAATAATTAAATTATGGTTATAACATCTACGTCTTCAATGCACAGACTTTTGATCTTGCCCTAATGACCATGTGTCTGAAGCTACGAGAAGGCGTTGATGTCAAGCCTGAGTATCGGGATGAAAAATTGATCATATGCCCTACTTTTGTGATCGTAAGTATTTAAAATTATAATCCGATTTCACATATTTTAATGACTTAATCCACCACTAATTAATAATTTCGGTGTATAAATTTCAGATGGATCTTAAAGCGGACTACTCTAAGTTGATAAAACCAGCGATGGAGCTTTTTGGTGCTACCCGTGAAGAACGAACTGGCCCATTCTACTGGCAAAATATCCGTGAATACATGGTAAGGGAGTGGCAACCCAATCCTTTTTTGATAAATTTCATAAAGGGCCAAGGTTTGCCACTCGAGGGGAGCCCTGCCTGGTGGAGCGCAACTATGGTATCACATTTCCGTAAATTTGATTTATTTATTGACGTATGTTTATATTCTTATTTTGTTAATATCGTAACTGACGCAACTTTAATTAATTATGTATTTAATCAATTCTTTAGGTGATCATTCCATGGGTTGTTGGTGAAGCGAACAGATATATTTTGTGCATTCTCAACCTTGAAAGTAAATCTCTTCAAGTTATGGATGCGCACTACTGGGATCTCCCAGAGAAGCAAAGAATTCAGATTATGATGGACTTGATGCCCTTGAAAATGCTTTTACCAATTTGGGTAGCTGGTGGGGGATATTGGCTCTGCAACCGTAATGGTTGGCGTGAAGCAGCTCCCATGTTTGTAGTCAGTTTTCTTCGTAAAAAGGATATCATTGAGAGTGGTCGTCCCCATAGTGATGGTCCAATTGCGATAATGAATCTCGAGCGCTTCATTACTGGATGTCCCGATGTACTTGGTGCAGACAAAAATTTAGACAATTATAGAGAGTTGATTGCTTGTAGGATATTTAGTTATAGATGCTAGTTGTTGCTATTCGAAACTCTTATTTTTTTTTCGAATCTCATTTCATAAGAAAAATGGCAACACATTTGCCGGATCTATTTTGTGCAAAATAATAAGATGTTTATATTTATCGCAAGTTAATAATTAAGGAGATGATTTTTCATGACAATTTAATAAGATAGTTAATAATTTACTAAGACAATTTATAATTTAAATTTCTAAAAATACGAAACCAAAATATTAATCTGAGACATTGGGACAATTGGGACCGGTGTGACCATATTCGTTGCAGTGCAGACACCTACGAGGAGGACGACCTCGACGAACTCTTCTTTCCACTCTGCCTCTTATTCTTTTTTCCTTCGGACGACCTGGTAGACGTTTTGGAATCGGTGGCTGGACGTCAATGTCGGATAAATACTGCGGCACTGTCCACAGATGCTTCTTCGGGACACTACGAATTGGCACGCTGAAACACGCCTGATACGTTGTCCGTCTGTAAAAATGCGATACATAATCGACCACGTTTTCTCCATTTTGCCTACAATAAAGAAATTCAGCCAGTTAAACAAGCCTGACCATTCGTGAGTATTAGTTAATTAAAACGACAGGATATGAGTTTCATTACTTGATTGCCGCGATTGCGTGAGCACAAGGTAGACAATCATACTCCCACCGATGGCATTCACAGATGTGTTGTTGCAGGTCCACCCTGACTTCGCGTACCGACGTTTTCACTTTATAATGAGGAGCATCTTCAATCCTGGTGGCTACGTAGGTTGTTGACCTTTCCAATTGAACTACCATCTTTCTCCTTGCCTCTTCTGTGATGTGTATATGTATGTGATGTTTGAATTTCAAAAATGATTTAAGTGATTTAAGTGATTTTAAGTGATTTAATTAAAAATGTGTATATATATGTATGTGTATAATTAAAAGATGATTTCTCCGGCGACCGGAATAGGCAACCGGTCGGCCTTTTTCCGGCTACCTAATGACCGGTTGGCTATACCAAACTTTTCCTCTTTTTTTTCTTAACATATTTATAAATTTTTGTAGTTCAAACATTAAATAAATTTTAATATTTCGAATTAAATCATTTAAAATAATTAATTTAAAGTAAATAATAGTCAATTAATTTCAATATAAATCTATAGGAACAATTTCTAAGCTCAAAAATTAAATGTGATAAACTATTCATACTTAGAAAAATATATGGAAAATAATGGTATAGCCAACCGGCCGGTAGGTTCGCCGGAAAGATGATTTCTCCGGTGACCGGAATAGGCAACCGGTCGGCCTTTTCCCGGCTACCTAATGACCGGTTGGCTATGCCAAACTTTTTCTCTTTTTTTTCTTAACATATTTATAAATTTTGGTAGTTCAAACATTAAAAATATTTTAATATTTCGAATTAAATCATTTAAAAGAATTAATTTCAACGATATAATAAGCAATTAATTTCCAAAATAAATTTATAAACTAATTCCAAAAAATATATAAGTTCATTTTCGACATGTTAAAAAAATTCAATTTATTTCCAAAATAAATCCCTAAACTACTTACTATACTAAGCATATAAAAAAATCGATATTAAAATTTACCTATATTATTGGATAATCCAAAAACACGATTGAAGAAGAAGATGATGAAGCAGGCGTGACACGATATCCTCCTTGATAAACCCTTATAATGGCTCGTCTTCCTCAGCTCAGCTCAGCTCAGTTCTTTAGCTCGGATGTTGATAATGCCTCCTTTTCTCCCAACAATTTTTTTTTTGTTAGTCTGTTTATTTTTGAATTCTATTTGCAATTTTCATTGTTGTATATATTGAGTTTTGTGTGGGGTGGGTTGACATAGGATACCAAAATTTATTATTCGTATACAGAGTATAGATTTAATTATTGTAGAAAAACAGTCAAAAATTCAATAGCATTATTAATAGCCTTATTCACGCATGCATGCAAACAGTAGAGACTCAGCAGAGTCACATTGAATTATTGTAAAAAAATAGTTCAATATCATTCAATTCATATGATTCATATGCATGCATCGTTGCACAAAATTTATTAGCTGTGAAAAACAAAAAAATAAAAGATAAATTATAATAAATGAAAATAGTCACTTACTTCGTTGGTCGGTTCGTTGGATTGCTACTTTTTAAATATAAAAGTGGGCCCATTACACATTAAAATATTAAATAGGGCACTTTTACAATTTTATTTGTTTATAAGGGTACTTTTTCCATTACCCTTTTAAATGGGGCATTTTCTCCTATTTGCAGCTAAAACAAACGTGTTGCAACTACTTAAAAAGTCATACTAGCACTTTACCTTTAATACATATTTTAAAATATAATACTTTATTAATTTATTAATTATTTCTGTCTTCTTCTTTAGTTGTCTGTAGGAGAATTACAGTTGCAAGAACTCTCTCTCCCATGGCGATTTCTATATATTTTTTGTTCCTCTTTAGACTTCAGCCCCTTCTCATCTTCTACATTCCATCATTCTCTTCTTCCAACATGAGGGCTGAAGTATAATTTTATTTTATTTTTAATTTCACAGTATTAAAAAAAAAATAAAAACATTGAGTAGGGGCTTAAGCCCTCTTCCCTCTCAAGGTAGATCCGCCCCTGCATGCATGTTAATGATCAATGTTATTTATGTGTGTGTTTGTGAGCTTGCCTATCGCTTGATGCAGTAGCATCTATATACTTCCTCTGTTTCAAGATTGTTGACACGTTTCTTTTTCTTTCTTTTTGGCACACATTTCCACGCTTCTCGATGATGGATTTTAAAATAATTTTTTGAAGTATTTTTTTATTTATGGGATACTACGACACACGTAGTATCTCGTAAAAGAAAATATACTTCAAAATTTTATTTTAAAATCTATCATCGAGAAGCGTGGAAATGTATGCCAAAAAGAAAGAAAAAGAAACGTGTCAACAATCTTGAAACAGATGAAGTATTAAATAAGGTGATGCTCTTTAATAATGTATATTTGTATCCTACTATCCTCAAATAAAGCAGAATTGTGTGGTGGAGATTAGGTCTTGATCGGGTGTATGTTGTTATCAATTTCTTCAATTAATAAAGGAGTGTTTCAACAATTTTTTTTTTTTTTTTTTTTCATTTTGCCTTACAGAGTAAATTAGTTCGAAACCAGAACATCAGATTAAATTCTTTCCTTTATAAACATTGTTCTAAAAATATCCGCCTAAAACCGCCTAGATGCTAGGCAGCACACTGCCGTCCGACTACTGTTAAATCGGTCTAGGCGTTAAGCAACATCATAGCTATCGACCGGATGAAAGCTTGATTAGTCTCTAGATGTGATTAATCGATACGTATGCCAAATAGGATGTTCTCTACGTGATTTGGACATATATATCAATAGATATAGATATTACATTGAAACTTAGACAAAATTGTTGTATACTATGAAGTTTATTAAATTGAACTATTAATTATCATATTCTATGTTTGTATTATGAATTTGGCAATAAAATTATCGATAATATGTATTGATATAGTTTGTACCCGATGACATGCCGTAAACAATAGTACTAATAATAATAATAATAAAAAAGCATTATGGTTCTAATTCGCCTATAGGCTCCCGACTTAGCCGTCTAGGCGCGAGCCCCTGGGGCTCCACCGACCAACTAGCGCCTAACGATTTTTAGAACATTGTTTATGAACAACAATTGAAAGCTACGTATTGCATTCTAAGCCCATTTTTCATGACAATCGCGATACTAAATATATCGTGTAAAGTTTCTCAAAGCTGTAAGACAAGTAATGTTCAAGCCCATTTTTCATGACAATTATGATGCTGAATGAGACGGCTCAAAAAGGAAAGCAAGACATTTTGAATAAGACATAGCGAATATATATTATTCATGGTATGTTGTGCCATATTTTAAATATTTATTCATTTTAGTTGTAGGGTGTGTTAAAGAGAGGGAAAATAAAATTTTCCACCATTTTCTCCTTTTTTTCCTTGTGCGCTATGATAGATAATTTTTTCCAAGCACGAGAGAAAAAAAAATTCTCCGATCAACATTCATTTTCCCACATGATAGGATGTGGCCCAGAAGAAATAGAAGTGAAGCCCAATATGAAGCCCAAGAGAAATTAAGGCTAGGGTTATGTGTAGATCCTCTATAAATAGGGGGAAAGAATCTTGTAAAGGGACATAAAGTATTCGAATAAAATTCGTACTATTGCTCCGTGGACGTAGATCTCATTAAAGATCGAACCACGTAATTTTTTGGTGTTCTTTACATTCTCGTTACGCTTTTTAAGTTCCCCAAGAAAATCAAGATCGAACACTGTCGCCGTCTGTGGGAACCGATCAATTTGTGTTTCAGATCGAAAATTTTCTTTGGAGGATTTAGGCGCAGGGAATGATTCACACCAAAAAAATAAAAATAAAAATAAAAAGAAAAAACATATGGCTGAAGCATCATGCACGTTCGGGAGAGAGAGGAGTTATGGAGAGAGAGGGGAGTGGGGGGCGAAAGAAAAAAAAAGGAGGGATGTTCAACCGCCATCCTCCCCGAAGCTCCATCCCTCCCACACGGCGAAGGCGACGCCGCCACAGCTCCACCACCGAGCAGCCCGCCATGATGGCCGCAAAGCTACCCAGAAGAGTCACCGCCGCCGCTCCATCCGTCCAGTAGAGGATCGATTCGACCCACGACATCTCTTTGCAGTCTTCCCTTCTCATCCCTAGCTCCGGGAACTGCTCCATCATGACGGAGTACAGCTTCTCCACGTCGCCAAGTTGGGGGCTATGAACTGCCAGCGGTGGAGGATTCTGGTCGCGTTTTGTTCTCGAGTTTTTGATACGTCGAAGATCGTGACGTTCGGCGGCACTGGCATGAGGTTGAGTTTGTAAGATAGCACCGCGACAAGCTGCCGCCGACGCCGAACCTCCATGTCGAGCTGCCGATGTCGCACCTGCAGCAGCAGCAGGCCGAGCTGCAGCAGCGCCATGCCGATGTCGCCGTAGCACCTCCGAGCGTGCCCCGACGTCGAGCTCATCCCTGCCGACTCCAACGAGGAGCAGCCGAGCTGCAGCTCTCCGCCAAGCTACCACCGCGACGAGCTGCCGATGCCGCACCTCCATGCCGAGCTGCCGACGTCGTACCTGCAGCAGCAGCAGGCCGAGCTGCAGCAGAGCCGTGCCGACGTCGCTGCAGCACCTCCGAGCGTACCCCGACTTACGTACCGCCAAATTGGAATTTCGACAAAGTCAAAATACGTACCACCTTGCTAGGATGATGTCGTAATAAATCGCATTTCCCCGTCGAAATTAGGATTTCGATGAAGTCGAAATGCTAACTCCTACTCGTCTTAGACGAGTTTAGGCTTTTAAATGGCTCTACTCTATCGTAAGACGAAGTTTTGGCTTTAAATTAACCACTTCGTCTGAAGACAAAATTTTGGTTTTCAAATAGCTACTTCGTCTAAAGATGAAGTTTTGGCTTTCGAGTAGCCACCTCATCTAAAGATGAGGTTTCGGCTTTCGAGTAGCCACCACATCTAAAGACGAGTGTTAGGATCAAAACCCTAACAAGCGATCGAAATGTCGATCAACGAACAAAGAAAGGTCCGGCGCCTCGAACAAGAGGTCGGTGGAAGGAAGAACAGCCGGCGCCTTCGATGTGAAGGTCGTCGGTGGAAGAAAAGTTGAACGCGGAACTCATCCGTCGGCAGCCGTGGATAGACGTTCGATGGTTACGAACGCAGAAAACCAAACTAGGGAAAAGATATATTTCTTATTACGTCTTGAATGATTGCGTAGTGATTACAATCCAATATTTATAATACTAATTACCTATAAATAAGGAAAGGATATTCTAAAATATGGAATACGAATCTAAACTATAAACGTAAAAGATAATCTCTAATATTACGAGATATACTCGTATCAACTCCCCCACGGTTGAAAACCACCTTGCCCTCAAGGTGGATACCACGTCACAATGCTCAGCTCGTACCTTGGTGAAGTAAAGCCCCATGACAACCATGGTGAGATATCCCCTCCTGGATCAAAAATCAACACATTCTTCTCACCAACACTGGTTGCCTTCTTATCACCCGGAGCTCAATTTTCTTTATCACAATCTCCTATATCTACCACGTAAACGACACCAATCTTATCGGAAAAAATGACAAACTTGTCATCACCACTAACTGCAAAGGAAGTCATTCTTTTCTCCGAAACCACTGAATAAACACCACACCAGGAATCTGTGTACAAAACTTTCACTAATCATCTCCACCTGTCACAACAAAGCTTCCATTCACGCCATCCGGTACAGTAAAAGTGGGAAGCTTGTTGTGCCCTCCGGTTTCGTCCAATGATTGGGGTGCAGAACCTTTCTTAACATCGAAAACCCGGAGATCCGACCCGATGGCGACGGATACTAATTGTTGATTGGAGGGGACCGCAATGAGCGCTGGAGCTACCTCCGCATCGAGCTTCTGCTCGCCTTCATCCATGTCGCGTTCCTCCTCGTTCACAAGTGATTCGTCGGAAGCAGGCGTATGCACGGGTGGACAAATAGGTTGAGATGATACTCCTCCCATGGAATTAATTTCACCGGTATTTACCTCGGATTCCTCGGTATCGAACTCTGCATCCATGCTGTCCAGGCATAAGCCCATGTGTGACCCGCGACCCAGCCCAAATCCAAATTCCTCGCCCATATCTTCCCACATGAGCAGCTGCCGCAGCTCGAACCAATCTGTCATGGTATTCAGCGGTTCGTCGGTGTGATGGTGATGAACTGAACGCGGAAATCTCCCGTTGAAGAAGCAATTAGGGTCCTCGTAGTTGTCGACATCAGACGGAAAACGAGAGAGAGGGCGGTCCCACGATGAAGGGGCCGGTTGCGATGGAGGTAGGGGCGGAAAGTATGGCTCGGCGCGACCAAACCCGCGGTGATGATTTCCGACGAAAGCGCCTTGACGCGGAGCGGAGTCGGGCCCCCGATAATGGTTGAAGACCAGGGAGCGCCGGTCACGTGGAGGCTGGTCTTCCCACCTCGCACGATGCGGTAAGGTTTCGTTGATCTCATTTGCGGGTGTAGTATGGTCCCACGATGAGTAGGGCGGCTGTTGGCGCGGCTTGAGCTGCTCGTGCTGTGGTGGATGCGCCAAAATACGTGCTCGCCGATCGGTGTCAGCGAGGCGGGCCTCGAACCGATCCAAACGCGCCAGGAGGCGATCCAACCCCTGCGTATAGGCAGCTGCTGGTGGTGTCGGCTGGTGGGTGGATGAATAAACGAACTCGCGTGGTGTCAATGGTGACAGGCGTCGCGAGCCACCGGGGAGGAATTCCTGTCGCCAAGAATCGATGTCGCCGCTGTCCGGCTGATGATGAAACAGCGGTTGATCCCAAGAAGAGACCGATGGAAGTCTATACGGGGCTAACTGCTCGTCCTCCATCTCCCCATGCAGTGCGGGACGACCGAAGATGTGGCGGCTGGGGCCACGAAAACGCCGCGGTGTGGGTTGCGCTCCATGTCGAAGCCAGCAAGGACAAGGGTCCTCGATCGGTGCCTTGGAGTAAGGGTTTTTCTGAATATTCCGCGTTTGGCACGGGAAATGTGACTGAATCCTTTTTTTTTTTTTTTCCGACCTTGGCTATGGAAGTGCAGCAGCAGCGGCTGTGGTGATACTGCGGATGGTGTCGTACGATGGGTTGAGTTCGGCTATGAAAGTTCTCCGGGAGAGAACTCTCAATGAAAGCACCAATTGTTAGGATCAAAACCCTAACAAGCGATCGAAATGTCGATCAACGAACAAAGAAAGGTCCGGCGCCTCGAACAAGAGGTCGGCGGAAGGAAGAACAGCTGGCGCCTTCGACGTGAAGGTCATCGGTGGAAGAAAAGCTGAACGCGGAACTCATCCGTCGGCAGCCGTGGATAGACGTTCGATGGTTACGAACGCAGAAAACCAAACTAGGGAAAAGATATATTTCTTATTACGTCTTGAATGATTGCGTAGTGATTACAATCCAATATTTTATAACACTAATTACCTATAAATAAGGAAAGAATATTCTAAAATATGGAATACGAATCTAAACTATAAAAGTAAAAGATAATCTCTAATATTACGAGATATACTCGTATCAACGAGGTTTCGGCTTTCGATTAGCCACTTCATCTAAAGATGAGGTTTCGGCTTTCGATTAGCCACCTCATCCAAAGATGAGGTTTCGGCTTTCGATTAGCCACCTCATCTAAAGACGAGGTTTCAGCTTTCGATTAGCCACCTCATCCAAAGACGATGTTTCGGCTTTCGATTAGCCACCTCATCCAAAGATGAGGATTCGGCTTTCGATTAGCCTTGTTTGTCAAATTTATCGATAGGAGTAGTCTCCCTACGCGCGTTTAAATTTTAGGTAGCTCTTCCTCGTCGTGAGATGAGGATTGACTTTAGTTAATATATATATATAATAATTAATAAAAGAAATTAGAGTTAAGAATTTACCTTGGCTGCAGCTCGTCGAGTGCAGCTCGGCAAGGGACCCGAAGGAGGAGCTCGGCGGTGCAGCTCGTCACCATGCTGTGGCGACGTCAGTTCGACAGAGGGCTGCAACTCGGCTGCTCTTCGTGGAAGTCAGAGGGGGCGAGCTCGACGCTGCGGCTCGGAGGTGCTGCGGAAATGCGGCTCGGCATCTCTTCGACGGAGTCGGCGGGGGCGAGCTCGACGCTGTAGCTCGGAGGTGCGGCGACAAGACAGAGAGCTTCAGTTCAGCCGGCTGCAGCTGCGGCATCGTCTCGGGGGTTCGGTTCAGAGGTGGTGCAGTGAGGTAGCTCGGCTCGGAGCTCGGAGGTGCTTGGCTGCAGCTCATCGAGTGCAGTTCGGCAAGGGGCCCGAAAGAGGAGCTCGGCGGAGCAGCTCGTCACCATGTTGTGGCGACATCGGCTCGACGGAGGGCTGCAGCTCGGCTCTCTTTGTCGTCTTCCACACCACGTTGAGGAAGTGGCTGCATTCGTACCCCTCTCTCTCCGGCTTGCACCGGCACCGGTGGTGCGTGGCGTCGTACATCCTGCTCTCGTTGTACCACCACCCGATGACGTCCCTAGGCGTGAACTCGCGGTAGTTCGTGAAGGTGTTCTAGCCGTAGGGGGAGTCGGAGTGGTTGCGGTAGTTGCAGTCGCTAAGGTGCTGCGATACGGCAGCTCGACGGAGGAGCACGGCAGTGCTGCGGCGACATCGGTTTGCAGCTCGGAGGTGCTGTGGTGACATCAGGGGAGCTTGACGGAGGAGCTCGGCGGTGCTGCGGGGACGTCGGCTCGCAGCTCGTCGGGGGAGCTCGACGGAGGAGCACGGCAGTGCTGCAGCGACGTCGGCTCGCAGATCGGAGGTGCTGCGGTGACATTGGGGGAGCTCGACGGAGGAGCTCGGCGGAGGGGCTCGGCGGTGCTGCTGCGACGTCGGCTCGCAGCTCGACGGTGCTGCGGCAAAGTCAGCTCGCTGCTCATCGGGGGAGCTCAACGGGGAGCTCGGCGGTGCTGCTGCGATGTCGGCTCGCAGCTCGGCGGTGCTGCGGCGACGTCAGCTCGCAGCTCATCGTGGGAGCTCGGCGGTGCTACTGCGATGTCGGCTCGCAGCTCGGCAGTGCTACGGCGACGTCAGCTCGCAGCTCGGGGGAGCTCGGCGGTGCTGCGGCGACGTCAGCTCGCAGCTCGTCGAGGGAGCTCGACGGGGAGCTCGGCGGAGGAGCTCAGCAGTGCAGCACGGAGGTGTTGCGGCGACGTCGGCATGGCGCAGGTACAGCTTGGCCTGCTGCTGCTGCAGGTGCGGCGTCGGTAGCTCGGCCTGAAGGTGCTGCTAGTGCAGCTCGGCCCGCTGTTGGTGCAGGTGCGGCGTCGTCGCCTTCGTGGCGGAGGCGCAGCTCGGCCGCTCTTCGTGGGGGCTGCAGCTCGGCATGGAGGAGCTCGAAGGAAGAGCTCGGCGGTGCTGCTGCTGGTGCGCCAGGTCATCGTCACCGTCGCCATCACCCTCAAGCTCGGCATCGACGGCAACCCGGGGCGGCTGGAGGCGTGGTACGCCGGGACCGTGGTGGCGGCGCAGCTCAGCGGAGGGCTGCAGCTCGGCTGCTCTTCGTGGGAGTCGGCGGGGGCTGCGATGGAGGGGCGGCGGTGCCTTCCTCGTGGGAGAGGTGCTGTTGGGCTGCGTACAGCAACTCCGTCCGCCGCTGCTGCTTCAGCGATTCCGTCCGCCGCTGCTGCTTCAGCGAGGGAGGGGTGCTGCTCAGCGGTTCCGTCCGCCGCTGCTGCTTTACCAATTTGAACGTGTTCGTCCTTTTCGCCCCACTCCCCCCTCTCCTTAACTCCTCTCTCTCTCTCCCGAACGTGCATGATGCTTCAGCAATTTTTATTTTTTATTTTTTCATTCTCTGCGCCTAAATCCCCAAAGAAAATTTTCGATTTGAAACACGAATTGATCGTTTCCCACAGACGGCGCCAGTGTTCGATCTTGATTTTCTTGGGAAAATTAAAAAGCATAACGAGAATGTAAAAGAACACCAAAAAATTACGTGGTTCGATCTTTAATGAGATCTACGTCCACGGAGCAATAGTACGAATTTTATTCGAATACTTTATGTCCCTTTACAAGATTTCTTTCCCTCTATTTATAGAGGATCTACACATAACCATAACCCTAATTTCTCTTGGGCTTCATATTGGGCTTCACTTCTATTTCTTCTGAGCCACATCCTATCACCACATTTCACTCCAAATCATGATTATATTTTCCCACTTTTTTCCCCTTTAGACAATATTATAAAAAAATGGATATCATATTATAAGATAATATTTTCAATCATTCTATTATCTTTTCATTTCTTTGTTTATCACTGAGAATGCACCATGTAATGTTTATGCATAAATAATGTAATCATTTATAATATAAGAACGACTTGGACTTTAATTATATGTAATTTAACTATTTCATCTCAAGATAAGTATTGTGGCACGTTTAAGATTTGAGTTTATATATTCGTAATTTTATTTTTAGAATTCACGTTATAATTAAGACTAGACTATAACATAAAGTCGTATGGTACATTGCATTTCGCTATCTATTTATTCTTATCGCACAAAATACAAAGCCATGATTTTGACTTAAATTCGGTACATCTTACTTAACGTGTCAAGTTACTACTGAAAATCAACATATATATAATTACATAAGACAAAGACTTGTATCAGCCCGGCCGCACAGTGCGGCCGAGCCTTAAAAGCAAAATAAATTACATGACCCAATTAATTCACTTGGTCCACAATCCAAAAAGAAGACCTCATAAAAATATTCAATGGATCGACCTCAATGTAAGTTCGGGTTGATGCAAGTATCCCTCATTATATAATTATTGAGTACGGGTTTTCATGTTGTTCTGAATCCGTCGCGAGATTAATTCTATATATTAATTGAGAAGGAAAAAAAAATAAAAATCTTGGACTAGGTAAATTAAGGCCACGTAAAACGAGCAATAATATTGTTGCACAAGAGATATAAACATGATATAATACGTAATACTATAAATTAAAAAAAATAAAAAAATAAATTATTGGTGCCCAAAATTTCTGTTGGCATTTTTGACATCATTTCTACATGTGGAAAGTTAGACTTTATATATGTCGCCGAAGGATTGTTTATGTGATAAAAGAATTTCTAGGAATCATTTTCTAAAAACTTGAATAAAAAGAGAAGCGCTAATTAATTAACTAATTATTATTTTATGTACCCGATTCCCATGCGATGCATGGGTACCACATTTAAAACTTTATAGTATCATGTAATGATAATTACAATTATCAAATTATTGAAATGTTTCATAGTAAATAAGTGAATAAAAATATGATTACGTCTTAGAAGAAATATACATCTCTTTATTATCTATAAGTAATTAGTTACGTCTAGTTATGTTATATATGCCCAATTTTCATGTAAGATATGGCGTAACTACATTTGCCAACGTCTAATTAAATGTATTTGCCTGAAAATAACTGCATAAATTTGGCAGGTAAAGATAACTGCTAAAATCATCTTATTTGGCTGTACAGGATCAACCGGAGATGCAAGTGACGTTCCTATTTTTTCTTCTTTTTTTCCGTCGCGAATTCGCGAGCTTTGAACAAGATTCTTGTAGTGAGATGTGACTTAACCTACCTAAAACCTAGCTAGCTAATTAATGATAAGAATATTTTAGCCATACATTAATTCCGAGTACCAAGTAAACCTAAAAATATTTATTATATATCTAATCCTAATCAATATTTTCAACTACCATTTCGAATTAATTTTTAAAAAAATATCCTAGAATTTCGTCCCTCCACAAAAACCAACATATACGATCACAGCATTAAATCTCCTTAATTATAAAGAAATCTATCAAACTCAAAAATGTCGTTATGTGATGTACTAGTACCTATTAATTAATTAATGCGAATGAGAAAAATAAATAAATAAATAAATGAAAGGAAAACGTGAAATTAAGGGCAATATTGAATTTGTATGCATGCAGTAGTACGTAAACGTAGTATAAATAGGTGAGGGCGGTGTTTAAAAAATCACTCAACTCAACTGCATATTAATTAGTAATTTTGTAGAAGGGTGCGTTACGTGCATGGCTGGAGGAATGGAGAACGGAAACAGTAACGGCGTTAGTAAGGAGGTTGCTATAGCGTTACTTCCAGGGGAGTCGGAATGGTGGGAAAGTGAAGGACCGGTTCCTGCTTATCACGATAACGGCGTTATAAACCGTAACTGGTTCCCTCCAGATTTCCTCTTTGGAACTGGATCTGCTGCCTATCAGGTTACTCGATTGCCTTCGTCAATTTTATTTACATATGAAATTTAGATATTAAATTAATTAAGGATACATTCATCAAGCCTAGATCTCACCTAGGGCTTCATCTAGGCTTTATTTGGCATCCCGCCACATGATTAATGCTTAATCCGTCAGCACCTTGTCTTGGCTAACTAGACGGACTCTAGGTGGCCGGACGTATTTAGAGCTCAATATAATTAGACTGTATATATATTGATAACTACGGATATTATGTTAAAAGTTGTGAACTTTCATGTTTAAAATTAAGAATATTTTTGTAGACCGGTTTATGGAATTAAATTATTAATTATCATATTGTGTTTTTATTATGAATTTGTTAATGAAATTATGAATATATAATATATGTTTGAATCTTAGGACATGATGTAAAAATAATAAACAATAAACATTGTAATTATTGTAATTCTAATCTGCCTAGCCGCTAGGCCCCTCCACTCCGACTACCGCCTAGAGATTTTCAGAACATTGTACATACCGCACCATTAACTCTCTCTCTCTCTCTCCTCTCTCATAGGTTGAAGGAGCTGCTAGTAAAGGAGGCAGAGGCATGGGATGATTTTGCCCTCACGCAACCTTGTCTCTCTCTCTCTCTCTCTATATATATATATATATATATATATATATATATATATATATATATATATATCACCCTCTCTAGAAAGAGCAAATTATTAAGTGAAATGATTATAATAATTGTTGTGAGTGTGAATGAATGCAGGGAGAATAGCTGATGGGTCGAATGGAAATGTTGCAACTGATATGTATCATAGATACAAGGTAATATATATATATATACACGCATATATATATTAATATATGTATGTAATGGAATGTAAATTAAATGATATATAATGAATTGAATTTGCAGGAAGATATTAAGATGATGAAGCAAATGGGGTTCACTTCCTTCAGGTTTTCAATTTCATGGACAAGAATATTGCCTGGTATCTAATATAATGTTTAATATAACATTGATAGAGATATATTAATGATTAATATAATTAATAATTATTCAAACTCTGAATATACATATAGCCGGCAGAGTCTCTGGTGGAGTGAACAGAGAAGGAATTGATTACTATAATGACGTCATCAACACTCTGCTGGAAAATGGTTAGTTAATCAATTAATTAATCATACATAATGATAATTAATACATACAGATCTAATCCCTCAGGTCCTAATTCTGTTAAATATACATGAGATATAAAATAATGAAACGAACGCATGCACAGGCATAACTCCGTTTGTGACAATCTTTCACTGGGATCTCCCCGTGTGCTTGGAGAATGAATATGGCGGCTTCCTATCCAAAAGAGTTAGGCAAGATTTATGCGAATTCGCAAACGTATGTTTCTGGGAATTCGGAGATCGAGTGAAGCACTGGACTACATTGAACGAGCCCAACATCTTTGCCTTGCATGGCTACGTCAAAGGTGCCGGGCCTCCCGGCCGAAAACTCCCCACCCTTGACGCCGCCGTGAAAACCGCCTACACCAAAGGCATCATTCTTCCAACCGCTGCCGCCACTGACAAACTCCCAGATCCCCCCGTCGCCCAACCATCCGAGGTTTACACGGTGGCAAGAAATCTGCTTCTTGCCCATGCAGAAATAGTCAATCTCTACAGAACCAAGTTCCAGGTCCCCCCTTTCTCTCTCTCTCTCTCTCTCTCTTGATCTCCAACTCAAAATTTGAGTCACTTGATCAGTACATGATAGAACAAATGAACTCAGGAAGTACAAGGAGGCAAGATCGGCATGGTGCTGGTCTGCGACTGGACTGTACCGTACCATCAAAACTCGAAAGCAGATAAAGCCGCCGCAGGCAGGGCACGGGATTTCAAGTTTGGATGGTACCACTACTTCCATTACCTTATATATTACCATGTAGTAGTATAAATCTTAATCGGTGCATTATTAATATAATATAATATGTTATAATAAAGGTTTTTGGAGCCTCTGATGAAGGGGGAGTATCCAGAAAGTATGAGAGACCATGTTCCACCGGAAAATCTCCACGGTTTTAGCAAGTCTGAGAGGGATTTGCTTATAGGGTCATTGGATTTCCTAGGGTTGAATTATTACACTTCGCAGTATGCTAAAGATGATTCCAACGCTAAAGGCGAGGGCTGGCCTGTTGATCAGAAGGTTGAGCTTACATGTAAGTATTAAATTATCTAATGATTCATACATATACATATAGACATAAGTCTTAGTGTGCGAAAATGCGAAAAAATATTTAAATCTATATAAATCATGCTTAAATATGCACGTAATCATGTTTATTTATATATAATTTGGTGCTTAAATTAAATATTTCCATGCTTATTGTAAATCAATGTCAACCATAGATCTGATCAATGGTTTAAATTTATTCATATTTCTCATGTCATGACTTATTTCTATATGAACCAAACTCTTCAATAATAATATTAATTCTTAATTAATTAATTTTTAATATACTTTGTGCAGCTTATAAAGGCCAGACATCTGAGACATGTACACCTATCGGAACACCGGTAGGGATTATATTTGTTTTATAATTCATTTTAAATACTCCCTCCGTCCCAAAAATAATGTCCTGTTTCTTTTGATAATATTTTATGCTCCATTCGACCCATTTATTCGAGTATGAGAATTTTGAAAATGTGTATTTTTTTCCCAGTTATGAATAATATTATACTTATACTATTCATAATTGAAAAAATATTACACATTCCCTTAATTTTCGTGCTCAAATTTATGGGACGAAAAAACTAAAAATTATTGTCAAAAGAAACAAGACGATATCTTTGGGACGGAGGGAGTACTTATTATTTATTGTCTCTTTAAAATCATTTTTTTGCCTTGTTTATATATGTTAATGATGCTTATCACTAATAGTTAATTAATTACTGACCTCTTGAATTGTTTGTTTTGTAATACTGTATAATTAAATAGTCTGGATCAAGTTGGCTCTTCTCTGTGCCATGGGGGATTTATGAACTACTCATGGATCTCAACAAGTACTATCCATTACTGAAAGAGCTTTACATCACTGAAAACGGTAACAATCAATCAATTAATTAATTAATTATTCAACAATTTCTTAATTGAATATTCTCCCAATTCATTAGGGTTTTCTACTGCGACTGATTTCAAGAAGACGGCGAAGATGGTCTGCGAAAACGACGAAGACAGGATTAATTACCACAAAGATCACCTCGCCAACGTGGCTAAAGCAATGAAGTAGTTAACATTGATCAATACTTTATTTAATTAATAAATTAATTCTGTATATATATGTGTACTATCTTATTACAAAACCTAATTAATTAATGGCAATGCAGAAACCTTAAGTACGAAGTGAAGGGATACTTTGTGTGGGCGTGGTGCGATACCTATGAATGGAACTCAGGCTACACAGTTAGGTTCGGACTGAACTACGTGGACTTCGCCAACGACCTTGCAAGGTATCCCAAGAATTCTGCTGCATGGTTTGCTAAGTTTCTCCACAGCAAAGTGCAGCCACCGGCATATTTCCGACCGTGGTGGACATGGAATCCGGGGAAGCCGATATTACTGGAGGCGAGAGAGGTTGACGAGAACGTTGAAATTAGCCTCACAAAAGGCTAAAAGTTCGTAAGAGATATAATTAAACGAGAATGTGTGTGTATGTGTGTTTGCATGCATGCATGCTGCTATGGTTATTAATAATCAAGGTTATGTATATTTCTCTGTGTGTTGTGAGAGCATGCATATCATCACTTGATGCCGTACGTAGCATCTATATAAAAATAAGACTATGTGTGTATAGTCGGAATTAAATAATGTGATGTGATATGCTCTTATGTTCTATGTTTGTATCCTGAAATAAATAAAGCAAATTAATTGTGGATTGGAGGTTAGGTCTTCCACCTCCTCCATCAACTCTTGATTTGTATGTTTTTGTCAATTACTATAGCATTAATAATTTCGAACAAGGAATGAGAGAGAACACACAAGCCATTTTCGTATTATTTCGCATATTCTTTTCACTAAATTAAAATACATGAAGAAACCATTTAGACATATATAGCCATTTATTAGCTCAAAGAAGTTAATTATTATATATGACCAGAAATTAATTAATTACTCATGGCATGATATGTAGTAATTCCTTATTTCAAGCAATCTTCTTCTCCTGTAATGTTTATGTAATCATTTATAAATTTGTATTATAAGAACGGCTTACTCTCTATTAAGATTTATGTTGTACTGTGAAAGTGACACGTTTCATTATTTTATATCTAATACCTTAAATATTCAAGAAACGTCTCATTTTTTTAGGACGGAAGGAGTAATATCTACAGAATCCAAAACGCTTAAGCTTGATAAACATGGATTTTCTATGTGTTTTATGTGCTTAAAAGTCTAGTTTTAAATAGAAAAAGCATTATCAAGCTTGAAGCTTTTAATCTTTTATGTGTTTCTCTTGTATTCGATGATACTATGCTTGATCTTATTTTTGTTGAATTTGTAGGAAAAATACAAAGAAAAGTCCATTTTGAAATAATAGAAGAAGTGGCTCAAGAAAGAAAAAAAAGGGGGGAAAGAACTTCCAATAAATTGGCAGCCCAAGTCAAAATGCCCATCATTCCCAGCTCATTAGTTGCAGCCCTGTAGTTTCATGTTTTGATTTTATTTATTTTTATTTCTTTTTTGTTTCATTGTCTAACTAATTAGTACTAGTCCAGTTTATATATAGTCCTCAAAACACATATTTGTATCTTTTTTAGAAAAGGAAAAAAAAAATTAATTTCTTGAACCCTAGCATACTTTAGATTTAATTTTCAAGTTTTGAGAGAAAAGAAGGAGAACAAGAAGATCAAGATATTCAAGTTGGAAGCATTCAAGACCTTAGTTTTCTTTTAAGATTTTTGTTTATTTTCAATTATGTTTATTTTGAATCTTGGATTATTTGTCGTGAACATGAGTGATTAGTTTGCTATTCCCCCATCCATAATTTTTTGGCAAAATTACTATATCAGGACGTCCATCATTTCTTGTCACTTTTTATTTTAGGACGTAGGCCTCACAATCACTTTAACACTTTAACAATTTAATTCTTTATCACTCAACTTTTTAACAGTAATTTGACATTTTAATACTATTAAAAATATTAAATGTGGGTCCACAATTATTCTACTTTAACATTTTAATTTAATATCATACTATCATCAAAATACATTAAACTTCGTGCCCAAATTTTTTTTGCTAAGAATTCATGGATGGAGGGAGTATTATTCTAGAGTTAGGGAGTATGGATATTGTGGATTCAAATTAGTTTTTTATGAATCAATTACGACCTTCTCTTGCTTTTATGTTATTGTGCTTGTTGTTTGCTTAATTGCTTGATCATCAATTTTGCATGATCTATTTTATTAATTCAATAGACGAAAGTTGAGAATTAATATTTGAATTGAGAGTTTCATGTTTTAGAAATTAGTTTGACACAAAAATTCTTGCATGCGATCCACGATTTAGGCACTACGAAAGTACGTTTAAACTTATTTCGAGATTGTCCTAGTAAGAGTCGAGTCTTTTATGTGATTGATTAATTTAAATTAGTTAATTTGAGTTTGCATGTCCATCGAAACCGAAGCCTTAGAATAATCTTTCTCGTATTTAATTTTCTCAAAGCTAGCTTGTCTTATTTGTTTCGTTTTATTTATTTGATTTATTTGCTTCAGTTTAGAAATATCCCTTATAAATTGGTAGTCTAAATAGAGAATAATAAATTGAATTAGTACTGACTTTGCTTATTCAATCTTCGTGGAATACGACTTTGCTTCCCTAGCTATATATAATAATACCCGTACAATTGCAATTTGTTAAAATATTAGTGAGCAAGACTTTAATCATATGTAGTTTTAACTATTTCGTCTCAATATAAGTATTGTGGCACATTTAAAATTTGAGTTTATATATTCGTAATTTTATTTCTAGACTTCACATTATAATTAAGACTCTAGACTATTTCGCATGGTCACATTGCATTTCGCTATCTATTAATTCCTATGTAGAAATACACAGCCATAATTTTGACTTAAATTCAAGAATTTAAGTTCCTATTGAAAAATCAACATAGAGTACTTGTTTTCATGCATGTCGTGGCAAATCACGACATTCTCTATATTAATTGCAAAGGAAAAATAAGGCCACATAAAACGCGAAATAATAAACATGTATATAAGTAAATACTAAAAACAAAATTTGATTGGTGCCCAAATTTTCTGTTGGCATTTTTGACATCATTTCTACATGTGGAAAATTAGACTTTATATATGTCGCCGAAGGATTATTTATGTGATAAAAGAATTTCTAGGAATCATTTTCTAAAAACTTGAAGAAAAAGAGAAGCGCTAATTAATTAACAAGTGATTTATTATTATTATTATTATTATTATTATTATTATTATTATTATTATTATTATTATTATTATTTTATGCCAACAAGTGTGTGACCTACCTAAAACCTTAGGTAATTAAGGATAAGAATATTTTAGCCATATACGTTCCAACTATCAAGTAATCCTTTATTTCTGTTGTAGTATTAAAAATAGTTAAGAAACAATAGAATTCTATTGGTCAGAAGATTTGTCTTAAGTTCGTGTTAAATTATAAAGCGTCAAATCTGGCATCATCTCTAGATAAACCCACTTCAGTAAAAGAGAACTTAATTTAAATCATCAGTGAATATAATTATGCATACAATCTCCAAAACTAATTTGTCCTACTATATCGATGGTAAAATTGGCTGTCTTCTTCAAAAACTTGTAATGGATTTGGTTCACGTAAGAACAAAAAAGCCGAAATATTATTTTAAAATTCATTATTTTTGATTGTATTGATTTCTGTGATAAAAGCAATGTAGACTATTTAGATGAGACAGATGGAAAATCAAATTAATGTGCTGACAACGCGAAACTCATTTTTATCCACAAAAAATTATTTTGATGATTCATGCAGGATGACCTCGAGAATCTCATAATATAATTTATTCATTTTTTTAAAGATTCGTTCTTATGTTTTTCTTTTGTGTGATTTTAAATATAGCCACATTTTTTCTCTTTATAGTTCCTAATTTATAAAAAATTAAGAGAATTATAAATTTACTATTTTATTCTCATAGCCTCAAATCTCTAATTCTAACAAATTTTCGTAATTCTAACCAAAATAACTACCAGATCAATCAAAATTAGCACTTATTTATTTGCAGATTCTCTCTCGTAAAAAATGGAAAGAGGGCGAAAGCAGATAGTGCAAAAACCATGTATTGCCCCCACCCAAAACAACGAATTTAATATTTTTAATAAATAAATAAATAGTTTTGAACTGATTGGAAACTTTAGATCAAGCACTTGAAAATGAAATCCCCTCCAATTAAATTACAATTGCTGGAAACTATAGATCGGAAAGTTACGACATGTTTGCTTCAATTCACAATTGCTGGAAAAAGTAAATTGTGTTTCTTATGAATTTTCGAATTCAAATTTCTACACATTGACATTTTCGAATTCAAATTTCTTATGCTATTGGTATATGTTGTTTCCATGGTGGAAGTTTCGAAGAGGTTAAATTCCAGATCGTGTTTTTTCTATTAGATTCTAGGGCTACAGAATTGAATGATACGCAAACAAAAAAAGAAGAAATATGAAAAAGGGACGCCAAGAATAAATTATTCAATAACTATAATTCCCTCTTGAAAATTTGAAATCGAATAAACTTCATCTCAAATGAATTTGCTAATCAACCTCCAATAAAATGTGAGTTGAATAGTCGAATCAAAACTTGAGAACTACGACAAAGTCAAGCTTTTAATATATATTGAAATAATTTTACATAATTATACAACCATTCAGCGGAAGCATTTAAGTAGAAGTATCTTGACAATAATATACATAGTTTGATCCGAATAGACAAAAGATCAAAAGTTGGGTCAACTAAACAGAGTCCGTCGAGTCCACGTCGCCCGCCTTCCTTCACTCCATACCTATAAAATAATTTTAAAATATTTTGGGGGTGAGTGCCAAAGACACGCAATACATACACATATGCTTTCATCATGAGTATTGTATCATAGAAATATAATTGATTTCATATAACATGGGCTCATATATAACATTATGTGCAGACAAGACTCTATGTGGCCACATAAATATAGTGTGTCGTGAACATTGTAGGACTTCCATATGCAAGTCATGTCAAACCACATATGAGCATAGTAAAATAGTTTGGATCATAGACGCAAAACTTTTGTAAAAATAGTTGTAGGTTTTGAAAATAACCCACCTTATAATTACTGAAATAGTAGCAAGCTTCTGGAGTTGCTCTAGATTGGTTTCCTTGCAGCTGGATCTACATTAAGAAGATTCTAGATTTAATATTAAGACTATGTTTGATAGGAAATTAGGATTTGGTAGGATTAATATACATGAGATTATTTGTATGAATAGAAAGTGAGATAAGTTGTCTATATTAGTATTTGGTAGGTAAGATTAAGAAGATAAATACATGTTTGGTATAATGGACAAAACTCAAGATTAAATTGGTAATTTACAAAAAATAACCTTATATTTCCTATTTAGACAAACACAAATTCTAAGAAACCTACACTTTCCCTATTTTTTGTAATATTTTTTATATTATTTTTTTTTAATTTTGTAAACTAATTTAATTTTTTTATTTACATATCTATTTTTTTGTATATTTTAATCTAATTTAATTTTTATATATATTATTAAGTACTATTATTTATATAAATATATTTTTTGTAATCTATTATTTCTATATATTGAACAGCAAAGTGAAATATATATATATATATAGGCAAAATGGAATTTATATCTATTATTAAATATTATATATATATATATATATATATATATGTTATTGAATGTTATTTATATATATAGAAGGGCAAAATGAAACTTTGATTCCTAATCTTGATTACTGTTGGAAACATCACAAGTTATCCGACCAAAATGGTCGGATCAATTATCTAGGCAAAATATTGAAAGAAGCCCCGGCTTTGATAATATATATATACATATATATATATATATATATATATATATATATATATATATATATATATATATATTATTGAATGTTATGTATATATTTCGTGTCATGGCTACCAAACACCCATTTAACCAAGATAATTACACTTATCTTGAAGCAATCTATCTACCAAACACACCCTTATTATATAATTAATAATCCTAATCAATATTTTTCAACTACCATTTCAATTTTATTTTTTTAAAATTATAATTGTACTCTCGTTTTGCCAGGAAATAATTTATAATTTCTTTATGTAAAAAAAGTATCAATTTAATAAATATATATATATATTTAAAAAATAAATAAATAAATTGAAATATTTTATATTTTTTACTTATTTAAACATGTCATAGAATGCCAACAAAACATATAATCTCATGTACTGTATTAATCATTTTATAATTCAATTAACATGTTAGCTATAAAATTTTAACTAATAAAATAAAATTTCAGATTGAGTAATAGGACAACTAATATTGTTCACTCTTGAATTACAATTATTTTTTTATAATATACTCTTGATTTACAATGTATACATAAGAATGCTCGACACATTCATCAATGCAAATAGTTTTAATTTTGGAGGGAAAAAATTAAGTAGACTATTTTACTTTTTAAATAATAATAATAATAATAATAATAATAATAATAATAATAATAATAATAATAATCATAAAAGTCTGCATTATCAAGAAGGGCACTTGTGCATGAGATAAGATCAGCTTACCAAAATCTGCAGGTGGGCTGGGAATTGTCAATCTGAGTTTGTGAAATAAGGCAGCCATTTGTAAACTCTTTTGGAACATGGCAAAGAAAAAAGATACAACATGGATCCAGTGGGTACATGGGTTTTACATAAAGAATAAGGATTTGCAACAGATGGCTATACCGGGACAATGTTCTTGGATTATTAGGAAGATATTTGGTGCAAGGGAGAAGAATGAAGGTTAAGGTAATGAGTGGCTAAATATGTCTTCTTTTCCTAGAAGGAAAGTGTATATGGCACTAGTTGGTGAGGTGCAACAAGTGGAATGGAAGAAATTGATCTGCCAAAATGCTGCAGCCCCAAAATAAATCTTTATTAGTTGGCTGCTCATGCATGGAGGTCTAGCAACATATGAATACATGCAGAAGATTGGAGTGTATGTAGATAGTACTTGCTATTTTTGTGACACTACAAGAAATTATGCCTTTTACTACAGTTCATACACTACAGGCCTTATAAAAAACCGTAGTATATGTATATAGACTACGGGTTTTATATGAAACCGTAGTGTATGTGTGTCACTACAGTAGTATAGACTACACTTTTATTTGAAACCGTAGTGTATATTAAATTAAAGTTAAAATAGAATTAAAAATAAAAATTTCAATTGGGAGGAGTAGGATTCGAACTCTGTACATGTACTTGGGCTAAGAGTCCTAAGCAATCTTGCCAACTACACTACAAAGATATATTGTTAAAAACTTTTCAATATGTATTATCTATACAAATTAGAATATAACTTGGCGGGAAAAATTCCCTCCCTTAAAATTATCAATACTCTCTTCCCTCTGAAAACATATCAAAAACTCACGCCCTCAACCCCAATTCGAATTGCATGCCCTCACCTCAATTCGAATTGCTCGCCCTAAATCCGTACCACCATGAAGTCTCGCCGTTCCATTTGCCGTCGCTGAGTGAGAAGAAGACGTGGTAGTGCCGTCGTCATTTTATGGTTTGAATCTCCCTGCTTCTCTCTCTATCCCTCTTTTCCTTTCTCGTTTTCTGAATTGATATAGGCAAATTAAGCTTCCTCCTCTCCTTGTTTGTATTCTTGATTATTAGGGTTACAAGAGCTGTTGGCAAATTAAGCTTTCTTTTTATCTGAGAACCTAAATTATATTTTTGTGCAAATTTCCCATATTTATTTTCACCGCCTCACCCCCCTACAAAATCAGTTTCGCCTCCATTATCTCTTCATTTTATCCATTCCTGCGCTCGATTCTTGAAGAAATCAGCTCCTGATTTTCGCCTAGGGATTCAGCTTCAAGGTAACGATTTCTGATTTTGTTTCTCCCGATTTCGGTCTTTTTTTTTTCTGCTGCAAGAATAGATTCCGCATCTACAGTTTTGATTAATTTAATTTTGGGTTTTGTTATTGCTTTGCCTGTGGAATCTCGATGGGTGCTAAATTGGGGATTTTTTGGTGGCTGGATGTAGCTATTTCTGGTTCTGTCGATTCTCCAAGAAATCGATTCCTATTTTTTGCGATGGGTTTCTACGGTAAGAAAACGATTTCCCGATTTTGCTTCTATGAATTTTCTTAGGGATTTGGTTAGGCCATCATAGTATGCCTTAGCTAGCTTTACTCTGCCTCCATGCTCCACTCACATACTCTAATGCCTGAATCATCAAAACTCAATCATCACATGCTTTTATGAAATGAAATACAATATAAATTAAGTAGATGAAAACATATATTCTCCCCCAACTTTGATATTAACAAGTGGCCAACTTGGAAAGAAAGTGTGTTCTTGGAGAAGGAAAACTTATGAAATTTGGATTCTCAAATCTCTGACCAATCAATGTTCCATGAAAAACAGAAAACATGCTCTTTTGTATTCCATCTTTCATATAAATAATATCAAATGTAATTTTTCTATTTTTGGAAGGTGTCAAATGCAAATTTATGATCGAATATATGTGAATTGATGATAGAAGGATAGAGGATGAAATATAAATATGTATGCTATAACAAACATAACACTTATCAGATACTTAGACTCTGCACTTCACAGTTCACAAGTGGGCTGCTCATATCTCTTTAAACTGTATCATACTGCTGGCTTACAGCCTTTTTATGCCCCTATTAGTAGAATATACATATCGATGACGACGACAACAGTGGTGATAACACTAAATTATCCTACATTATATGATAAAACTAAGATAGATCAACTAATTTAATTAATTGATTTTTGAGGTAAAAGTAAAATGCAATTGTGGCGTGGTTACTACCTAGTCATACATTAATTTATCAATTTATTTGTTTACAAGTGCTGGTTGTTATCAAAAAAAATTGTTTTAAACTTTAATTTTTTTTTCTTTTTGATTTTGTCTTTTCATTCTATAAATTTATTTTCTTGATCTCCGTTTCATACTTTCATTATTCCTTTCTTATTTGGCCTTTTTTTCTGTTCAAGAATCAGATTGCTTCAATGGTGAAGGTTTGAGCTAATTGCGCTGCTCTGTTGATCTCCATCTGGTTTTGCAGTTCGGATAACTTAGGTGAGTAGACCTTAACACCCAATGATTTTGTCGAATATTATGTGTTTAGGTTTTGCGTTGAAAAAATAGTTGAGATAAATTGTTTTGAATCTCGCTTAATGGTGCATCTTTGTTGTTGTATGTTTACTTGGAGCTGAGTTTGTTTTTAGTTAGTTTCTTCTTTTTTATCAATGAAGTTTTTCCATATTTATTACTCGAGTTAGCTGCATGTCCTCTTGTCTTATCTTATTGTGCAAGTTATATGGTGATCTCTATATATTCTCATGGTAATATGGAAATAGCCATTTTCCATAAGAAAGAAACTTTTTAGCCACCCTAATAAAAAAACAACTTATTTAGCCATTTTTATTGGTTGTACCTAAATTATCCTTTATAGTATATATTTTTCTCTTTCTTTTTCCTTTTCTTTTTCTTCATTTTATTCTCGTCTCTTTTTCTTCTTACGGTTATTCTACTATACCATAAAACTTCAGCCACCATATCTCCACAGAAGTCCAATTTTCCCATTTTTCTTTTTCTACTTTCTTATTTTTCATATCTTTAATTTTTCTCAAATCTGCAACATCCATTCAAACCAGCAAAACTTCTGCCCTTCTCAAAGGAAAAGAAGGGAAAAAAAAAAAACTTCTACCACCTAAGAACGGCTGCTCTATTATCTATCGTTTCCCCCTCATTTTATTTTTGCCCCTATATTCTCTGCCCCTTTTACTTAATTGCATAATTGAACAAATCTTTTTGTCATCTTATTAGAGTGGTCATAAGATCTTAATAGCTTGTGGTTGTTATGTGTTTCTTGTTTATTTAATAGTTTGTGTATCTATTTGTGGACCTTAATAGTATAGTTATTCTATATTTGTATATGAATTTACGAAAATTTAACAATAAACATCATCATTTAAAATTGGACTCTTAATTTTGAAAAAAAGAACAAATACTTAAAATAGAGAATTAACAAACAAAATATCAAATTTAATAGTCTTAGAAGTTATTAAAATATCAAATTAAAAGCATAAATGATTAATGTTCTCAAATTCTTTCAAATTCACTCGTACTCCTCCTCCTCCTCCTCCTCCTCTTCCTCATCTCCATCTTCATCCTCATGGACCTCATCCTCATCCTCATCCTCAATCTCAATCTCTTCTTCATCGATCACAGTGCAGGCGATGGCCGGTGGCAGGTGGGTGGGGGCGGCGCAGATAGAGGAGGAAGGAGAAGGAGCAAGGCTGTGTTCAGTTCTGCTTCTGTGCGACTGTTCAAACTTGTTCTTCTTTAAAATTATTCTAATTTAATTTTAGTGTTCAAGTTATGAATGCGTTTTTTAATGTTAAAAGCTACCAAGTGTATCTATGTAAAAGCCCACACAAAAAAATTAATTCAATCAACAACATGAGGCGTTGCGCCTCAACCGCCTCGAATAATAATAATAATAATAATAATAATAATAATAATAATAATAATAATAATAATAATAATATGACATTTATTCATTGAATTCAGCTCTGTCATTCTTCAATAATTATAAAACAAAATTAGCTAATGATTTTTAATGTTAAGAGAGTAAGTACACTAAATTCTCCCAATTATTAACTGTGAATCAAAAATCAAGACTAACAAGACACAATGTAATTATGGGAATCGTAGGGTTCAGATACGTACATTTGAAGATGGACAAAACCTGGATGTCTAAGAATAGATTATCTAAAGAGTATGAGTGTGGGGTAGAGTCTTTCTTACAATTCGCAACAAAAAATACGATAGAATGTAATCAAATACCTTGTCCTTGTGCTAAATGTGGAAATTTAACGAAAACAAACGTCTCAACGATAAGAGCGCACATGTTCTGCAATGGTATGCAACTGACATACCATACGTGGACATTTCATGGGGAAAGATCTACATTTGCAAGCAAAATTGATGAAATGGATGAAATATGGCGAGGCGGTCAGAATCAAGATAATGATGTTCCGGTCAATATGGTACAAGATGCGTATGAGACGTATGAAGAAAATCCAGACAAATTTAAGAAGCTACTTGAGGATGCCGAGAAACCTTTATATCCTGGCAATACAAAATTTACTAAGCTATCAGCCATCGTGAAGCTGTACAATCTGAAGGCAAAGTACTCGTGGAGTGATACCAGCTTCGATGATCTTTTATGCTTATTAAACGATATGCTTCCAAACTATAATGAGTTGCCAATATCGTTATACAATGCAAAGAAATGCTTAATAACCTTAGGGATGAGTTATGAAAAAATACATGCTTGCCCAAATGATTGCATTTTGTATAGAAAAGTGTATAAGGCTTGTGATGCATGCTCTACTTGTGGGTTGTCAAGATGGAAGGTGATTGGCGAGTCTCAGAAATTGAATGTTGGGGTTCCTGCTAAGGTTTTATGGTACTTCCCTCCAAAACCCAGATTTTTGAGGATGTATCGAAATGAAGGAATTGCCAACGATTTGACTTGGCATGCGCGTAATAGAAGCTCAGATGGCAATCTAAGACATCCAGTTGATACACCTGCTTGGAAAGTAGTTGATGAAAAATGGCCTGAATTCGCTGAAGAGCATCGAAATTTGAGATTAGCTCTATCTGCAGACGGTATCAACCCACACAGCAATCAGAGCTCTAAGTATAGTTGTTGGCCAGTGTTACTCATCACATACACTCTTCCCCCATGGTTATGCATGAAGAGAAAATTTACTAAGTTGACTTTGTTAATATCTGGTCCAAAACAACCGGGCAACGACATTGATGTGTATTTATCACCTTTGATTGATGATCTGAAAGACTTATAGGATGTAGGCATCCAAGCATATGATGCATATCGAAGAGAAAGCTTCAATCTGAAAGTTGTTCTTTTATGGACTATCAATGATTTTCCAGCGTATGGGAATCTATCAGGATGCTCTGTTAAAGGCTACCAAGCATGTCCTATATATGCAAAAAAAACACATTCTCAGAGGCTGAAACATGGGAGAAAAATTTCATATAGAGGGCATAGAAAATTTCTACCTAGATATCATCCATATCGAAGGCAGAAGAAAGCTTTTGATGGTCAACAAGAGTTTGACTCTGCCCCTGAACCGTTGAATGGCCATCAGGTCTTTGAAAGAGTTAAAAACATACAGTCTTGTTGGGGAAAGAAGAAATATATTAGGAAGAAAGATGATGGCAGCAAGTGCGTTAGAAAAACGAGGGGAAAGAGAAAATTAAGAGAGGATGAGGGGCAGTCAGATGAGAAAATTGGTTTATCAGAAGCACCACAAAAGGACGAGGGTAAAATCATGTTGGAAAAAAAAGTCTATATTTTTTGATCTCGTATATTGGAAATATTTACTTGTGCGACATGTTCTTGATGTCATGCACATTGAGAAAAATGTGTGTGAAAGTCTCATTGGCACGTTGCTAAATGACCCAGGTAAGACAAAGGATGGAATCGCGGCGAGAAAAGATTTGTTAGAAATGGGGTTGAAAACCGAATTGGCACCTGAAGTTAATGGAAATCGAACTTTCTTACCTCCTGCTTGCTATACATTAAGTAAAGAAGAGAAAATAAAGTTCTGTAAAACTTTGCATGAAATGAAAGTCCCTACGGGATATTCATCTAATGTAGCAAGCTTGGTTTCCATGAAGGATTTGAAGCTTGTTGGAGCCAAATCCCATGATTGCCACGTTCTAATTCAACAGTTGCTCCCCGTAGCCATCTGTGGTATGTTATCAAAACATGTGAGGTATATCATAATTCGATTATGTCTGTTTTTCAATGCGATATGCGAGAAATCTGTTAATATCACAAAGCTTGACGAGATTCAAAAAGACATTGTGACAACATTATGCTTATTAGAAAAGGAATTTCCTCCATCATTCTTCGACATAATGATTCATCTAATGGTTCATCTTGTGCGGGAGGTCAAACTGTGCGGACCGGTTTGGTATCGATGGACGTATCCATTTGAGCGATTTATGAAAGTCCTTAAAGGATATGTACGCAATCACAATCGACCTGAAGGTTGTATTGCTGAATGTTATTTTGTCGAAGAAGCGGTTGAATTTTGTGCTGATTACTTGTCCAATGTCTTCACAATTGGTGTTCCATCTAGTAATAAGCAAGCAAGCGAGACACGTCCTGGCACTCGAGCTCAGCACCATACCATTAGTGAGACAGAATGGGAACATGCTCATCTATATGTCATGAATAATGATATTGAGATGGACCAATTTATCACGTATGTTCTAAAATTATAATTTATTTTTTTCAATCTACTGTAGAAGTCTTATTAAATTTCAAATAATGAATCATTTGAATAGGGAGCACAAGACGCACGTAAAGCTAATAAACCCTACTAAAACAAAGTTTGTGAAGTGGTTGCAAGAAACACATAACAATACTTTCATCAAATGGATTCGTGAACGGGTAAGAATTATAGTAGTTATATAATTTTACGTCCTAAATTTATGCATAACCAACTATTAATTATAATTTCTTTGAAGCTTGCACCGACATCAGAACATTCATCTTCAACACATGGAACCCACTATTCATGTTAAATTTCTACAAAGTTGAAGTGGATGGCGCATGGTCCAAGTAGAAATGTTCTCAAATATCAAAGTTATTTGATCAATGGTGTTACTTATAACACAAAAGAACTTGATGAAATGAGAGTTGTTTAGAATTCCGGAGTTACTTTAGTCGCAAAGACTATGCAAATCTCTAGTGCAAAAGACAAAAATCCAATTGAAGCTGATATGACATTCTATGGGGTTATAAGGGAAATTTAGGAGCTTGATTATCATGCCTTTCGGGTTGTAGTTTTCAAGTGTGATTGGGTTGATAATAATAATGGTGTGAAAGTGGACGATTTTGGGTCTCCGTTAGTAAACTTTAATAGACTTGGCTTCAAACTAGATCCCTTTATTTTGGGAAAGCAAGCAAGACAAGTATTCTATGTTAATAATGATCCTCTATGGTCTGTGGTACTCCCATCTCCTAATAAAGAGTTTGCCGATTTCACTAATAGTTCGGATTATGAAGATGTTGCTTTGAGCCATCCATGCTTTACCAAGGGATTTCCAACGATGGATTTGAATGACCATGAAGATGAAAATGAACTACCCTGCATTCGTAAAGATTGCAAAGGGATTTGGGTTAACAATTTAAACTCATAGCTAGCTTGGTAAATTGGAATCTGCTTGTACATTTCATATATTTTTCATGTGATATGTGTGTTAAATTTTCACTTGTAAATTGCATAATTTGTAATATATGTAATTTGGATTGCTATTCTCATTTTAGCAGGTCTTGTGGTGAATACATGGCTTCTAACAAGAGTGGTGATGTTGGGTTGGATACTGATGGCTCACAATCAGGTAAAGATAACTTATAAGAGCTGGGATCTGGTGCCTCCAACAGTGAAAAACACGATATGGGAACATGTGAATGTAAGTCACCATTGCTATGGAATTGTTAATTTATATGTTCTTCCAATGATACTTTTCATCAAGATGCATGTGATAAGTTATGTTTATTATTTCCTAGCTATCATACGAAGTGCCTAAATGGTGGAGGCACAGATGTTTAGAGTCTGCATGTACGAAGTGGCGACAATGGAAGCACAGATTATATAAAGAGTTTATTGACCCAAACAGAGACCACCCTGAAAAGTTGGAGAATCCACCCCCAAATGAACACATTCCACATGAAGATTGGAGTGAATTTGTTAAATACCGACTTTCTGCAGAGTTTAAGGAGAGACATTTATTTAAACAAAATTACACTTGTTGTATGTTATTTTTATGATATTAATGAATTAAAAATACTCCATTCTTTCAGAAAATAAGTGACGAGCAGACAAAACGGGCAAAGATGAATGAATACCCTCACAATATATCCTGAAGAGGTTATGCGGGTTTGGCTGAAATGATGGTAAACCGATTACTGATTTATTATGAATGTAACTTTCTTTGTAGTGATTTAATTTATTCATAAGATCACTTGAAGTGTGATTTCTAATTATTGTTTAATTTTCACCCATAAATGTAATTGCAGAAGGACCAACTACCTACTGACAAAGGTGCAGTTAGGTGCATCTTGTGGAGGCAAGCACGACTTCAAACTGGTGAGGTGAAAGAAAACAAAAAAGGTGATGCCAAAGAAAACCAAAAATTACAGGAAGCTTTTATGAGGATTGTAAGTCGAAGCACTAGAAGTTTTATTTAGTTTTTTTTTCAAGGAAAAACTGTTGACAGATATGAATTTATTCTTCATAATTAAAAGGAGTTCTTACAAAAGAGTGAAGATGGAGACTTCAAAAGTGAAGAATGGGGAGAAGATTTGCTTACTTGTGCACTAGGAAAACGTGAGCATTCTGGGCGTGTAAGAGCTGTCGGGTCAGGAATTACCCCTTCAATGTACTTCAGAATGCCTAACAAAAGAGTAAAAAATTCGTGCAAAAAAGAGCAAACATCGGACTTGTTGGCTGCGCAGAAGCAAATAGTTGAACAATCTAAGCAAATAGTTGAACAGTCCAAGCAAATAGTCGAACAGAACATAGAAATTTCTGACATGAAAGCAAGGTTACTAGTTCTCGAAGAAGCATTTACAAAGGAGAAAGGGATTGAGAAAAAGGGCAGTTGCTCCGACAAGCAAGCTTGCCATGTTAAGGATGATGAAGAGATGGAGAATAATGAGGAAGATGATGGAATGATAATCATGCAAAAGGTGGATACTTTACTGGTGATCTTTTATCAACTTTAGCCGTCTTTTTTTTATTGTCTAAAATAGTAACTTGTGCAAAAAAATTATGAACTCAGGTATGTTCTCCGGAAATCATATCTCCCATGAAAAAGAATATACAAGAACAACAGCCTAACAAGAGAAAGGTGAAATCGTACGACTCTTTGTCTTCTTCATTGAAAATATTGTATGTACATCTCGAGCAGTTGAAGTCAAAGGATAAGGGCATGAAGATTGAATTCGATGAAGGAGTTTTTGAGTGTGCATTCAGTGCATTTGTACATCTTGAAGAGGACATGATTCCGTTGTGTAACTTGCAACCGATTTCTTTGAATTCAATGGCTGTGTATGTTTGGTTAGTATTTTCTTGCTGTAATTTGTTTTGGCAACTAACAAGACATTGCTAGTATTAAAAAATGGTATTTTATTTAGTAGGTATTTATATCAGAAGTTGAAGAAGACTGATGCCGTGAAGAAGACTGATGCTAGTTTTCTCAAGAGAATTCTCTTTGTGAACCCATTCTCAATAGCACATGTGAAATTCACCCCACAAACAAAGCGAACCATTGCTTTGTCTGGAAGGTTAACGACTGTATCTTCATATGATCAATTACTTATAGTGCCAACTAATATGGGGTAAGTGTTACATTTTAATGCCTATTTTATAATTATTTTCATTTGCAATGTTTCTGACTTTTCATTCTCATATAACGCAATGTTCGACTTAGTGTCCACTGGATTCTTACCATAATTGATCCTCACAAAGAGAAAGTATATGTGCTTGACCCTCTTCAACGTGGGGCTACTTTTAACGATGACACCTGGAAAAATATTGTGAACACGTAAGGTTTATTATTATTTTTTTAATATACATTTTGTTAAGTACTTACACATATTCGTTATTGGTTTGAAGGGCACTATCTGTTTTAGATTTGAAGAAACGGAATAATAAACCAATTTGGGAAGTTGTAAAGGTAATGCAAAATAATAGTGAGTGTGATTTCTTATTTTTTTCATTAAACGCTAACTAAGTAAGGATGTGTTAGCAGTGTCCACGTCAACCTGATGGCGTTCAATGCGGGTATTTTGTGATGCGCTATATGAGGGATATAGTTGAAGAGTTTATTAATAGTGGTTCAATTTCATTTCATCTACTGGTAAAAATATTTTTGTTGCTTTTAGCAAATTATTTTTAGTATTGTTCAGTTGTAGTAATATCTTTCACCAATTGTGTATAGTTTAAGAACAAGAAATATTCTCAGCAAGACATTGATGAAGTCCGTAATGAGTGGGCGACTTCTGTGCTTCTCCACGTATAGGTAAGTCACGAAATCCCTAATGAAGGAATTTATGTAATTTTTCAGCTGAGTGACCTGCTCATGTTTGTATTAAACCAATCAAACTTAGTTGCATTCAGTTTACATAACATCTTGTTTATTAGTATATCTTATTTGGACTTCTCTTTTTCTTCAAGAATCAGATTGCTTCAATGGTGAAGGTGTGAGATAAATTGTTTTGAGTTTTGCATAGGTGAGTATACCTTTGTTCATGTCTGTTTATTTGGAGCTGAGTTTGTTTTGAGTTATTTGCTTCTTTTATATGAATGAAGTTTTTCGATCTTTATTACTTGAGTTAGCTGCATGTCATCTTGTCGTAGTTCAGCAGTGACAAAGTGTACATAGTGTTTATATGCTTTAACATATTATGTAATGGAGGTGCAGTATCTATAGTTTGCATTAGGTTTTGTTCTTTAATTCATTCAATAGTTGCTTGTCCACTTGTTATTTTTGATTGATACAAACAGGTTAAACAAGGATGCTTAATTGGATTGGAAGATTGTGCTATCATGAGCAGAACCTTGAATCTCAGGTCTTTTTAGTGGCAGAACATAGCTTGAACCTCATCTTTTGTATATTTTCAAAGGTAGAACATTGAACTTTGAATATTTTGTATTTTCAATGGCAGAATCTTGAACCTTGCATCTTTTGTATATTCAAAGGCTGAACCTTGAACCTTGAATCTTTTGTATTTGAATGTTGAATTCTATGTAGATATTGTTATTTTGAATTAGTTTGAATATCAATTGTTTTATCGATGAAATATACTGCAGGTTTATTAATATCAAAATAGACTACACTTTATAATCGTAGTCTATCTAAAACAGATTTATCTACACAACATTTTACTACAGTAACTTAAAACCGTAGAGTATACTCTACATAGACTACGGTTATATCCGTAGTCTATGTAAAAAAGCTTTCACTACAGGCCATTTGTCTACAGTTTGAATTCCTAAAGACTACGGATTTTAACCGTAGAGTATTGTATATATAAACTACGGGTTATAACCGCAGTCTATGCAAAAACGCTTTCTCTACAGGCCAGTTGTCTACAGTTTGAATTCCTAAAGACTACAGATTTTAACCGTAGAGTATTGTATATATAGACTACGGGTTATAACCGTAGTCTATGCAAAAATGCTTTCTCTACAGGCCTTTTGTCTACAGTTTGAATTCCTAAAGACTACGGATTTTAACCGTAGAGTATTATATGTATAGACTACGGGTTATAACCGTAGTCTATGCAAAAAAGCTTTCTCTACAGGCCATTTGTCTACAGCATGAATTCCTAAACACTACGGATTTTAATCGTAGAGTATTGTATGTATAGACTACGGTTATGGACCGTTGTGTTTACTAGGTACATTTCTCTACACCTGCCTACACTACGGTATGGTTATAGCATATACTACGGGTTATAACCGTAGTGTATGAGCGAATTTCTTGTTGTGTGGACAGGGTGTGGAGAGCTTGGAACATCTGTTCTTTGGTTGTGAATTTACTGGAACAATATGGGAGCAGATTACTGAGTGGTGTAGAGTGAGTAGAAGAAAACATGAATGAAGCAGAGAGAGGCAATATCTGATATCACAATGCAGATCAAAGAGTGGTAAACAAAGCCTGTATAAATGTGTGTTTACTGTGGCGGTGTATTTGATTTGGAAGGAGAGGAATGCTAGAAGATTGCAAGGGGTGAAAACTAGAGTTGAGGAACTTGTGCATCAGTGTAAAATCCTTATGGCCTGGTGTGGCCAAAGGAATAAGCAAAGAGGTAGAGTGATGGCTAGATAAGTTCCAGTTTTGATGTGAAGATGTGGTGTACTAAGTTCCAGTTTTGATGTGAAGATGTGGTGTACTGATCAGTAAATTCTCAGTTTGTGTTGAAAAATGGAAAGTATTTATGGGTATTTTGGATGTAGTAAGTGCTTGTAGTAGAGTTGTGTAGAGAGGGGCTTGGTATTTTAGTGTGAGTTGCGTGTAGAATGTTAGGAGGAATTTAGAGAGTGTTGGAAGAACTTTAGAATAGATTTCTTTGAATTTTTTTTTTTGGGTTAATTACAAATGATTCCTAACACCTCTATTTATAGTTGTGGATGGATCATTCTAGATCCTTATTAACCTAGAATTCTCTAGAAAATGTATCTAAGGGAATTCTCTAGATTATACATCTAAAGATCTAGTAGAATATTCATGAGTTCTCCTAGAATTATTTAGAATATTCTAGATAAATGCATCACTCTTTAATACCCCTTCTTGATGCATTTGTTGGTAACTCCAAGCATTCTTTGTAGAAACTGAAATTTGTCCCTTGGTAGCGTTTTCGTGGAGATGTCTGCCCGTTGGGCATTTTGGTAATGCCAGTCATATCACATAGTTGCTTGAATAAATTGTATCCTTGCATGTATAGCCTTTTTGTGTAGATACGATTTCCCAGTTTGTGGTGTAGCTTCTTTGCCTTTTGGTACTCTTTTTGCTCCACCGTGTTGATGTTCTTGGTCTTCTCCGCTTCTTGCCTTAAAACTTTCCTTTTGTTAATTTTTATGTTTCCATCTTGGTCCACGATCGATAGATTGCACGTATTATGTACCTTTGATACTGTCTTGGTATTCTTTCTTGTTGCCTCTGTACTTGATCTTCCAATGGTTGATCTTTTTAGCTCCTCCTCAACGTTGACTTTCGTGAATTCGATGGTTTCCTCCTGAAGTAGCTTAGTCTTTTCCTTCGCAAGACTGTCCATCTTTGACTCCAGGCTCTTGGCTTCCGTTTTCTTAGCGTATCTTAAATATAGAGGAAAACTTTGATTTTCCTTCATTTTGATCCTTGCAATTTTGAGAGTTTTATCTTGCTTATCGTGTATGATACGCGAGTCTCCCTCAAAACGCAACGAATAACCTTTTCTCATCATTTGCCCAACACTCGGTAGATTCAATGGTCGGGACAAGGAGGACATCTGTGATGAATTTTACTCATTTTCTTGTATGGATTGGAATAGTTCTCTTACCTATTGCCTCCATATAATCTCCATTTCCAATTTTAACCTTCTCTTTTATTTTTTCAAGCTTGCAAAAGAAAAAAGAAATATTTGGTATTTTTTCTTGTGACATAGCTCGGCAGACATAAAATAGATAATTCTCCTTATATGTACTCCTTTTTTCAGTGTAGTTAACTTCATGATCTTGTTTAGTATGACAATTTTTTTCTATGTGCCCAAATCTTCGACATTTTTTGCACAGTGGTTTATCCTTAAACCAATAATCTTTCTCCATGTGATTATTTTTCTTGTATATACCACATGGAGGGAAGTCTAGTTCACTTCCTTTCTTAAATTTCTGAAACTGCAAATTTACTTTTGTCTGAAATGCAGTTGCAGACTCTTTAGAATTTTCATTTCGCCTACTTAATCTTTTTTCAAATGCTTCTAGAGAGCCCATTAATTCTGAAAGTGACATTCTATCTATGTCCTTAGATTCTTCAATAGCCGTAACTATTGTGTCATACTTTTCTGTGCAACTAATTAATATTTTCTCGACAATTCTCTTGTCTCCGAAATATTTTCACCATAGCTCTCATTTGAGTTACTATTTCTTTTACTCTAGAATAATATTTTTGAGCAGTCTCGGATTCTTTCATTTTTATATTTTCAAATTTTCTTCGTAGAGATTGAAGTTTCACGGTGCGTACATTTTCATTCCCTTGGAACTCCTCCTGTAATGTATCCCACGCTTCCTTAGCTATTGTCGCCCCCATGATTCTTGGAAATATTTCGTCTGCCAAGCTCATTTGTAGAGCAAGCAATGCTTGAGAATCCTTTTGTTGATTATCCTTGAGCTCCTTTCTTTGAGCGACGTTTAATGTTGTGCCATCTTCTGGAGTCTTATATCCATTGGAGACAATGCCCCATAAGTCTTGGGATCGAAAGTATGTCTTCATTTTGATGGCCCAATAGTCGTAGTTTTCACTACTAAAATTTGGTACCAAAATAGTTGAGCAGAAGTTGTCGGCCATTTGTTTGCCCAATTTTATCGAACTAGGCTCTGATGCCACTGTTGAAAAATAGTAAGTATTTATGGGTATTTTGGATGTAGTAAGTGCTTGTAGTACAGTTGTGTAGAGAGGGTCTTGGTATTTTAGTGTGGGTTGTGTGTAGAGTGTTAGGAGGAATTTAGAGAGTGTTGGAAGAACTTTAGAATAGATTTCTTTGAATTTTTTTTTGGGTTAATTACAAATGATTCCTAACACCTCTATTTATAGGTGTGGACGGATCATTCTAGATCCTTATTAACCTAGAATTCTCTTAAAAATATATCTAAGGGAATTCTCTAGATTCTACATCTAAAGATCTAGTAGAATATTGATGAGTTCTCCTAAAATTATTTAGAATATTTTAGATAAATTCATCACTCTTCAATAGTTTGGTAAATGAATAAAATAATCTATTTACCAAAAATAATAATAATAGATAGATAGATAGATAGATAGATAGATAGATAGATAGATAGATAGATAGATATGTGTGTGTGTGTTTTGGAATAATGAAGAGATTGAAAGTGAATAGGCTGAGTTTAATAATTTTAATTATTTCAATACTCGAGAAATGAAGCCTTATAGAGAAATGAATTTGATATTTGACTATATCCATTCAAACTATACCATAAAAGAAAAAAATATTTCAAAATTTATTTTAAAACCCGTTCTAGGTTTTGGTAAAAACGCGTGCCAAAAAATTTGGGTCAATAAATAGAGGATGGAGGGAGTATTAATATTTTAAAATAATTATTTTTTTAAGGAGACATTAATTATTTGAAAGTTTCACGATTATCAAAACTAATAGTATGATTTATTAGAAACTGGAAATGAATATGTTGAGTAATTATTATATATATTTATTGAAATGAATTGGCCTGACTAATGTTAACTACTATTTAATATATTAATAATATTAATAATTGGAAATCTAATAAATTAATTATGGTTTTGGCAGGAAAGTGACTTAAGAAACTATTCTACTTTCTTATATTTACATAGATCCTAGAATTTTTTCCCTCCACACAATAGTCGCCATATACTTATAAAGAAATCTATCAAACTCAATTATGAATAATGTCGTTTTGTGATGGGCCAATTAATGCATGGAGAAAAATAAAAATGAAAGGAAAGCGTGAAATTAAGGGCAAATTAAGGGCATTGTATGAATGGAGAAGTATGTATAATAGTACATATGGGATACACTTGGGTCACCCAGAGGCACTGTGCGGCCGGCTAAAACACTGACACTTTTCTTCTTGTAGATTAACACTTTTCTGTATAAAGATTGACACTTTTAAAAATTGGCATTTTATTCATAAAATAATTATGTTAAAGATTGACACTTTTATTCATATAGATTAGCATTTTTTGTATAAAGATTGACACTTTGACCCGACCACACTATGTGGCCGACCTCACCCAAGTTTTTGTCAGTATATATAGGTGAAGCCGGTGTTGAAAAAAATCACTCATCACTCAACTCAACTGCATGGCTGGAGCCAGGGGCTAAAGCCCCCTCCCCACTATTCACATTGGTGGATTCATCACTCCAATTGCCGAGCACTTCAATGTCCATCATACCTACACGGCGGTCGTTGGGTCAAAGGAAATCGGCCTTAACACCCTTCACAACATGCGGATGATTGAAGGCTTAGGAGATATCCATTTGATATTCAAGGATCGTCAACTCTTTCCACTACCTAATCCGGCACTCACCACCGTTCGTGACACTTCATCACGAGCCAATTGGAGGATGGATTTACCGGCTCACCTTGCTTGGCAAAGAGGTGAAGCCCAAGGATCACATGGAGAGGGTTCGAGTGGAGTGCATGGGAGAGCAAGAGAAGGAACGTCGAGTGAAAGGCCTAGAGCACAAAGCTTCGAGGAGGCAATGGAAGCTAGGATGCAAGCGATGGAAGAGAGGGCTACGGAGAGACACACCATCTATGCTCATGAACTCCACACAATCCGAGAGGATCAAACAAGGATGATGGATAATCAAGCTCGGATGATGGAGATGATGAACAAATTCCATAACTACTTGTGGCCTCGACATCCCCCACCTCCATGATTTTGTGAGCTTCGATAAGTAAACCATCCTTTCTTCTTCAAACTTATTTCACACTTTGTGTACAAATAAGTTTGGGGGGATTAGCGGAATGTGGTTTACTTATCTTACTATCCTTTAATTGTTTTCCTTATGTTTAATTTATTTCCTTTGAATTAGTTTAATTGGTGTGAATTGTATGGAGTGATGATAAAATTGTGTTTTGTTGGCATTTCAAACTTGGATTTTTGATGGTACTTAAGGAACAAGAGGGAGCATTGAGAATTTTATAAGCATGTGTGCATGAGTTTGATGTTGGCTGATGATGACATAGAAAAGTGTTTTGTTCATTTGGGATTGGAGCATTTGATTTATGCATACATGATAAGTTGATAAAAAATGAAAAGTTGATGCATTTTGGCACTTTTTGAAATCTTGAATCAAGATTTGTACCTTGTGAGGATTTGAGCCTTTGATTGTCATGTTAATGCAATCCTAAATTTTCTTGATGTGTGATATTGGAATATGCTTGATATCCTCTAGAACTTGCCATGATTCTTCCTTGAAATGTGAGTAGATGTGTTTTGAGTTTAGAAATGATTTAAGGCCATCCTTGTTAGCCATTTTTACCCAAAAATAGATTGCCCAAATTTTCATGATAATCCTAGTCAACCCTTTTGAGCCTTAACCTTTCTTTGATTAGCCAAGCATAAAAAGGGTAGAACTTGGGTTTATTGGGGATATTTGATGTAAAATGGGTGAAGATTATTATAAGAATGGAAAATTTTCCTTTTTCTTTGTTTATGAATGTCGAAATATATGCTAGTACCCTTATAAGCTCTAGTATAAAAAAAATAAAAATAAATAAATAATAAATAAATAAATAAAGAAGAGGAGAGAGAGCATAAAAGGGTATGGTTAGCATGACATCTTGGAAAAGAGGTTTTGTTTTGGTTGTTTAAAAAGGGAAATTAAGAAAGAACCAAATGTGTTTCACATAAGTGTGGAATAAATTGGTTGGTTTGAAGTGATGTTTGGGTGTGGGTTAATTGGTTTTGTTCACTCTCATAACACTTAAGTCACTTAGCCAAAAACCTCCTACCTAACCAAAGAGTCATCATTACAACCAAATATAAAGTCCTTTTTGATCTTCTCTTAGAACACATTGAATGAAAGAGAGGTTAGAATAATGACAAGCTTATGGTAGGATTCTTGTATTGTTTCAAATTTGAGTGAAATACCTCCCTTGAATATACACTTAAAGAGTGGAGTGCACATTTGATAAAAATCCATTTGGGAGGATTCAAGTTTTCAAGAAGGTTCAAATGTTGCAACTTGTCATTCTTTGTGAAGCATTGAGTGTATGCTAAATCATGTGTTCCCATCCTTTTCTTTAAATTCTAAGGCCTAAGTACATCCTTGACTCATAAAATCCATGTTTTGTAATTTTCTCTTTCTTTTCTCTTTGTTGTTTGGGGACAATCAACAATTTAAGTTTGGGGGGTTGACAAACATGGTTTTTACTCGTCAAATTAAGAAAGAAGTTAGGGGTTTTTCGGTGAATTAGTTAAATGTTTATACATCGTGCATGCGATTTCCTTTACTTTTCGATTTTATTGCTTCTCGTGTTTTTCTTGCATTTTTAGGAAAGGGAGCATGAAATTGATAAAAGGAAGGGACGCATATCGAGATTCGAGGTGAAACAAGGGCGAACAGGTCGGAGAAGCGGAGAAGAAGTTGAATTGGACAAGGCGCGCGACCCGGCGCGCACCCGCTTCAGAAAGGGGGTCGGGTTGCGCGATCATGAAGAAAAGTTATACTGAGCCGCGCGACCCGGCGCGCAGTAGCGCCGCCCCTCCACTGCTTTCCGGATTTCGTATTTTCACCCTCCTACTTTCATTTTATTGCAATTTTACCCCCATTCTCCATTTTCTTAAATTACATTTTCACCCCACCTTCATAGAACATATAAATAGCTATGGAGGCACACACTTCTAGGTCAACACTCACTCACCCACACACACTACACCTAGAACACACACCAAATCTCTACCCACTTTCCTTTCATCAAATCCTTCCATCTTTCATCCATTTTTGAGAGGAGATTCATCCACACTTGGGATTTCTTGGAGAGGAAGCATCAAGGATCAAGAATCAAGGCTTGGAAATAAGATTTGATTCCTCAATTTCTCTTTTCTCTAGTTTTTATTCTATGATTTCTTTGTATTTGGAGATTATGCTAGCAATGAACATGTGTGGCTAATTTCCTTTATTCTAGAGATTTGGTTAAGTGATTTTGTAATGGATTGTGATTGATCATGCTATTCTATGATTGAGTTTTTGCTTATTCTTATTATTCATGCTTTAAATGCTTGTTTAATTGATTAGCTACCTTTTAAATAAGATTAATTGATATTGGATCAAAATTCGGGAGATGAGATTCAATATAGGATTGTGATTAATAGGCACTTTAATTCAATAAACCGGGAGGTTGAGAGTTGAGTGAGGGCAATTGATCCTAAGCGCTTCTTGGAGTTATAGGCTAGCATTCGGTTGGGGACAACGTTTCTAGCTAGTAATCTACGGAATTGGTCGTCCGGGAGGGGGCCAAGTCTAATTCGTGATCGCCTTATTAAGTAACTTCCAATCGTAGGATTAGTGTGGTTATGATCAGTTCACTTGCAAAATCATTGATGCCAAGTCTCTAGGATAGTTTTCCTCCTTTGATTTCCAATCACTTTGTTTACTTGCATGTTTTCATTTACTTAGTCTCTTTTGCTTTAAGTAGTTAGTTCTAAAATTAAACAAAAAATATTCGTTAGCTTAGATAAACCCAAGCAATTTAGTAATGGTACTTGCATTTCTATCGATCTAATCTCCGAGGATCGACCTTGATTTCCATAGTACTACAATTGAACTCATACACTTGTGGGAGTCTATTTAGTAGGCGATCAGCACCCTGCAGCCGATTAATACCTAATCCGCCTATAAGCATTATTACAGAAACGTAATGTAAGAATAGTAAAAACTAAGCATTGTAGTTCTAATCCGCAAAGTCGTCCAAACGCTAGGCTCCCTTCCCTGCCTCGCTTAGAGATTTTCAGAATATTGTACATACCACACCATTAATTATCTCTCTCTTTGGGTGTTATAGGTTGAAGGATATGCTAGGAAAGGAGGCAGATGCATCAGCATTTGGGATGATTTCGCCCTCACCCGACCTTCTCTCTCTCTATATATATATATATATGTATATAGCTAGCAAATTAATTATTAAGTAAAATATTAATGATTATATTGTTGTGAGTGTGGTTGCTGCAGGGAGAATAGCCGATGGATCGAATGGAAATGTTGCAGCTGATATGTATCATAGATATAAGGTTATTTTATATGTATATATGTATATGAATTTATTAGTATAATATATATATATTATGTAAATAATTAAGTGAAATATATAAATTGCAGGAAGATATTAAGATGATGAAGCAAATGGGATTCACTTCCTTCAGGCTTTCAATTTCATGGACAAGAAGATTGCCTGGTATATATCTAATATAATATCAATAGAGATTAATGATTAATTCAACTTAATTGTGGTGAACTGAATATAATTAATTAATTAATTAATTCTCCAAACTCTGAATTAGCCGGCAGAATTTCTGGTGGAGTGAACAGAGAAGGAATTGATTACTATAAAGACGTCATCAACACTCTTCAAAATAATGGTTAGTCAATTAATTAATTAATAATACATAATGATAATTAATACATACATATATAATCCCTCAGCCCCAATTCTATTAAATATACTGAAATATAAAATAATTAAATAAAAGAATCATCCTATTTTGCGTAGATAACTTGTGAACACAAGCTGATCTCTTTTTACAACTGCGGAATCATCTGCTTCGCCAATCTCCGTACTTTGCCTATTTTAGTCATTTCCCCTCAAAGAAGACGACCATTTTATTTTTTATATTATTTTTTATATATGAAAAGAATCTGGCCAGAATTGGGCCTGATTTTTAACTTATGAATTAGGCCCAGTTTGATGAGAACTTTTTGGGCCCTGATTTAATGAAGCCTTTTTTCTTAGCAGCATACAAATAGGTCTGATTTTATTATTATTTATTTTTATTTTTATTTTTTTATTTTTTAAAGGATTATGCCTGATTTGCTTAAAACATAATGATTGTGTAAAGTGTGGAAAATTTTAGAGTCTAGTCCCTTTAAAAAGTTATCCCAATCGTCCACAAAAATTATGACTTCTTGTTCCGGTCATGAATTTTAATAAAAAATTGATGAATATTTTTATAGTGGAGAAAGGGGCCATCAATTATTATAAATAAAGGGAGGCGATGTGAGTAAGGTCTGTGGGCTCTTTTCTAATACGGAGTTAACACATCATCAAAGTACGTTAAATTTCATGTCAGATTTTTTTGGTCCAAAGATCATGGATAAGTGGAGAATAAATTTTGTGGAATATGTCTGAAAAATGAAGTAGTCACAATTTTTGTGGACAGACCGATAAAATATTAGCCACAATTTTTGTGGATGGGTGAAGTATTTAAAAAAAAAAAAAAAAAAACAACAACAACAACAAAGAGAGATGAGACAATTTGAATGTGACAGCTCAAAGGAAAATAAGACATTTATAAATGGAATATAGAGAGTATTATTCATGTTATGTAATACAATATTTTTAAAAGCTATTCATTTTAGTTGTAGGGTGCGTTCTTTTTGATAAAATAGGATGAAAAAGAAAACTTCCTCCGTTTTTTCCTTGTTCACTATAATAGACAATTTTTCCCAAGCAAAAGAGAAAATTTTCCTTTAGCATATATTTTTTCACATTTTCACTCGAAATTATAATTATATTTCTCATTCTTTTCCACCTTAGACAACTCATGATAAAAAAAAAAGTGGTGACCGCATTATGAGATACGGAGTAACATTTTTCATCATACTGTTGTCCTTTTATTTTATGGTTCCATCAAAGTAAATTCACTCGTGGTGTTTAATTATGTAGAAATGTAATCATTTATAAATTTGTAGTTTAAAATAGGAGTATGTTGTAATGCAATATCTACATAATTAATAACGCTTGGACTTTAATTATATGTAATTTTAACTATTTCGTCTCGATATAAGTATTGCGGCTCGTTTAAAATTCGAGTTTATACATTCGATATCTTATTTCTAGACTATAACGTAAAGTCGTATGGTCACATTGCATTTCGCTATCTATTTATTCTTATCCTAGAAATACACAGCCATGTGTGTTTCATGCATGTCGTCGCAAATCGTCACGAGATTCTCTATATTAATTGCAACTAGTTTTTGCACCCGTGCGATACACGGTAACATTTTTCTCATAAAAAACAGAAAAAATACTAATCATTAAATTATAAATTATTAAATTGTGTTAAATGATATTTCCTTCAATGTTTTACTCCGGTAGATTTTAAGAAATTTTAAGTGAGTATAATGTTAGTGGAGAGTGAAATCCATTTGAAATGTTAAAATGAGTCCATTTTAATAATAGATGTGAGTTGAATATGATGTTTTTCCGCTGAACAACATCATCTCCTTTGGTACACACAAATTTTTAAGACAAAAACTTGGGTGAGGTCGGCCACATAGTGTGGCCGGGTCAAAGTGTCAATCTTTATACAGAAAAGTGCTAATCTATACGAATAAAAGTGTCAATCTTTAACATAATTATTTTACGAATAAAATACCAATTTTTAAAAGTGTCAATCTTTATACAGAAAAGTGTTAATCTACACGAATAAAAGTGTCAGTGTTTTAGCCGTCCGCACGGTGCCTCTGGCTGACCCAAGTGTGTCCCAATCTTTAATTGACAATCTTTAACAATAACCGTAAATAGTGTCATTTTATTTTCCAAGTCTACAATCTTTGTTGGTATCTCCATCACATCCACGGCCTCAAACAAAAAATTAACTATATAAATATATCCATAAAAAAAAAATCAGAATAATAAAGAAGATATATATTGAAGATATAGAAGACAAAAGTTGTTTTTATTTTGTAGAAGTTGTTAGTTATTTTAGTTGTTAGATACACGTTTTTTCTACTCCTTATAAGTAACCCAATCCTTGTATTTTGGAGAACAACTTTCAAAATGTAGTCATTAATGAAATTTTATTTTTCCCCAATTATCAATTCATCTTCTCCTCCTCTTTCTCTCTTCTCTCTGAATTCGTTTCTCTGCATTCAACTATGGCCAATTCTCCATTTCCAATAATATATTATAATATTCAAATTGGCCATTGTTTTGCCAATTGTTGAAAAACTTGTAATCCCATCATCATTCCTTGGACCCTTGCCCTCAATGTTAATTTATATTTGCAATGCTAGCTAACAATTTAATTCAGTAACGTATATACAAAATATTCTCAACAGCGGCACAAAATTAAATAAAATTATACCTTAATTGGCCAACTACATATGAGATAAGTATATATCACATTTTTCACAATAGAACTTTTGGTTATGAAGCTTTAATTTGGAATAGCAAACTGTAAAAGCTAGATATGCTCGAGGCCCAATGGCTTCCACACTGTAAATGATGGCATGGTTTCCACGCTGTAAATTATGGTGTATATACAAAATATATTAGTCTGAAAAAAAATGAACATGCATGCGTATTAGACTTTTTATAAAAAATAGAGAAATGTATCTAATGAATCCACAAATGTCCCTGACTCCCTCCCTGTATTGACTATTTACCTTGCTATCGTTTAGCAATTGTGAAAATGTCTTAAGTGAAACGTCACAATCCTCATTAACAGAAAAGGGCCACGTAGCAGGATACATATTAGAGGCCAATTATTTATTCAGATTCTCCAAATATCAAATAAAGATATAGTCACTAATAAGCACCGATACATCGAACTAATAACTAACAAATACTCCTATGTAACTGTAATTTCACATGTTTGCTGGTAGGTCTTCATCTATACTCGCTCTTTTTCATGTCTCATAAAATAAAATATAATTTTTTTAGTTATAATGCAAAAAATAGTCATCACAAATTTTATGCGTATATTATAAGAATCTCGACTTCTTATTTCACTTGCAATCTTCGATTTTTCTATTATAATTGTACTCCCGGCAAGTTCTACATTTCTAACAATCGCAAGACGAATTATACTTGCCGTTCCAAGGAATTTTGAAATTCAATCACCTATTCGAAGATGACAAGTGCTGCAGCTTCCACCGACTCGTCCATTGAAGCTTCGACATTGCCATCTACTATGTCGTCGACTGTTCCATCAACCATGTCAACGCCATTGTCAACCTTCACTACTGCATCGGCAATGAACTCCAACACTGGCGGTTCAACCGGAGGCTTGACTATGCCTTCAAGTTCGTGGGTTTAGAATAACCCGTTTTTGTCAAGCGGAGGTTCCGCTTCAAGCGGCACCGTGGGTTCCACTTTTAGTGGAACTGTTGGAGTGCAATTCATGGGCTCGACTGTGGGGGCGGCCTATGGGCCTAACCCAAGTGGCTCCCTTATGAGAGCGAACTCGGCACCAAGGGTGATGCCACCCGCCGAGAAGCCGCCGAAGTTTAGCGGAGCTGACTTCAAAAGGTGGCAACAAAAGATGTTGTTCTTCTTAACAATATTAGGAGTGGCAAACTTCATCACGGAAGATGAGCCGGCTGCGCCAAATGCCAATGAGGCGAACTTCCATGTTCATGCTTTGTATGACAATTGGCGCAATGGAGACTACTTGTGCAAGAATTTCATTCTCAATGCCTTGGATGATAGCTTGTACAATGTATACTCTGGTGTCAACACCTCCAAAGGAATATGAGAGGTGTTAGACAAGAAGTACCGTAGCGATGACGCGGGTACGAAGAAGTTCGTTGTAGCCCGATACTTGGACTACAAGATGGTCAATTCTCGACCGATGATGGAACAAGTACAAGAGTTTCAACTCATTATGCATGACGTCCATGCTGAGGGGATGGTCCTTCCAGACACGTTCGTGGTGGCGACCGTGATCGAGAAGCTACCGCCAAATTGGAAAGACTTCAAGAGCTACCTCAAGCACAAGCGAAAGGAGATGACTCTTGAAGACTTGATTGTGAAGCTACGCATCGAGTCTGATGTGCGCGATCAAGACAAACTAAAGGCACCGTCTGATGCCAAGGTGAACTTGATGGAGAAGGGCAGACCCTCCAACAAGCGTAATCGCCCAAATGCCAAAGACAAAGGCAAGGCGAAGGTACCATCAAAGAAATTTGATGGTGATTGCTACAATTGTGGCAAGCATGGGCATACTGCGAAGGACTGCAAGAAGCCCAAGAACAAGAAGAAGAAGAAACATGCTGCCAACGTCGCCGAGAAAGACGGCGAGTGGGTGAAAGAAGACTTTACGGCTGTGGTCACCGAGAAGGTCAACCAAGTCGAAAAGCTGGGAGGCTGGTTCATTGACACTGGCGCTACTTGCGCACGTATGTGCCGATAGGAACAAGTTTGTTACCTATCAAGTTGTTGAGGGGAGGAAGCTCAACATGGGGAACCAAGCTTCGTCCGTGGTTGTGTTGGAGATGTGGTGCTAAAGCTTACATCCGGGAATTCTCTAACTTTGAAGAACGTGTTGCATGTTCCCGACATCCGAAAGAACTTAGTCTCGGGCTCTGTTCTAGTTAGTAAGGGGTTTAGACTAGTTTTTGAGTCTGACAAGTTTATTTTGTCAAAGAGTGGTACTTTCCTTGGAAATGGTTACCTCTCTGATGGTCTCTTTAGGTTTAATGTATTGGCTATACGCCATGTACCAAAATCTATTGAGAGTAATGAAAATGCTACTACTTCCTCTTACATTGTTGAGTGCTCTGATTTATGGCATTGTAGATTAGGACATGTTAATCTAAATGCTATAAAACGATTAGTAAATTTAGATTTACTAAAGTTAAATAAAGTTAACACTCAAAAGAAATGTGAAGTTTATGTGGAGGCAAAAATGTCAAAATCACCGTTTCATTCGGTTGAGCGGAGCACGAAACCCCTTTATTCAATTCACACCGATGTGTGTGATTTAAAGTATGTGCAAATTCGTGGTGGTAAGAAGTACTTTATCACGTTCATCGATGATTGCACGAGATATTGTTATCTTTATCTTTTAAGAGGTAAAGATGAGGCTATTGAAGCGTTTAAACACTTCAAGAATGAAGCCGAAAATTAACTAATTGGTCGAATTAAGAGTGTTCGAAGTGACAGAGGTGGCGAATATGTTGCTCTGTTTGAAGAATTATGCAACGAAAGTGGTATAATTCATCAAACGACAGCCCCATATTCTCCCCAATCAAATGGCGTTGCTGAATGAAAAAATCGAACTCTTAAGGAGATGATGAATGCTTTGTTGATTAGTTCAGGGTTGCCCCAAAACATGTGGGGGGAAGCTGTCTTGATAGCCAACTATATACTGAACAAGATTCCACTCAAAGGTAAAGATGTTACACCTTATGAGTTATGGAAAGGTTGGAAACCATCGTACAAATACCTTAAAGTGTGGGGGTGTTTGGTGAAGGTTGAAGTGCCTCTACCTAAACAAGTTACAATTGGCCCTAAAACGGTTGATTGTATCTTTATTGGGTATGCACATAACAGCAGCGCCTATCGCTTTATTATCCACAAGTCGGAAGTACCCGACATGACTGTGGGAACAACGATCGAGTCAAGGAATGCAATATTCTTTGAACATATATATCTTTGTAAAGACAAGGGTAATGTAGAAATCAATTCTAGCAATAGAGTTGAAGGTGAAGCCACGAGTTCTAAATCCGATGATGAAGAACCTAAGTCATGCAAACGACAAAGGTCTAATCTGGAAAATAGTGAACCGAGACGTGGTAGTAGAGTTCGGAAACCAAAGCAATTTGGTCCAGATTATGTAGTGTTCATGTTGGATCAAGAACCAACGACGATCAAAGAAGCTTTTCCTAGATCGGACAGCCCGCTTTGGAGAGAAGCGGTACAAAGTGAAATTGATTCCATAAGGCAAAACCACACTTGGGTGTTGGTTGATTTGCCCGAAAGGTGTACACCCTTAGGATGCAAATGGATCCTTAAAAGAAAATACAAAGCCGATGGATCAATTGACAAGTACAAAACCCGTTTGGTGGTCAAAGGGTTTAAGTAGAAATAAGGGTACGATTATTTCGATACCTATGCTCCTGTAACAAGGATTACATCCATCCGGGTGCTTCTCGCAATTGCTGTTTTGCACAATCTCGAGATACATCAAATAGATGTGAAAACTGCTTTCCTCTATGGAAATTTAGACGAGGAAATCTATATGGAACAACCAGAAGGATTTGTAGAACCTAGTAAAGAGAATAAGATTTGCAAACTGGTTAAATCCCTCTATGGATTGAAACAAGCGCCACTTCAATGGCACTTGAAATTTGATACTGTGATGTTATCAAATGGGTTTAAGATAAATGAGTGTGATAAATGTGTTTACATTAAGAACACGAATAATGGGTATGTTATTGTGTGTCTTTATGTAGATGACATGTTAATCATGGGTAGTAATATCCGTGTTATTAACGAAACCAAAAACATGTTAAAGAGGAACTTTGACATGAAAGACTTAGGTTTAGCGGATGTTATTCTTGGAATGAAAATTCTAAGAAAATCCGATGAGATTATCTTGTCACAATCTCACTATGTTGAGAAAGTGCTCAAGAAGTTTGATGCTTTTGAAAGCGTGCCCGCCAAAACCCCGATTGAACTTAATGTTCATTTGAGCAAAAACCGAGGAGAGTTGGTTGCTCAAGAAGATTATGCTCGCGTCATAGGGTGTTTAATGTATCTTATAAATTGCACTCGACCCGACATAGCGTGTGCCGTGAACAAATTAAGTCGTTACATGAGCAATCCAAGCAAAGAACATTGGAGAGCTCTAGTACGAGTTTTGAGATACTTGAAGTATACTCAAAGTCATGGGCTATATTTTTCGAGATACCCCCCAGTACTTGAAGGGTACTGTGATGTGAATTGGATTTCGGACACGAAAGATTCACTTTCTACAAGTGGGTATGTATTTACTATTGGGGGTGGAGCTGTTACGTGGAAATCCACAAAATAAACGTGTATAGCCCGATCTACCATGGAGTCTGAGTTCATAGCTCTAGATATAGCTGGTGAACAGGTTGAATGGCTAAGAAACTTTCTTGAGGACATTCCATGTTAGGAGAAACCATTGCCTCCGGCGATGATTCACTGCGATAGCCAAGCGGCTATTAGTAGGGCAAAAAGTGGTTTGTATAATGATAAGTCTCGACATATTTGTCGACGACATAATACCGTGAGACATTTGATCACAACAGGGATTATCTCGGTTGACTATGTGAAGTCGTTGGATAATCTGGCGGATCCACTAACCAAAGGGTTAAACTGTGATCAAATGAATAAGTTGCTAGAGGGAATTGGAGTAAAATCCACAAATTAAGAACTATCATAGTGGTAACCTGACCATGATGATTGGAAACCCCAAGAACTTGGTTCAATGGGAAAACTAAGCTGTGAAAGTTCGTGTGAAAACACTCACATTTATCTATTCCCTAGAAAACGTTTGAGTGTTGAAAGCTTGCCTAGTGGTGAGGCTAAGTCTATGACTTTTAATGATTCCTAAATACCTTGAGGATGTTGAGTATAGCAAGATACTCGGTAAAGAATCACCTATTTAAGTGTGAAGTGAGGCCGTTTCGTGAAAAAATACACTTATGAATCCAAAGGGGTGTCCAAGGCCGAAATGGACACAAAACGTGAGAACGGATGAGGTTGAAGTGTATAAGCATTAACATCGTTGTCTCGGTGCACGCCATGGAGGGATAGTTCAAAGCATTGCGCTACTATGCCGCCTGTGTACTCGATGGTGTTGACTATGGAAGGTTCAAATGCACAAACTACCTATCCTAATACTTTTATACCTCGTGAGGACTGAGCTCTTGCATTTACATACATTTGCATATGGCTATCTCACTCATGTGGGGGATTGTTAGAAATTTAGTTTTTGACCAAATAAATAATAATAAATATTTAATTTATTACATAAATTAAATATTAGATTATTGTTCCACTCGCGAAGTAGATGAACATGGTATATTTATATGCTCAAAATCGATTTCCGGTGAGTGAGATATAAATGTTCAAAGTTTAGTAAGAGTTACTTCATTAGTTAATGAAGTGTAAGTTATACCATATTGATTAAATATTAATGTGGTGTGATGTTTAAAAGTGTTTAAACATGTGAGCTTAGTAACAAGTGGGTCAAGTAAGTGGATAAGTGTGTGGTTGGGCTCTCGCGTGAACACACACTCGATCCGGCCCCGCCGTCCGTGCCGGACGGCATGGACGGCTCCGGCTCGGCCTCGGGTTTTGTGGCCGTGGACTTGGATCTTGGCAATTGGTCCTTTGGGCCTTTGGCTTGGGCTTGGATCCTTGTGTACTATATTTTTTGGACCACAAAATATATAGTGTTTTGGGCCATGTGTGGAAGCCCAATTCGTATGAGGCCTATCCGTCCAGCCCAATTCGTGACTCATCCGGAAGAAGACTCTGGAAGGTGTCTCTTCAGCTGAACAGTCAGCCTCTTCCACTCCACCACTAATCCACTACCTTAGTGGCTGTTAATGCCTTTATGGCATTGATGTCCCTCCTGAATGAGCAGCCTATAAATAGATGGCTCTGCATGTCATTCTAGGACACACAACTCAAAGCATTTTGCATCCTCTCTTCTACAGCATTCAATTTTTTTTTTCGAGCTCAGTTCCTTCGCCTTTTATTTCCAGTTTACCGGAGCTTCTTAGTTTGCGGTGCTGCTACTAAGAAGACGAGAAGTTGTTTTATCTTTAGGGACGAAGCGTCAAATCCATGAGCACTAGCCGGGACGTAATTCGTCTTGCGGAAAGAGAGTTTCCTCGACTCGACTTCTTATTTCACTTGTAATCTTCGATTTTTCTATTGTAATTGTACGTCTGGCAAGTTCTACATTTCTAACATGTTTCACTCCAATTCTCATGCAACATGAAGATAGTTGGAGTAATAATTACTCTAAAACTAATACTGTAAGAAATGACAATATACGTTGTAATAATTGTTCCTTCAAAAAAATATATATATATAATAATTGTCTGTAGTCGCTCTAAAAAGAAAGAACAGATTTTTTAAAACCGCTATACCATTAATATCGGGAGCAACACACGTTATCGGTTCGTGTATACAAAATAACTCTTCAATTAATATTTAACTACAAAATTGCCATTCAAATCAATTTGAAATTGATTTGCTGAAATCAACTCACCTTATAGTATATATAAAGATATAGATTGGAAAAAAAGAATCTTCATTTCTTGGACCATTTAAATTAGGTCCACGTAAAATGCGCAATTAATAATATTGTCGCAGAAGAGATAATAAACATGATAAATAAGTATATTAAAACAAATAAATTTCATTGGTGCCCAAAATTTCTGTTGGCATTTTTGACATCATTTCTACAGATGACGTGGAATATTTGTGTGAAAAAAGAATTTCTAAAAATTATCTTTAAAAAACTTTAAGAAAAAAAAAAAAGAAGCTCTAATTAATTCCTCCATTTTCGAGTCACTTTGGGGGAGAAGTGGAGAAGAACTATTGTCGATTCTCCTTTAAAAAAAAAAAAAACATGTACCTACCTAAAACCTAGCTAATTAATACTACAGTATATCTTTTATATAAAAAAAATTAATTATTATTTTACTCCATATAATTGATCAATATTCTTTGAACTACCATTCATTTATGTTGTGACGGAATAGGATAAATTGAGCAATCAAACAAACAGAAATGTAAAAGACACAGATTTATGTGGTTCACCAACGTTGTGTTGGCTACGTTCACGAGCAGAAAAGAAGAACATATTATATTAGGCCAGTGGCGTAGCCAGGCCCCGGGAGGTTGGGGGGGCAAAAATAAAACTAACTTATGAATAATATTATAAAATATTCTAATAATAATTTCTTAAAGCTACTCATATTCTGAAATCGATGTAATATCAACTCATTATATCAATTATGTCAAAAACATCTTCTAATCAGTGGCGATTCCAGAATTATAATTCGGGGGTGCAAAAAATAATTATAACATTAGTAATAGTAAAAAAAATTTACAATGAATATATGTATAATACTAGTAAAAAAATTTAAAATGAATATATATATATAACACTAGTAATTTTTTTTTGGGAACAACTGTACCCTCATTACACCATATTAGAGTCGTCAATGCTTCTAATATGGAGTACTACACATTCATTCATCTGAACATCTCCCATTTGATTTGTAAGTCGACTTTTCACAATGTTCATGAAAAAAGCTATTTTCACAATTGCAGTTACCACATGTAACACAATGCGAATTTAATAAAGCTTATACACCAATGATAATTAAAAAATTTATTTCCCTTTGACATTACTATGGAGAAAATTTCACTAACTAATCAATCTATGCTTTTTTACCTCTTACTAGAATTCTGTAATTAGATTTAATGTAGACGTTGAAATAGATTATGCAGAGATGAATTAATGATTACCAAAAAGTACACATTTAAATTATATTAGGAATTATAGTTTTTAAAATAATTGATAACTAAGTGTATCACATTTAGGGATGGCAATGGGTCGGGTTTTTGTGGGTACCCGCCCCATCCAAATCCTAATAGGACGGGTTTAGGTAAAACTAAACGGGTTTGAGATGAGTTTGGGTAATAAAATTGATACCCGCAATGAGTTTGGGTTGGGTATGGGTAGATAGGTTCGGGTACCCACTACCCAAACCCATATATATGTATGTATGTGTGTGTGAATTAAAATATTATTCCCTCTGCCCTATTTAAGACGTTACAATTTCCTTTTTGAGATGCCACATACAAGATGTTACATTTTCTTATTTAGTACTCCCACAAACACTACAATCACATGGGGCACACTCAAACTTTACATTTCAACCACAAAATAAACATTTCTTAATTCTTGTGCCCAAAAATAAATATAACCTCTTGAATAGGACGGAGGGAGTAATAACTATTCGTAACTCTAGTTTTCTTTTTTTTATGTATCAAAATTAATATTTTATTAGTTTTTATCTTGAGATTTGTTTTATAATTTTGTTAGTTCATATTTATTTTAAGATTTGCATGTTTAAATAATAGTTTCGACTTTCGATTGATATATATATATAGTTATAATTTTTGTTATATAAAATTTTAAAGAACTATTTATATTAATGTTGTAAGGTTCGGGTTTTATCGGGTAATTAGTGGGTATTACCCGATGAGTTTGGGGCGGGTACGGGTATCAAAATCAATTTTTAAACGGGTTTGAGATGAGTATGGGTACGAAAAATTTTAACGGGTTTGGGTTTGGAAAAGACTAAATAGGTGGGTACCCGACCCATTGCCATTCCTAATCACATTCAAAACAAGATAATTGAAATATGGAAAATCAAACTAGTAAAATAAAAATAACGATAAAAGTTAATGTGAGTACATCAGAGTTTGAATATAAAAATTTGAAGAAGCTAGAGTGTGAAAATAGCCGCAGGCTAATTTGTGTAAATGGAAGAAGAAAAACGGGAAAAGAGAGGATGGGAAGAAGAAATAGAAATGTGTGGTGGCAATTTGACTTTACTTGATGGTGATAGTGACAGTTTTACGGTATATATATTTTTTTAATCTGCAAAATTCAATGTTATATTTGCCCCTATTTTCTTAAATTTTTGGTGGGGCAACATTTAGGTATAATTGTAATTTTTATATGGATAGGGGTATAATTCACCAATGTTGAGGAGGGGTATGTGCCCCACCACTCTTGAACGTGGTTTCGCCCTGTATTAGGCAGCTAAGTTATAGATTACTGAGTTTGTGCTCTACTTCTATATAAATAGACATATCAGACGGGCTAGGTTTAATATGACAATTAAGGCCAAACTAAACAATACCGCATCGGCGAACAGATTCAAGGCAAGGCACACTAACAATTTCGAATAAATTAAAAAAAAATCCTAGAATTTCGTCCCTCCACACAATAGTTAATATATACGGACAGAGCTAGCATTAAAAGGCAAAAGAAAAAAAATGAAAGGAAAACGAGAAATCAAGGGCAATATTGTATTTGTATGCATGGAGTAGTAGGTATACGTAGTATAAATGGGTGAAGGCGGTGTTGAAAAAAATCACTCATCATTCAACTCAATTGCATATTAAGTAATTTTGTAGAAGAAGGGTACGTGCGTGTATGGCTGGAGCAATGGAGAACGGAAACAGTAACGGCGTTAGTACGGAGGATACTATAGCGTTACCTGGGGAGTCAGCATGGTGGGAAAGTGAAGGGCCGGTTCCTGCTAGTCACAATAATGGCGTTATAAACCGTAACTGGTTCCCTCCAGATTTTCTCTTTGGAACTGGATCTGCCGCCTATCAGGTTTCTCGCAGCGCCTTCATCAATATATTTACTACTATATCTTTTTTATACTTCAATTTAGAGAATAATTTAATCACCATTAATTAACTCTCTCTCTCTCTCTGGGTGTTATAGGTTGAAGGATATGCTAGGAAAGGAGGCAGAGGCATCAGCATTTGGGATGATTTCGCCCTCACCCAACCTTGTCTCTATCTCTCTCTCTCTCTCTATATATATATATATATATATATATATATATAGCTAGCAAATTAATTATTAAGTGAAATATTAATGATTATATTGTTGTGAGTGTGGTTGCTGCAGGGAGAATAGCCGATGGATCGAATGGGAATGTTGCAGCTGATATGTATCATAGATATAAGGTTATTTTATATGTATATATGTATATGAATTTATTAATATAATATATATATATTATGTAAATAATTAAGTGAAATATATAAATTGCAGGAAGATATTAAGATGATGAAGCAAATGGGATTCACTTCCTTCAGACTTTCAATTTCATGGACAAGAATATTGCCTGGTATCTAATATAATATCAATAGAGATTAATGATGAATTCAACTTAATTGTGGTGAACTGAATATAATTAATTAATTAATTCTCCAAACTCTGAATTAGCCGGCAGAATTTCTGGTGGAGTGAACAGAGAAGGAATTGATTACTATAATGACGTCATCAACACTCTTCTGGAAAATGGTTAGTTAATCAATTAATTAATCATACATAATGATAATTAATACATACAGATCTAATCCCTCGGTCCTAATTCTGTTAAATATACATGAGATATAAAATAATAAAACGAACACATGCAGGCATAACTCCGTTTGTGACAATCTTTCACTGGGATCTTCCCGTGTGCTTGGAGAAAGAATATGGCGGCTTCCTATCCAAAAGAATAAGGCAAGATTTATGCGAATTCGCAAATCTATGTTTCTGGGAATTCGGAGATCGAGTGAAGCACTGGGCTGTCTTGAACGAGCCCAACGTCTTCACCATGCAAGGCTACGTCACTGGCTCCACGCCTCCCGGCAGAAAAATTCCCACTCCTTCCAGCGCTGCCGCCTACACCAAAGGCGCCATTCTTCCAACCACAGTCACCGATAAATTCCCAGATCCCCCCGTAGCCCAACCGTCCGAGGCTTACACGGTCGCCAAAAATCTGCTTCTTTCCCATGCAGAAGTAGTCCATTTATACAGAACCAAGTTCCAGGTCCTCTCTCTCTCCAACTCAAATTTGACTCACTTGATCAAGATCGGTCCTATGTCTACGTGGCCATAGGCAAAAATAAAAAACGAGTTCTTAAGAGGCGAGCAAAATATAATAAATACTGAAATACAAAAAAAAGATAGAACAAAAAGGACATAACATAGTAATAAAAATTAGTTAAAACAAAAATTCAAAAAATAGTAATATTAGTATTTAGGAAAAAAAAATTATGGGCCCCTAAAATTTTGTGACCCAAGGCACATGCATTGTGTTCCTACACACAGATACAGGTCTGCACTTGATATATAGGAGTACCTAATAGAACGAATGATCTCAGGAAGTACAAGAAGGCAAGATAGGCATCGTGTTGTTCTGCGACTGGACCGTACCTTACCATAAAAACTTGAACGTTGATCATGTCGCCGCCGCTAGGGCACGGGATTTCTTGTTTGGATGGTACGATTAACACTACCGTCACTACTTTCATTACCATCATATTTTCATGTTATATCTTAATTGGTATGATTTTTTTTTATTTTTTTATTTTTTTTTGATGTCATATAATATGATAAAGGTTTCTGGAGCCTCTAATATGGGGGCAATATCCAAAAAGTATGAGAGAGCTCGTTCCACCGGAAAATTTGCCAAGTTTTACTAAGGCCGAGAGGGATTTGCTGATAGGGTCATTGGATTTCCTAGGGTTGAATTATTACACTGCGCAGTATGCTAAAGATGACCGTAACCCTGTAGGTGAGGGCTTCCTCGCTGATCAGAGGGTCCAGGTTACATGTAAGTATGCAATACTCCGTCCCGCCTGACTACGTTTTTTTTTTTTTTTTTTTTTTTTCCTTTTTCAATACGAGTTTTAATAAAATATTAGGTGATGTGGTATTATAGTAAATAATTTTGAGACGATGGAGAGTAAATATAAATTGATTTGTGGTGGGGCATAATCTATAAGGAAAATTATGCGTAATCTAGCGGGACAGGTGGAATTTTAATTAATTATATTAATTCCTGATTTTCAATATACTTTGTGCAGCGTATAAAGGCCAGACACCTATTGGAAAACCAGTAAGGATTATATAATTCATTGTTAATTACTCTCTCTCCCTCTCTTTAATATATGGTTAATGATACTTGCATTTTTATTTTTATTTTATCACTAATTAATCGAGAATTGTTTGTTTTGTAATATGATTTAATTTAACAGTCTGGATCAAGTTGGCTCTTCTCCGTGCCATGGGGGATTTATGAACTACTCATGGATCTCAACAAGTACTATCCATCACTGAAAGAGCTTTACATCACTGAAAATGGTAATTAATTAATTAATTAATTATTCAACAGGTCCTTAATTAAATATCATATCTCCCAATTCATTAGGGTTTTCTACTGCGACGGATTTCAAGAAGACGGCGGAGATGGTCTGCGAAAACGACGAAGACAGGATTAAATACCACCAAGATCACCTCGCCAACATGCTTAAAGCAATGAAGTACGTAATTAACAATAATTAGTACTATTAATTAATTAATTCTCTTTATATATATTTATATCTCTTATTACAAAACCTAATTAATTAATGGCAATGCAGAAACCTTAAGTACGAAGTGAAGGGATACTTTGTGTGGGCGTGGTGCGATACCTATGAATGGAACTCAGGCTACACAGTTAGGTTCGGACTGAACTACGTGGACTTCGCCGACGACCTTGCAAGGTATCCCAAAAATTCTGCTGCATGGTTTTCTAAGTTTCTCCACAGCAAAGTGCAGCCACCGCCATATTTCCGCCCGTGGTGGCTTCCGGCGAAGCCGTTAGTATCGGAGACGACGAGCTAGGACGTGGAAATAACTAAATGATAATGTGTGTACAGTGTGTTTGCATGCATGTTTCTGCTTAATAATGATCAAGGTTTATGTATATTTCTTTGTGTTTGTGAGCATGCATATCATCACTTGATGCAATATAGCATCTAATATAAAAATAAGACTACATATGTATAGTCAGAATTAAATAATGTGATGTGATATGCTCTTATGTACTATGTTTGTATCCTGAAATAAATAAAGCAAATTAATTGGGGATTGGAGGTTAGGCCTTTGCCACTCTCTGTGTGCCGCCTATTATAGTCATTTTACCTCGAAGAAGACGACCATTTAATTTTTATTTGTTTTATATACTACTACCTCCTCATCCAATTCGTCCTGATTTTTGAATATATGTGAGAAGTAAAATAATAAAACAGGACGAATTAGACGAGACGGATGGAGTACATATGAAAAGAATTGGGCCTGAATTTGATTTGTAGTTAACTATGCAATAGGCCCAATTTGATTACGTTTTGGGCGAGCTCTAATTAATTAATTAATTAATTTTAATTTTATGTCAACAGGTGACTTACCTACCTAAAACCTTTTTCTTTTTTCTTTTTTTCTTTTTATTTTTGATCAGGCAACACTAAAACCTATCTAATTAATGTGAAGAATATTTTAGCCATACATTCCAACTACAATAACAAGTATCCTATATTTTTGCTAGCTGCAGCATTAAAAAATTAGTTATTACTGCATATATAATTAAATCCTAAATCAATATTTTTCAAGTATCATTTCGAATTAATTTTAAAAAAAAAAAAGAATTTCGTCCCTCCTCACAATAGTCAACATATACGAACAGAGCATTATAGATGTGATAATACACAGAGTTACAGAGCATTTTATCCAGCCTCTTGGAACAATTTCACAACAGAATCTGTTTTTTTCCATCTAAAAATATGGTGATTCTTGAAAATCATCAAAGGAAGTTGCTAATGCATAAAGGTTGTACCTTCGTCACGGACTCATCTGATTGGCTGCCAGACTAATGGGGATTACACCGGATGGAGAGACGAGAGCATCAATGGGGACATCGATGGGAGTGATAGGTATAACATCATCTTCCAAGATTTGCACCGAATAAGAAAGAGCAACTGTACAAGAAGATGAAGGGAAGGGAAATTGTTACTATGTGAACATATTATGATACAGCAGCTAAAGCTCGGAAAATATGTGGACGAGGGTAAGGAATAGGGGAACCCACCATATAACGGTTTCTTCCACTTGCGATCCTTTGCCAGCTCTTGGTACTTCGTGAGGAAGGTGTCATAATAGCTTCAGTAGGAGACATAAATAAATTATAAAGCTAAAAACAAGGAAAGCAAAATGGTAGCACTTTTGCAATTCTCTTTCGGGTGTGAAGATTTATATATAGATCTTACATTAAGGGGAAATAATGACGAGACTATTGCGTATATAATCTTTCTGAGCTGAAATTCGTTGCTTTCCGGTTTTAGGAAGTTTTGAAGATTTTATTCCCCTTCAAGTACAGATAGATTGATGACATCATAATCATGGAAACCAAAAATATCAAGAGCAAGAATATGCAACATACCCTCCTCCACGGCCCATACGCCTCCCGGATTTGTCAAAAGCAAGTCCTGTACAATAAAAGAAAACTCGTATTCATGTACCTTATGTTTATCAAAAAGGGTATATAATTGAATCATCATAGTATGGTTCCAATTTCCAAGAAGAAATAAAACTGAAAAGGTTCGAAATTAGAAATCTTACCAGGTAAAATAAACAAGTCAACGGGTTCATCTGCAAACATGACTGCATACGGAAAATTAAACTTAGTTAGAGTCGGAGATAATTTTGGGTTTGATAGGTTTACATCAAGAATCAGTGAATGTAGACTTGGCCTGATCGATACTGAATTAGTTCGAAACCAGAACATCAGATTTTACATTCTTTCCTTTATCAACAACAATTGAAAGCTACGTAATGCATTCTAAGCCTATTTTTCATGACAATCGCGAATCTGAATATATTGCATAAAGTTTCTCAAAGCTGTAAGGCAAGCAATATAATAATGTTCAAGTCCAAGGAAGAAATATTTGACGCTGCTATGAATAATGCATACAGAAAAGAATCCACACAATAAAGCAAAATTCATGATAGTAAAATGAGGGAATTTACATACCATCTTCACGCCCGTTTCCCTCAGAATCACAAGACTCGGGTTCCAAAATAGCCATCGAGTTTGCAATCAAGTCATCCATCCTAGTGATGTTCAACATCCTCATGAAACTGTTCTTGTCTTCCACCCTAGGAACATAAAGCTTCTTTCTCACCTGCGAATGGTCATCTAATCGCACAACGGGAGAATCAGCCCCTATTCAGACGCAACATTACGAAATAAACGAGGGCGAAATCATAGCAAACCCATCATCATACATCGCATAAGAAACTCAATTCAAACACCTTATCCTAACTCCAGAAATTTCAATTCAAAAGAAGTAGCATTGCCCAAAATCACAAGATAACTTCACATTGTGCATCACAGACTACACACATTGTTCTTGATAAAATTCCTAAAAAAACGAAACGCAATTCAAACACCATTGAAATCGATTGAGCCCATCAAACAAGAACCATCACAAATAACCTAGCTCAAGCTGAGATTAGAGCTACTAAAACACCTTCTCCACATAATGAGATCTCAATAAACAGTACCTTGATCTGTGTTCTTCAAGATTTTAGACAAAACTTTAGAGGTATCAACTTCTTTCAAAGCAGGGCAGCTGATATAAGCACAGAGTCTTCTACACGACTTGAACCAAGGAGCCTCCAACACTATACTCTGAATTGCATCATCTGCACCAATACAAAGAAAAACCCACATCTCAAAATCCAAAATTTTCTCCAAAACGACATAATTTAAAAAAAAAAAAAACATTCAAAATATACACGCATTGATTCTTGGTTCGAACGAGTATATTGCCTTCTTGAGATCTGAGCGCGGGGTCCATCGACTTGAGTTCTTTCCTCACTCTCGAGCGAAGAGACTTTTTCTCCTTGAAAATAGCGTCTAAAGGTGCGGCGCTCATGGTGGCGGCGGAGCGTAGGTTCAGACCGGAGAAGGCGGTGGCTGAAGGAGGCGGTGCGGCGGTTGGTAAAGCCAGCTGCGGAATCATCTGCTTCGCCAATCTCTGTATATTGCCTATTATAGTCATTTCACCTAAGAAGATGAAACATTTAATTTTTTTTTTTTTTTAATAGATGAAAAATATTGGGCCTGAATTTGATTTGTGGATAATTAACTTATGCAGTAGGCCCAATTTTATGAGTATATTTTTGGGCCCTAGTTTTATGAATTTTTATTTTGGCAGCACAAAAATGGGCCTGACTTGCTTAAACATGAGTATTGTTATCCGTCCCGTTTAAATGTACTCCCTCCGTCCTACCTAATTAGTTCACCTTTATATTTATATGTGAGGTATAAAATAATAAAAGTAGACTAATTAGGTGGGACAGAGGAAGTAATTTTTTTTAACAAAAATTAGGAGGGACGTATAAAGTGTGAAAAAATAATACTCCCTCCGTCCTTGATTTACTGACCCTCTTGAATTTTTAGATAATTTTAAAGCTTGTGATGATGGATTTAAAATCGATTTTTTGGAGTTTAGTTTTTTTTTTTTACAAGGTACTACGAGTGTTGTAGTATCGTGTAAAAAAACTAATCTTAAAAAATTCAATTTAAAATTCATCATCACAAAGCTCCAAAATCATCTAAAAAGTCAATAGGGTCAGTAAATCGAGGACAAATGGAGTACTAGAATTTATACTTTTTGAATTATTATTTTTTTTTTCAAAAACGAATGCAAACTATTTTTGAATGGGATGGATCAAAAAGAAAAACAAGACATTTTGAATTGTACATAGAGAGTATTAATCATGTTATGTTGTGCCATAATTTAAATATTTATTCATTTTAGTTGTAAGGCGTGTTCTCTTTGATAAAAAAAGGAAGTCAAAAGAAAATTTTCCACCATTTATTTTTTCTTGTGCGTTATGATAGATATTTCTACATGTGGAAAATTAAGACTTTATATATGTCGCCGAGGGATTATTTATGTGATAAAAGAACTTCTAAGAATTATTTTCTAAAAACTTGAAGAAAAAAAGAAAGAAGAACCTTGAAATAATTAATTAATTAATTTTTTATGTCAAGATGTGACTTACCTACCTAAAACCTAGCTAATTAATGTAAGAATATTTTAGCCATACATTCCGACTACCTAGTAATCCTATATTATTGTTGCAGTATTAAAAAATTATTTTGATATAAAAATAGTTATTATCTAATTAATCCTAATTAATATTTTTCAACTACCATTTAATTCGAATTAATTCTAAAAATCCTAGATTTCGTATAGTGCAACATGTACGAACAGAGTATTAAATTTCCTTATAAAGAAATATACTGTATAAAACTCAGCTCAATAATGTCGTTTTGTGATGGACCTATTAATTAATGTGAATGAGGACAAATTAAAATAAAAAATGAAAGGAAAACGTGAAATTAAGGGCGCATTGTATTTGTACGCATGGAGTAGTACGTAAGTATAGATAGGTGAAGGCGGTGTTGAAAAAAAATCACTGTTCACTCATCACTCAAAGCTATTTATGAATTAGGTTCTTCTCGAAAGTCGAGAGAAATAGGAGTAGGCACAAGCCCGAAGTTGTGCGACCGATACTATCCTGGAGCAGGGTCGTATCAGAGTATAATCAAACCCCCTTTTCAAACTAAGAATTCAATTTAATTAAAAGTAAATTAAAACCCTAATTTTGAAATAATCAACGCTAGAGTTATGAACAATAAAGTCAACCAAAATAAATATCTATCTACATAGTCTACTTGGGTATATAATAATAATAACCCTAATTAATAAAACTTTGAAAATTTTACGATTCGGATCTCATATTGTATTTTCGTGCTGCATCTTTTATATCGACTATTAAATGTAACATGTCAAAAATTCTATCAAAAATGTCGTTTCATGCTAACTAAACCTAATTATATTAGAAAATAATCAATGAATAAGAATAATAAAAGTAAGAATAAGAATAAGAATAAAAACAAAAACAAAAAATGAAAATGAAAGGCATATATGCATGGAGCAGTACAAGAACGTAGAGGTAGTAGACTAGTAGTAGTATAAATAGGTGAAGGTAGTGTTGAAAGAATTCACACATCAATAAACCATCAACGTACTGCATGATATAGAAGAAGATGGCCGGAGCAGTGGACGTGGTTCAAGTAGCGGAGATTGGAAAGAGTAACGGCGTTATCGATGCAGGGTTACTAGTTCTAGGCGAGTCAGAATGGTGGGAGAGTGAAGGACCGGTTCCTGCTTATCACGATAACGCCGTCATTAACCGTAACTGGTTCCCTCAAAATTTTCTGTTTGGAGCTGGATGTTCCGCCTATCAGGTCAATTCCCACCTTCATGATCAATTTAATTTATATATATGTTTTCAATCTTCAATTTAGATATTAATTAATTAAATTAATCGAGGATTCATCTATATATATATGCACACCATTAACTCTCTCTCTCTCTCTTATTTTGGTTGGGTGTTAGGTTGAAGGAGCTGCTAAGGAGGGAGGTAGAGGCAGAAGCGTATGGGATGATTTCGCCCTGGGGCAACCATGTCTCTCTCTCTCTATGCACATACATATTTTAATTTTTCTCTCACTCTCTCTTGAAATTAAAGAGCAAATATATATAAAGTGAAATGATTAAATCATTGTGAGTGTGAATGCAGGGAGAATAGATGATGGGTCAAATGGAAATGTTGCAGCGGATATGTATCATAGATACAAGGTTATTCCTTGTATATAGGGTTAATCCCTAAAAGTAGCCAATTTGATATAACAAACCTAAATACTAGTCACTCATATAAAAAACACAAATAATAGTCACTCATAAAAAACACAAACAATAGCCACTTCTTGTATTCGTGTATTCATGTATTCGCGTATTCAAGGTTAATTTTTACGAATACATAAGTCATGTATTCGTGTATTCAATGTTAATTTTCACGAATACATGAGTCGTGTATTCATGTATTTGTGTATTTATGTATTCAAGGTTAATTTTCACAAATACATGAGTCGTGTATTCATATATTCGTGTTTTCATGTGTAATTTGGTAAGAGTGACTAGTTTTTGTGTTTTTTATATGAGTGACTAGTATTTGGGTTTACTATATTAAAGTGGCTACTTTAAGGGTTGCCTCTATTATATATTTATATATGTTGTGTGTGTATATAAATTTATTATTATAAAATATATTTATGGAGTTAATTAAGTGATATATATATATAAATTGCAGGAAGATATTAAGATGATGAAGCAAATGGGGTTTAATTCCTTCAGGTTCTCAATTTCATGGCCAAGAATATTGCCTGGTATAATATAAATATAATATCCATAGAGATTAATGATTAATTTAACTTGTGATGGTGAAATAAATATAATTAATCGATTAATTAATTCTCCAAACTCTGAATATACATATAGCCGGCAGAGTTTCTGGTGGAGTGAACAGAGAAGGAATTGATCACTATAATGGCGTCATCAACACTTTGTTGGAATATGGTACTTACTTAGTTAATCATTCAATTAATATATAATAATGATAATTATTATCTATATATATATATATATTATGTGCATGTGCATGCAGAGATGACTCCATTTGTAACAATCTTTCACTGGGATCTTCCGGTGTCCTTGGAGAAAGAGTATGGCGGCTTCTTAGACAAAAGAATTAGGTAAAACCAGCGCTAAACCCTTTGCTTTTGCAATTAAAGATAAAAAGGTTAATTTTTCTATAAAAAAAAATAAGAAATGATCTGGACCGTTAATTATGGAGGCGTGATTATTTGGAGTTCGCAAATGTATGTTTCTGGGAATTCGGAGACCGGGTGAAGCACTGGACTACCTTCAACGAGCCCGCAATCTACGCTCTCCAAGGCTATGTCACCGGCTTGTTCCCCCCCGGTCGAGTAGTTCCCCCTCCTCCCAACGCCACCCCCGTCAACGTCGCCGCCACTAGAGTCGGCAATATTCCAACCCCTGCCACTGGGTCCGCCACCACCGACAAATTCCCAGATCCCCCCATAGCCCAACCCTCCGAGGTTTACGCGGTCGCAAGAAATCTGCTTCTTGCCCATGCAGAAACAGTCCAGCTCTACAGAACCAAGTTTCAGGTCCTCTCTCTCTCTCTCCAACTCAAAATTTGAACAAAATTGAAGTATGGCTGAGTGACATTCCAAAAAATAATATATACATATTTCAAGTCATTTCTTAATATCAGATACCATATTTTGAAGAAATGAACTAAAGTAAAACACACAAAACGAAAACGAATTTCAACTCTAATTAAGGGGACTAAAATACAATAACTTTTTAGGTCACAGAATTAGAAAATAAAAATTAACACTATATATTATTAAAAAAAAAAATGGCCAAGGCTAGCCCGATATATGGCTCCGCCCCTGCTTAATCGTGACCTGACAAAATGAATTGAATAATTGAACTCAGGAAGCACAAAAAGGCGAGATAGGCATTGTACTGGTCACAAGTTATTTTTTACCTTTCGATGAAAACTCGGAAGCAGATAAGAAAGCATGTGGGAGGGCACGTGATTTCTTGCTTGGGTGGTACATTACTACTACTACTACTACTACTTCATAATAATTATATTATCATTATCTCTAGATCTCATCTTAACTTATGGTCTCCTTTTTTTAAAATAATATAATATGATATAAATACCGAAGGTTTCTGGAGCCTCTGATGTCGGGGGAATATCCGGAAAGTATGAGAGACTGGGTCACACCGGAAAATCTGATAGCTTTTTCGAAGAAAGAGAAGGAGATGCTGGTAGGGTCTCTTGATTTCCTGGGCATGAATTATTATTCTTATCAGTTTATTCAAGATGATCCCAACCCTAAAATTGGTGAGGGCTACCTCGTAGATGGGAGGTTCAAGTATGTAGGTAATTAATTGATTTAATTAATGCTTGCTTAATTATTACAATTATATTATATCTTTTCATATAGTTAGCGATATGGTGGTCACGTTGTATGAAGGTAATCAATTAATTTAATTAATTTTTGCTTAATTAATTATCTACTAATTAATTCATTTCAATATACTTTCTGCAGGGACTGACATCAATTCACACGTAAGGATATGATGGATATCTTCATTCACACTCTATATGTTGTACTTGTATATATATACAAGTACAACATATATGAACTAATTACTAATTAACCTCCTTAATTATTTGTTTATTAGACCTTGCCCTTCTCTGTGCCACGGGGGATATATGAACTACTCATATACCTCAATAAGTACCCAACGCTGAAACAGTTGTACATCGCTGAAAATGGTAATCAATAATTTTTTAATTAATTTATTAATAGGATAATGATTAGATATAATAATTCAGATTTAATTATCTTTAATTAGGGTATCACACTGCGACGGATTTCAAGCTGACGGCGAAGATGGTCTGCGAAGACGACGAAGCAAGGATTAAATACCACCAAGATCACCTCGCCAACATGCTTAAAGCAATGAAGTACGTAATTAACATTAATTATTAATACTTTAATTAATTAATTTATTTATCCATGTCTTATTTAATTTGAATATATAATGCATGCATGCATGCAGAGAGGTTCACTACGAAGTGAAGGGCTACTTTGCATGGGCGTGGTGCGATACCTATGAATTTAGCTCAGGCTACACAATGAGGTTCGGACTCATGTACGTGGACTTCGCCAACAATTGTGCGAGATACCCCAAGAATTCTGCTGCATGGTTTGCTAGATTTCTCCGCAGCGAGAACACGCCGCCGCATTATTTCAAGCCGTCGTGGATTCCGGCGATGCCGTTAACCGGGAAGAGAGCGAGAGAAGAGGACGTGGGAATCACACTCACAAAAGGCTCGAAGCTCGTCCTGGGATATGTTTAACGTGTGCATGTGTTTGCATGCATGCATGCATGCATGTTAATGATCAATGTTATTTATGTGTGTGTTTGTGAGCTTGCCTATCGCTTGATGCAGTAGCAATGTAGCATCTATTAAATAAGGTGTGATGCTCTTTAATAATGTATGTTTGTATCCTACTGTCCTCAAATAAAGCAGAATTGTGTGGTGGAGATTAGGTCTTGATCGGGTGTATGTTGTTATCAATTTCTTCAATTAATAAAGGAGTGTTTATTAAATTAGTTCGAAACCAGAACATCAGATTCAATTCTTTCATTTATAAACAATGTTCTAAAAATATCCGCCTAAACCCGCCTAGGTGTTAAGCAGCATCCTGCCGTCCGACTACTGCTAAATCGGCCTGGGCTCTAAGCAGCATCATAGCTATCGACCGGATTAAAGCTTGATTAGTCTCTAGATGTGAATTAATCTAGCTATACGTATGCCAAATAGGATGTTTTCTGCGTGATTTGGACATATATATTAATAGATATAGATATTACATTGAAACTAAGACAAAATTGTTGTAGACTATGAAGTTTATTAAATTGAACTATTAATTATCATATTCTATGTTCGTATTATAAATTTGGCAATAAAATTATCAATAATATGTATTGATATAGTTTGTACCTGATGACATGCTGTAAAAAATAGTACTAATAATAAATAAAAAAAAGCATTATGGTTCTAATTCGCCTATAGGCTCCCGACTAGCCGCCTAGGCGCTAGCCCCCCTCCACCGACCGACTAGCGCCTAACGATTTTTAGAACATTGTTTATGAACAACAATTGAAAGCTACATATTGCATTCTAAGCCCATTTTTCATGATAATCGCGATACTAAATATATCGTGTAAAGTTTCTCAAAGTTATAAAACAAGTAATATTCAAGCCCATTTTTCATGACAATTATGATGCTGAATGGGACGGCTCAAAAAAGGAAAACAAGACATTTTGGATAAGACATAGCAAATATATATTATTCATGTTATGTTGTGCCATATTTTAAATATTTATTCATTTTAGTTGTAGGGTATGTTAAAAAGAGAGGGAAAAGAAAATTTTCCACCATTTTCTCCTTTTTTTCCTTGTTCGCTATGATAGATAATTTTTTTCGAGCACGAGAGAAAAAAAATTCTCCGATCAATAGTCATTTTCCCACATTTCACTCCAAATCATGATTATATTTTCCCACTCTTTATATTTAAAAAAATGGAGATCATATTATCATATTATAAGATAATATTTTCAATCACTCTATTATCTTTTCATTTCTTTGTTTATCACTGAGAATGCACCATGTAATGTTTATGCAGAAATAATGTAATCATTTATAATATAAGAACGACTTGGACTTTAATTATATGTAATTTAACTATTTCGTCTCAATATAACTATATAAGTATTGTGGCACGTTTAAGATTTGAGTTTATATATTATAATTTTATTTCTAGATTTCACATTATAATTAAGACTAGACTATAACATAAAGTCGTATGGTCACATTGCATTTCGCTATCTATTTATTCTTATTATCGCACAAAATACAAAGCCGTGATTTTGACTTAAATTCAGTACATCTTACTTAACGTGTCAAGTTCCTACTGAAAATCAACATATATATAATTACATAAGACAAATACTTGTATCAGCCCGTCCGTACAGTGCGGTCAAGTCTTCAAAGCAAAATAAATTACATGACACAATTAATTCACTTGTCCCACAACTCAAAAAGAAAAACTCATAAAAACATTCAATGGATCATCCTCAATGTGAGTCTGGATTGATGCAAGTATCTCTCATTATATAATTACAGAGTACGAGTTTTCATGTTGTTGTTCTGAATCCGTCACGAGATTAATTCTCTATATTAATTGAGAAGGAAAAAAAAATATTGGACTAGGTAAATTGAGGCCACGTAAAACGCGCAATAATATTGTTGCAGAAGAGATATAAACATGATATAATACACTAAAAACAACAAATTTTATTGGTGCCCAAAATTTCTGTTGGCATTTTTGACATCATTTCTACATGTGGAAAATTAGACTTTATATATGTCGTCGAAGGATTATTTATGTGATAAAAGAATTTCTAGGAATCATTTTCTAAAAACTTGAAGAAAAAGAGAAGCGCTAATTAATTAACTAATTATTATTATATGTACCCGATTCCCATGCGATGCATGGGTACCACATTTAAAACTTTATAGTATCATGTAATGATAATTACAATTATCAAATTATTTAAATGTTTCATAGTAAATAAGTGAATAAATATATATATATATATATATATATATATATATAATTAAGTAGATTACGTTTTAGAAGAAATATACATCTCTTGATTATCTATGAGTAATTAGTTACGTCTAGTTATGTTATATATGCCCAATTTTCATGTAAGATATGGCTCCTAATTGTGAAAATTAATTCAGTTTGGTGTAACTGCATTTGCCAACGTCCAATTAAATGTATTTGCCTGAAAATAACTGCATAAATTTGGCGGTAAAGATAACTGCTAAAATCATCTTATTTTTATATACTAGCAGAGATGACGTGCGTTGCACTTAAATACTTTTTTTATTAATTTTGAAAAATATATTAAAAATAATATATTTTTGTTATATTTCACTATTTATATCATACTTATTAGTATTTATTATTGTGAGTTTTATGATATAGCACGTAGTAAGCAATATGTTCTTAAGGAGATGAATAATGCTATTGGAAAGTTGAGAAGATAAATAAGAACAGAGAAGTAAAATTGTAGTTGAAGTAGAAGTTTATGTAAATTTAATTCAATAATAAAATTACATTCAGAATTACTTTGTTATCCTTAAAATAGATTTAGAATAAGGGTATATTAATCATGACAAAAATTATAAGAATTGACTCTTTTATAATAGTAATAGATAAATAAATAAATAGATGTGACTTAAACTACCTAAAACCTAGCTAGCTAATTAATGATAAGAATATTTTAGCCATACATTAATTCCGAGTACCAAGTAAACCTAAAAATATTTATTATATATCTAATCCTAATCAATATTTTTCAACTATCATTTCGAATTAATTTTTAAAAAAAAATATCCTAGAATTTCGTCCCTCCATAAATCTCCTTAATTATAAAGAAATCTATCAAACTAAAAAATGTCGTTTTGTGATGTACTACTACCTATTAATTAATTAATGTGAATGAGAAAAAATAAAATAAAAATAAATGAAAGGAAAACGTATTAATTAGTACCTATTAATTAATTATGGACGGAGAGAGTATTATTCTAGGGTTAGGGAGTAGATGGATATTATGGATTCAAATTAGCTTTTCATTAATCAATTAAGACCTTCTCTTGCTTTTATGTTATTGTGCTTGTTGTTTGTTTAATTGCTTGATCACCAATTTTGCATCTTCTATTTTATTAATTCAATAGACGAAAGTTGAGAATTAATATTTGAATTGGGAGTTTCATGTTTTAGAAATTAGTTGGACACAAAAATTCTTGCATGTGATTCACGGTTTAGGCACTACGAAAGTAGATTTAAACTTATTTTGAGACTGTCCTAGTAAGAGTCGAGTCTTTTATGTGATTGGTTAATTTAAATTAGTTTGAGTTTGCATGTCCATTGAAACCGAAGCCTTAGAATAATCTTTCTCGTATTTAATTTTCTCAAAGTTAGCTTGTCTTATTTGTTTTGTTTTATTTATTTGATTTATTTGCTTAATTTTAGTTTAGAAAAATCCTTTATAACTTGGTAGTCTGAATAGAAGTAATAAATTGAATTAGTACTCACTTTGGTTATTCAATCTCCGTGGAATACGACTTTACTTCGCTAGCTATATATAATTACACGCGTACACTTGCGATTTGTTAAAATATTAGTGAACATAACTTTAATCATATGTAGTTTTAACTATTTCGCTCAATATAAGTATTGTGGCACGTTTAAAATTTGAGTTTATATATTCGTAATTTTATTTCTAGATTCACATTATATATATATATTTTTTTTATCAGAAAGATTTCACATTATAATTAAGACTCTAAGACTATAATATAAAGTCGCATGGTCACATTGCATTTCGCTATCTATTAATTGCTATGTAGAAATACACAGCCATAATTTTGACTTAAATTCATGAATTTAAGTTCCTATTGAAAAATCAACATAGAGTACGTGGCAAATCACGACATTCTCTATATTAATTGCAAAGGAAAAAAAATCTTGGATTATTTAAATTAAGGCCACGTGGCCAGCGCAATAATAAACATGATATATAAGTAAATACTATTTTTTTTTTTGATCGGTGCCCAAAATTTCTGTTGGCATTTTTGACATCATTTCTACATGTGGAAAATTAGGCTTTATATATGTCGCCGAAGGGTTATTTTCATTTTTACTAATTCACTAATACGGGATCGAATCTTCGACTAGTGGACTTCACGTTTCACAATTATCAAGGGATCCCCACCGATTCGACTAGATTAGTGACTAATCGAGTGAAATCTCTTTCGTTTTCACTAATCCATTAATCGGAGATCGAGTCTTCGACTAGTGGTCTTCACATTTCACTAATTATTTGAGGATATATACTGATTCGACTCGATCAGTGAATAATCGGGTGAAATCCCTTTTTGTTTTCACTAATCCACTAATCCGGGATCGACTCTTTGATTAGTGGACTTCACGTTTCACTGATTATCCGGTGATCTCCACCGATTCGACTCGATTAGTGACTAATCGAGTGAAATCTCTTTTGTTTTCACATTTCACTAATTATTTGAGGATATATACTAATTCGACTCGGTCAGTGAATAATCAGGTGACAATCCCTTTTTGTTTTCACTAATCGACTAATCCGGGATCGACTCTTTGATTAGTGGACTTCACTATTCACTGATTATCCGATGATCTCCACCGATTCGACTCGATTGGTGAATAATCAAGTGAAATCCGTTTGGTTTCACTAATCCAGTAACCTGGGATCGAATATTCGGCTAGTGAACTTCACGTTTCACTAATTATAAGAGGATCTCCACCGATTCGACTCGATTAGTGACTAATCAAGTGAAATCCCCTTTCGTTTTTACTTATCCACTAAACCGAGATCAAATCTTTGACTAGTGGACTTCACATTTCACATATCATATGGGTTGTTAGTTTTCTTAGGGCTTGGGCTATTATGTTAATTGGATAATAATAATAATAATAATAATAATAATAATAATAATATATATTATTATTATTATTATTAATATTATTATTATTATTATTATTATAAAATCAATCAAGCTCAAATTATAATTATAATAATAATAATTATTATTATTATTATTATTATTACTCCCTCCGTCCCGCCGAAATAACCTGAAAACTTTTCGGCACGGGATTTAAGGAGGGAATGTTTAAGATGTAGAGTGTGTTTGTTAATTAGGTGATGAGTTGTTTAGGGACATATTTAACACCTATTTTTTTTAATTCATTAATAAATTAAATATTTATACTTTATTTTTTTCCCCCCAATATTTATTTTTCTTAATATTAAGTAATATTGAACAGTAACCTTTAAAAAAAAAAAAAAAAAATTGTTGCTACATTTAGCAAGCCACAAACAAAAACTTTTCTAAGAAAATCTAAATCAGTCGCCCAAAACGAGAATAGGAAAAAGAAAAACATTTTAAAGGAAAATGCATATATTTGTGCATACAAAATCACTTTGACAGTACCAACAAAATTCCAACAAATTAATTCTAGCAACAAGTTAATTCCAGCACCAACAAATCCCCACCAAACAAGAATTAGCTAACCACATTCTCAGGGACAAGCAATCATCAAGTAAAAGCATAATTCCCAGGGGCAAAATCAAAGGGACAAAAGAGAATTGAGCTATTGGAGAAGGGCTACTCGGAGGGGATTGAGCTATCGGCGACCGGGGCTCTGGAGGGTCACGCATCCGCGTTCGACTACCCTCTGCAGATCTGAGGTGTAGAGACAGGGACAGAATATTTCTGTACCTCAAAGGCTCGCGGGTTGCCAACGGTGGGGTTGTCGACGGAGATGGAGACGAAGGGGAACTTTCCACATATTCCCGGCCGTCGTCTGCGAGCCCACCGCTCACACTCGTCCTCGCGGTGAAGGAGAGTTCAGTGGTGAATGGCTTCTGCCCATAGTGACAGAGAGAGCATGGGGAAAGAGAGAGAGAAATGGAAAATTAGGGTTCTTCGCTGATGAAGAATCGAGAAAGAAGAGAGATGTAGTTGAATTCGAGAAAGAGATAGATGAATCGCAACATTGCTAAGTGGGCTATGGTTTTTTTGTTAATTGGGGCGATGGGTTTCATTAATTTCATTTTTTATGAGTGGGTAGTGGAGTAATTAAATTATGGCTTTTAAAAAATAAAAAATAAAATAAAAAAAATCACTTAATTGGGTTTGATAATTAGGGTCCAAATTAATTAAGTTAATTTTCACTAATAGTACCCTTATTTTTTGTTAATTCTTTCTTTAATTTGGGATATTTCGTTGGGACGTCCCAAAAAGGAAAACAAAGTCATTTCGGCAGGACGAGGGAGTATTATTATTCAAGCCCATCTACTTAACAATTTCAGCCCACCACAATAATTAAAACAAGCCCACTCTTAAATTACTAGAACCCAATTTCACTAAATAAAATAAGAGCCCAAAAACAAAAGAGACTAATCGGAAGTTGGAAGTCCCTTGCTCAGCACCGCAAACCCGTCATCTTCCCTAGATACAAATCTGCAACCTCCCTTCTCGGAAATTCAGCATCATGAACACCCTTTTCCTTTCCTTAATTTGAATAAGCGACTGAATTTTGGAAGAATAATCAATTACAATAGAGCAATGCTGAAAAGCCCCACCACCATAGAGAGCACGGCCATGCCTCTTCAGAGCGTCATCCATGGTGGGTGACAGTTTTCCGGCGAGAGTGCAGCATATATGTGACCGGCGTCGCGGTTGACATTCTTCGAAAAGATCTTGAGCACACCACGAGTTTCTTCGTAGATGAGACCGCTGATGCGGCAGGACCTGCTGGGGCTTCGACGTCCATGGCGCTGGCAGAGGCAAGCGGCGGTGCCCATTTCGGCCTGACGGATTTTGCATTGTGTCAAAGGAGCAGTAGAGGAGAAAACCCTAGCTTCATGTTAAAGGAGTTTGCTAGTTAACCATAGTTACCCCTTTATAAAATTAATTCAAATTAAAAACCTTTAAATTGGGAAATGACCACAATGCCCCTACTAAGATAAATAAGAATATACGACGTGGCGGCAGATTAAGGCTGGGAAGCATTGGCACCACATGTAGGATCCTACGACCCCTTGCCGTCCTTCCCCTCCGTCACGCTGGCGCCCGGCGCCGCTACTTCACGCCTCCTCTCGTCATCGGGCTGCTGCCCTCTTCCCAAATTGGGGCTTGGAAGAAAAAGCCTCAATTCGAAAATTTGGGGCAAAGTTCGCCCCTTCGATTTTCCCGCGATTCATGCCGCCCCGCGGCTTCTGGTTGGAGCTCCGTCGTCGCGGTGAGACGGCACCGCCACGGGAGGATGCCCGGCGACCGACTCGGGTCTGGCGAACTCGGCTTTGCCGATGCGTTCGCCCGTGGTCCGGCAGCTCTCCGACTCCCCCAGCGCAACTCCCGTGCTCCGACGAGCTCCTCTCGAAACGCCCAACATTAAAATCCCTAATCTCTTAGATTAGGGGACATTCTCATCGTCTAAATTTTGGTGGTGGCGTGTAATAGCCGTAAAAATCCGTATTTGGAAAAATTTAAATTTCGAAGGAGGAAATAAAATATTTCGAGTATTTGAGATCGAGCACGGACGAAAATGAGCTTATGAAATTTTTTATAATATGTTGGAATTATTTCCAATGAAATCTCGAGAATTTTTGAGAATGAAGGAATTATGGCAAGACAAAAAATTATCCGGAATGATTTTCGAAGAATGTTATTCTGTAAATATTTTACGAAAATAAAATGAGATGTGTGTAGAGATATTCCACTAGAAGAAATACTATTAGATACAAGTGTGTGTGGTGCATGTGTGTGCCACATCTTGAGAGATGAGATTAAATCTCCTCACCACCATTTCCACCACACACCCACACCACAAATCATAGCTCTCCCTTCTCTCTTCATCACCATTCCCGCAAGCCACCATTGCCGCCACTTTCGAGCCGCCGCCGGCGACTCCTCCGGTCTCTGATCACTCCCAAAGTTCGCCCTCCCCCATATTTCGACCCATAGAACAAGAATCTGAGGTCGAAATCATTATTCAAGAGCTGCAAGTAGGACATGGAAGCTTCGGTTTACAAGCTCGAAGAACCCACTTCGATTTCTTTCTTTCCTTGAGGTAATCTTCCTTCCTTTTGATGAATAGAGTCTAGATCTGAACAATAGATGGAAGCTTGAACCCAAAATTTGAAGAACATAATTCGTTCACCCCCAAACCTTGTTGCTTGTTCGATTTTTCTTGAGATTTATACTCTACTCTTCATTTTAAGATGATCATGTAACACTTGAACCTTGGGCTTCTTCGTAACTTGTTTGTCTTGCAAGTTTCTATTGATCGAGTCTATTCAATTATTCATTTTGCTAATTACTGAGTTACAAGTCGTTTTCCCTTTATTTCCCACTTCTTATATCCAACCCCTAGTCACGGTTTCCCGTCTTAGCTATCCTTAGTAAAGTGTGGTCGTGACAGAGTGGTATCAGAGCATTTTATTCGCTCTGAACCAAATTTCTTCAAGTATAGTCTAGTTAGATTCACTAGACTAGTTAGAAATTTGGTGGTAACTCTCAACACGCCTCCGGGCCACGCTCGACAGGAAATAAGGTACCATATTTTTAAAGTTTTGAGATTTGCATAAGTTGTTAAAGTTCATGAGATTGCAGAAGCATGAGTTGCATATTATTTATGCTGGGAGTATATGATGATTTGAAGTTCTTACATTTTCAATTTCTAAAAGTTTGAAATAGCGTGAGTTTTGAAATGGCATAGTAGTTGGGTGTTGTCCAGAGAATGATGATAGATTGTGATTGACTCACGAGTTTGCGTAACGAGAACATCGAAGAGCTTTAGGAATTCCCTATTATCTTATTGCTCAATTATCTGAAAGACTAGACCAATTAAATTTTCCGACTCTCTTGGCAAGAACAATAGAAGGTTACAAATGTGGCATCGTGTGAAGCTATGAGAACGAGAACTAAGAAAGCACTCGTGATTCCCGATTTTGTTTTCTTCAAGAAGAGAACTAGTAAAAAATGAAGCCATGCCATGATATGTTTTACGATTAGCTATCATAAGATACGAGAAGATGTACGGCTATCGAATGTGATAGTCGATAACGTTGCAAGGTGTATACGGCTATCGAATATGATGGTCGAAAATGTTATGATGTATGTACTGCTATCGGTACGATAGACGATAAATACGAAGTATAGCTACTTTAGAATGATGATCGACGTACTAGCAAATTATGGCTATCAGGTGATTGTCGAGAAGCCAACGATGATGAAATTCATTACGATACGGAGCATGAGGCACATGGAGTCGACATGCTGACTAGACTTATGCATGAAAGACTGTTCGATTATGCGGTATACCAATGCCATCGGCATCCGGTCAGGATACGAAGTTCCCTATCCCGTTTGAAATGAGTCTACAACGAGGATATGACGTACTCTTTTTAAGTGGGTAGTGCCATGTATATGCTAGTTTACAACTAACAAGGTGTTCTCACCTTTCGAGCGTAGAGATGATCATGTAACACTTGAACCTCGGAATTCTTCGTAACTTGTTTGTCTTGCAAGTTTTCATTGATCGAGTCTATTCAATTGTTTATTTTGCTAATTAATGAGTTACAAGTCATTTTCCCTTTCTTTCCCACTTCTTATATCCAACCCCTAGTCACGGTTTCCCGTCTTAGCTATCCTTAGTAAAGTGCCGTCGTGACATGGCGAGGTGGCCTCCGCCGGCCAGCGATGGTTGTCGCCGCCTCCTTCCTCTTGTTTTCATTTTGCTAGTTATTGAATTTCATTTAATAATTATTAACAGATTTTCTCTCTCGTTTTGCAGGTTTGGAGTGTTGCGTCGAAGGCGCTGCTGCTGCGACTCCGCTCCAGCCTCTCTGCTAGTTCGAGCTTCTGCCGTCGGGGCTTCGGCCTCGACGGAGGTTCAAACTCTCTTCTCTCTTAATAATCATGTCCTCTGATTTAGTCTCTGAATTCTGGGTTTTCATTGACGTTTCAGTTTTGGTTGAAGAAACTATGGTTGAAAAAAAAAATCTATGTTAACTCTCATTATCTGTTGGTAGTAGCTTAGGGCATGAATTCTGTTTCAAAACATGAAATCATTACTATCCTCTAAGTTTAAGAAAAGAAGCATGTTAAACTTGTTGTTCTAATTACTAGCTTTAATCTTCCGTTTGGTAGCAATATCGAGAAAATGACAGATAAGAAAATGTGTGATAAGTTGAGATAAAAAAAGTATGATAAGTTGGGATAAGAAAAATATTGTGTGTTTGGTACAAACATAGATAATTTGGGATAAAAAATATATAAAATTGATAACTAAAATTTAAATAAAAAAATTGAAAATTAAAATTGAAAATAAAAAAATTGATAATTAAAAATGAAAATAAAAAATTGATAATTAAAATTGAAAATAAAAATTGATAATTAAATATTGAAAATAAAAAATTGATAATTAAAAATTGAAAATAAAAAATTGATAATTAAAATTGAAAATAAAAATTGATAAATAAAAAATTGAAAATTAAAATTGAAAATAAAAAATTGAAAATTAAAATTGAAAATAAAACATTGATAATTAAAGTTGAAGATAAAAAATTGATATTTAAAATTAAAAATTGATAATTAAAATTGGCATTTTTGACATCATTTCTACATGTGGAAAATTAGACTTTATATATGTCGCCGAAAGATTATTTATGTGATACAAGAATTTCTAGGAATCATTTTCTAAAAACTTGAAGAAAAAGAGAAGCGCTAATTAATTAACTAATTATTATTATATGTACCCCGATTCCCATGCGATGCATGGGTACCACATTTAAAACTTTATAGTACTCCGTATCATGTAATGATAATTACAATAAAATCTATAAGTAATTACGTCTAGTTATGTTATATATGCCCAATTTTCATGCTAATTGTGAAAATTAATTCAGTTTGGTGTAACTGCATTTGCCAACATCTAATTAAATGTATTTGCCTGAAAATAACTGCATAAATTTGGCGGTAAAGATAACCGCTAAAATCATCTTATTTTTATTTATAAATAAATAAATAAATGTGACTTAACCTACCTAAAACCTAGCTAGCTAATTAATGATAATAATATTTTAGCCATACATTAATTCCGAGTACGAAGTAAACCTAAAAATATTTATTATATATCTAATCCTAATCAATATTTTCAACTACCATTTCGAATTAATTTTTAAAAAAAATATCCTAGAATTTCGCCCCTCCACAAAAACCAACATATACGATCACAGCATTAAATCTCCTTAATTATAAAGAAATCTATCAAACTCAAAAATGTCGTTTTGTGATGTACTAGTACCTATTAATTAATTAATGTGAATGAGAAAAAGTAAAATTAAAAAATAAATGAAAGGAAAACGTGAAATTAAGGGCAATATTGTATTTGTATGCATGGAGTAGTACGTAAACGTAGTATAAATAGGTGAAGGCGGTGTTTAAAAAAATCACTCAACTCAACTGCATATTAATTAGTAATTTTGGAGGAATGGAGAATGGAAACAGTAACGGCGTTAGTAAGGAGGTTGCTATAGCGTTACTTCCAGGGGAGTCAGAATGGTGGGAAAGTGAAGGACCGGTTCCTGCTTATCACGATAACGGCGTTATAAACCGTAACTGGTTCCCTCCAGATTTCCTCTTTGGAACTGGATCTGCCGCCTATCAGGTTACTCGATTGCCTTCGTCAATTTTATTTATATATTAAATTTAGATATTAAATTAGTTAAGGATACATTCATCATGCCTAGATCTCGCCTAGGGCTTCACCTAGGCTTTATTTGGCATCCCGCCACATGATTAATGCTTAATCCTTCGGTACCCTCGTCTAGGCTAACTAGACGGACTCTAGGTGGCCGGACGGATTTAGAGCTCAATATAATTATTGGGAATAATGATATAAATGAATAGATTTCACTCCTCACTACAAGTTCGAGCTTTTAGTTAAGATGAAATTCTATCAATAATTAGATTATACATATTTTGACTTTCATGTTTAAAATTAAGAATGTTTTTTAGACCAGTTTATGGAATTAAATTATTAATTGTCATATTATATGTTTTTATCATGAATTTGTTGATGAAATTATGAATAATATATGTTTGAATCTTAAGACATGATGTAAAAATAATAAACAATAAACATTGTAATTCTAATCTGCCTAGCCGCTAGGCCCCTCCACTCCGACTTTTCAGAACATTGTACATGCCGCACCATTAACTCTCTCTCTCTCATATAGGTTGAAGGAGCTGCTAGTAAAGGAGGCAGAGGCATCAGCATTTGGGATGATTTTGCCCTCACGCAACCTTGTCTCTCTCTCTCTCTCTCTATATATATATATATATATCACCCTCTCTAGAAAGAGCAAATTATTAAGTGAAATGATTATAATAATTGTTGTGAGTGTGAATGAATGCAGGGAGAATAGCTGATGGGTCGAATGGAAATGTTGCAACTGATATGTATCATAGATACAAGGTTATATATATATATACACACATATATATTAATATATGTATATAATGGAATGTGAATTTAAATGATAGTAGTATATAATGTATTGAATTTGCAGGAAGATATTAAGATGATGAAGCAAATGGGGTTCACTTCCTTCAGGTTTTCAATTTCATGGACAAGAATATTGCCTGGTATAGTATCTAATATAATATTTAATATAATATTAATAGAGATATATTAATGATTAATATAATTAATTAATTCTCCAAACTCTGAATATACATATAGCCGGCAGAGTCTCTGGCGGAGTGAACAGAGAAGGAATTGATTACTATAATGACGTCATCAACACTTTGCTAGAAAATGGTTAGTTTAATCGATTAATTCATAATACATACTCTCTGTTCCACTTATATAGGAATAGTTGACTGCCTTTTTGTGAGATATCCGTTCCATTTTATTTTTTTTCCTTTTATTTGTTGAATATATATGAGATATAAAATAATGGGACTGCACCCGTCCAGGCATAACTCCCTTTGTGACAATCTTTCACTGGGATCTTCCCGTGTGTTTTGAGAAAGAGTACGGCGGCTTCTTATCCAAAAGAATTAGGTAATTAAAACATTTCATTTTCAAATAAATAAATAAAAAATAAAAAAAATTAGTTACAAAACATATACTGCATATATAAACACACGCATGCATGCATGCAGGCAAGATTTATGCGAATTCGCAAACGTATGTTTCTGGGAATTCGGAGATCGAGTGAAGCACTGGACTACATTGAACGAGCCCAACATCTTCGCCTTGCATGGCTACGTCAAAGGCGCCATGCCACCCGGCCGATTACTCCCCACCCCTGACCCCGCCCTAAAAACCGCCTACACCAAAGGCGTCACTCTTCCAACCGCCGCCGACGACGACGACAAATTTCCGGATCCCCCCGTCGCCCAACCATCCGAGGTTTACACGGTGGCAAGAAATCTGCTTCTTGCCCATGCAGAAGTAGTCCGTCTCTACAGAACCAAGTTTCAGGTCCCCCCTCCTCTCTCTTGATCTTCAACTCAAATTTGAGTCACTTGATCAGTAAGTGATAGAACAAATGAACTCAGGAAGTACAAGGAGGCAAGATCGGCATGGTGCTCGTCTGCGACTGGTCCGTACCTTACGATCAAAACTCGAAAGCAGATAAACTCGCCGCAGGCAGGGCACGAGATTTCTCGTTTGGATGGTACAACACTACTACTACGTACTTTCATCACCATCATATATATTATCATGTAGTATATATCTTATCTTAATCGGTACGTCGTTAATATATATAATATAATATAATAAAGGTTTCTGGAGCCTCTGATGAAGGGGGAGTATCCAGAAAGTATGAGAGACAACGTTCCACCGGAAAATCTCCACGGTTTTAGCAAGGCTGAGAGGGATTTGCTTATAGGGTCATTGGATTTCCTAGGGTTGAATTATTACACTACGCAGTATGCCAAAGATTATCCCAACCCTAAAGGCGAGGGCTGGCCCGTTGATCAGAAGGTCGAGCCTACATGTAAGTATTTAATTATTTAATGATTCATACACATAGAAATAGGTCTTAGTGTGTGAACATGCAAAACATGTTTAATTAAACCTATACAAATCATGCTTAAATATGAACGTAATCATGTTTATTTATATATAATTTGGTACTTAAATTAAATATTCCATGCTTATTGTATATCAATGTCAGCCATAGATCTGATCAATGGTTTAAATTTATTCATATTTCTCATGCATGACTTATTTTTATATGAACCAAACTCTTCAATAATAATATTAATTCTTAATTAATTAATTAATTTTTAATATACTTTGTGCAGCTTATAAATGCCAGACACCTATCGGAACACCAGTAAGGATTATATGTATTTTTTATAATTCATTTTACATATACTTATTAGTGTATATTATCTCTTTTAGTTATCATTGATTGCCTTATTTACATATGCTTAATGATGTTTATCACTAATAATTAATTAATTACTAACCTCCTGAATTGTTTGTTTTGTATAATATAATTTAATAGTCTGGATCAAGTTGGCTCTTCTCTGTGCCATGGGGGATTTATGAAGTGCTCATGGATCTCAACAAGTACTATCCATTACTGAAAGAGCTTTACATCACTGAAAATGGTAACAATCTATCAATCAACCCAATAATTAATTAATCAACAATTTCTTAATTAAATATTCTCCCAATTCATTAGGGTTTTCTACCAAGACTAAAAACAAGAAGACGGCCAAGATGGTCTGCGAAGACGACGAAGACAGGATTAATTACCACAGAGATCACCTCGCCAACGTGGCTAAAGCAATGAAGTAATTAACATTAATCAATACTTTAATTAATTAATTAATTAATTATTACTGTAGTATATACTACCTCCATCCCACCAATTAGGCTACTATCACTTCATTGACTTTTCCGGCACGTATTTCCACCGAAACCTAGTATGGGTTTTTAAATATAATTTTGAAGTATTTTTTTTTTACGGGATACTATGTCGGAGGATACTATGTCGGAGGTAGTATATGCTTATCTTATTACAAAACCTAATTAATGCATGCAGAAACATTAAGTACGAAGTGAAGGGATACTTTGTGTGGGCGTGGTCCGATACCTATGAATGGAGCTCAGGCTACACAGTTAGGTTTGGACTGAACTACGTGGACTACGCCAACGACCTTGCAAGGTATCCCAAGAATTCTGCTGCATGGTTTGCTAAGTTTCTCCACAGCAAAGTGCAGCCACCGCCATATTTCCGACCGTGGTGGACGGGGTATATTCCGTGGAAGCCGATAATGCCGGAGACGAGAGCGATCGAAGAGGACGTGGAAATCAGCCTCACAAAAGGCTAAAAGTTCGATGAGGGACGATATAATTAACTAAATGAAAATGTGTGTGTGTGTGTGTTTGTTTTGAGCATGCATATCATCACTTGATGCAGTAGCATCTAGGTATAAATAAGACTATATATGTATAGTCAGAATTAAATAATGTGATATGATGTGATGCTCTTAAATAATGTATGTTTGTATCCTTAATTAAATAAATAATGTCATATTTAACGGGTCACAAATATATCCAGAACAATCTAAATGTAAACAATATTCATGAACTTACCAAACCATCACCCAAGATTAGCTTTTGAAATTTATAAGGACTATTGCTAGCTTGCTTAGCTGCTAGCTTCTTGATTCCTCGCACCCTACATTTCCAATCCTTCACCCCTGGTAGAATCTCATTAATTGGAAGTAAACGTTCTTCTCCATCTCTTCGGACAAGTACCTAACCGGATCATAAATGATAGAAAAGAGTTAAATCACCATATAACAATAATAATGAAATGTAACAAAGGTTGGAAATTATGTTGATTTTATAAAATGAATTACAAACAAAATAGCAAACCATAAAGTGGAAGTCATAATATGATCCCAAAATGCACCTAGATATTTCCCAAAATAGCCAACCTCACATATTTTGAAATTCAGAATAGGATCTACAAAGCTATTATACATGCCAAAGAAAAGTATATAACTATATGAACCTCCAAATTAAGATTCTAAAAAGGGGCAGAATCCAGAATAGCCATATATCTTAGTGGAAATAAAAAAATAGCCACTAACATAAAAACATATAAATTCTAGCCACTTTCATGCATTGAGACAAAATTACCCTTATTGCTTTAATATTTAATATTTTAAATACACAAATTACGGAAACTGTATCTTGAAATTTCAGAAATCCTGCGCAATCTTCAGATCAAAGCCACATCTGCCGACGTCAGTGTGGAAATCGAGCCCCGACGTCCGTAACCTTCGTATTTACTGAACGAGACACCTTCTCCGGCAGTCGCTTTGACCGATATACCCACCGTCATGCCCAATCGAAGGAGAAAACCACCGCGCCCCATCTCACCGTCGACCACCATTAGCGCCGCCCTTCTCGCCGTCAACTGCGCACGCCCAGTGGCGGAGCCAGAAATTTGAATTAGAGGGTGCTAAAATCAAATTTTTATATAAATAAAGGTACTAGAAATATAAAAAAAATCTAAAAATATTTTTTTTCAATGTAAAAATATGGTGTATTTTTCGGGTGGAGGGTGCTGGAGCTCCCTCCAGCACCCCTTTGCCTCCGCCACTGCGCACGCCATAATGTCTGAGGAAAGGTCGATTGCAGCAGAGAAGAGGAGAACCAGGCATCGTTTCTGCACAACTTCTGAAACCTCGAACAAAATCTATAGGACTCAATTCAGATCTGGTCGGGCCATATTAGATGCGTCGATCGAGTAACTTCATGCTGGATCGAGTCACCTCGGGCTCGATCGACTGACAAATGCTCGATCGAGCCCAAACAACTCGAAGAAGCATCAATCATCTCATTCGCGACTAAGATTGATAAACCGAAACTTCGCACAATAGGGCTCGATCGAGCAGACGTGGACTCGATTGAGCATCAGTGGGTTATAGTACGATCAAGCCTTCTATTGAAACTTGACGCGATTGGGAATCGATCAAGTTGTTGGGGCTCGATCGAGCCTCTCTATTCCGATCGAACCCACTGATGGAGCCTCAGGATCAGCAAGAATTGATGAAGAAAATGTTGCGGTGGTGAGGGGAAAAGAATGCAAAAAAGAAAAAGAGAGAGAAGAAAAAGAGAAGGAAGCGGCAGGCGCATGAAGAAGGGAAAAGGAGAGAGGGAGAAGAGAAGTGGGAATTAGCCAGAGAAATTAGAAGGAAAAAAAAGAAAAAAAATGAAGAGAGAAGAACAGCAGCACACGCTGCAATGGAAGGGGAGAAGAGAAGGGGAGAAGAAAGAAGAGAGAGAAGGGGGGTAGGGTGGGGGATCGGTGGGTTACGTAAGTAGTTTTTTTTTTCTTTTTCTTTTTTCTATTTTTTTTCTTTTATTATTTTTTTCATTAAGGGTATTTTTGTCTTGATACATTGAAAGTGGCTAGCATTTATATATTGGGATAAGGTACAAATACCCCCCTAACGTTTTGATGAAAAAACGAATTGCCCCCTAAACTTTATTTTGGTACAAATATGACCTTCATCTTCATTTTTAGGTACAAATACCCCCCACCCTCAATATTTTTACGAAAAAATAAATAAATTGCCCCCAAACTTTATTTTGGTACAAAAAGGACCATCATCTTCATTTTTAGGAACAATTCACCAAACTTAGGAACATTCACAGCCGTTTTTTCCAATTTTTTTTTTTTTTTTTTTTTTTTGTACAAGCAAGCACAATGGTGGGCATGAGGACCGAGCGTCTCTCTCCTTCTCCAACAACTATGCTCGTGCAAGAAGTGGTCGACATGACGAGTTTGAGGTACAACAAGAAGCCGGTGCCGACATTGAGATAGCAAAGTCACCGATGGTATCGTCATTTCAAGAGAGAAAGGTGAGCAATTAGGAATTTCATTTTTTAAAAATTAGGGTTCTCAAGATTTAGGGGACAATTTGTCATGGAATGGATATATAGTATGACTAAAAATAAAGATGAAAGTCCTTTTTATACCAAAACAAAGTTCAAGGGACAATTTATTTTTTAAGTGGTGGCTAGTTTTTAATTTTTATTAAGTTTAGTGGCTAATTTTAACCATTATCAACTTCTAAAACATTTATCTACTAAACAGAGTGTCACTCCTATAAAATGAGAAAATAAGATCCAAAAACTAGTATTTCTCTACTAAAACACAATGTCACTCCTAAAAAATGAGAAAATAAGATCCAAAAAATTATATATGTACATGACGATTTCTTGTTTTAGAAGGTATCTGACATCATAACAATATATTTGAAGCGCACGACGAATTAACCACATAAGAAGTCACAAATTCAATCAAACAATTTATAAAATATGGAATCAAACGGAAGCACAAAAATGTACTATTATGAGAATAAAATAAAGTACCGACTTACCAAAGCTGCTATAGAAGGTGGAGCCCAAGCAGACACCTTATGTAGAAACCCATAGAAACTAATCAGACACCAGAAGTATCTTTATCCCAGTAATACAAGGTCACAAAACCTTAAGAACCTAAAGGCTAAAGACAAAACAACTTGATCCTAATCCTAAAGTTAGTAGTTGAATACCCCACACCTTATTAAAAAAAAAAAAAAAAAACAAAAAAACAAAAAAAAAAAAAAAAAAAACAAAACGATAACTAAATTACCATAAAGATAGCACATAGATAAGAGATAGGCTAATCATAGATAATCTAACCATGAAGATGAAATAACCACACACAAAAAAATTGACCCTCCTAAACTTACTGTTGCGGGAGATGTGGAGGCCAAACAACTCTCTCGTAAAATAGATGATGGATATGGAGAGGCTGAGGTAAATTAGTGTTTGGTGTATTTTTGTGTTAGTTTTGTAATGTGGTGTGAGTTTATTTTGTTTGCATTTTGTGTATTTTTATGTATTTTTGTTTGAGTTTTAGGAGTGGAGTGAGTCATGGGAGTGAAATTCTAAGAAAAGAGGAAAAAGAGTGGAGAAAGAGAAGTTGATGAAGTGAAGAAACCGCAGCCAGACCCTGGCGGCCGCCCAGCCGTACTCAGCGGTCGCCCGGTCTGGAGGAATCGAGAAGAACTGGAGCTTAGACTCGGCGGCCGCCGAGAAGGTTGGGTGACCGCCCAACCTGACGGATTTAAGGATTTATTTCCTTCTTAGACTAGGTTTTAGAGATTATATATATATGTAAACTTTGGGATACGAAAAACACACTTTTATTCTCTAGTTTTCAGCCTCCAAACTTAGTTTTAGATTCGTATTGCTCTCGGGATTGAAGACGAGTTTTGATTCTAGTTTTAATTCAAGAGTTGATTTCTTTTCGTTCGTTTCCTCATTTTTAATTCCGTTCGTTTCTTCGCCTTTAATTTTGTTCGTTTATTTAATAGATTTGTTTAATCTCGTTACTTGCTTTCTAGATTAGATTAATTTGGTTTCATTCTTGTTTTCTTTTCAGTTCTTGTCTAGATTAATTAATTGCTTAATAATTTAATTCTAAGTCTAAGTTTAGATTTAAATTGCTTTTCATTATTCTTATTTGTTTAATTGCTTTAATTTGATTATAAGCCTAGGATAGATTTATTTGCTTTCTTTTCTTTAAGTCTAGGAAATAATAATAAATTCAAAAACCCCTAAATATTTACTTGCTTTCTTAGAGTGTTTAGCGCGTGTGTTCATACGAAAAATCACCCTAGTTAAGCTGTCCTTGAGATTCGACATTTGGGTTTTACTTACTAGTTCTACGATAGGCCTAGTTCTATTGCTAGCACTAACATAGATGAAACGATTAGGATGGAAACATAAAATTAAAAAGTCAATTTGAAGGCTAAATCAGCGTATAGATTGTGCTCCTAAGAGCATCTCCAGCGCCCAGCTCTCCGGCGGCTCGCAGCGACTTGCAAGTCAATGCTGCGAGTCGCTGGGGTGCTGGCGAGTCGATGGGAGCTCGCGCCCAGCTCACAATCCCGACCCCGGCGCGCGCCTCTTTCCCCAGCTGTGCTGACGTCATTATGACGTCAGCCAACAATATATATATATTTTTTAAAAAAAATTGATTTGTAGGCTGAAAAAATTAAAAAAAAAAAAAAAAAAAATTATATTCGTTGGTCTCCAACGGCTACCTCCAATTTCTTCCCCTATAAACTCATACCCCCATTTACACAATTTCTACACAACTTCTATATTATTTTCACACAAATCTATCTCAAAAAATCCATATTTTCTTCAATTTCACTCCATCAATATGTCAAGCTCTTCCGAAATTTCATCCGATTCCTCATCATCCTCCGGCGAACTCGAAGCTATGTACTAACAAATCTAGAAGAATGCCAAAAAAGCTCGGAAATATAAAGAAGCGAAGAAGAAGAAGAAGGAAAAAGCCACCGAGTCGACAAAACGCCGAAGGTATCCCGTAAGGCGAATGATCGAACGAGATCGAGTCACCGAAGCAAAGCAACTTTTCTCCGACTATTTCACTGAGATGCCCACATATCCCGATAATTTATTTCGTCGACGTTTCTAGATGTCGAAGCATCTGTTCTTAAACATCGTGGGGGTGTTGGAGAATCGCGTCGAGTATTTCCAACAACGAGATGATGCAATAGGCAGGCCGGGTTTCACAACACTATAGAAGTGCACCGCCGCTATACGTCAACTCGCCTACGGAGGTCCCGGCGACCAATTCGACGAGTACTTGCGGATGTCGGAGACTACCGCCATAGATTCGTTGAAGCACTTTGCTAAGGCGATTCGAGAAATCTTCGGTGGTCATTACCTGAGGAAGCCAACCGGAGATGATTGTCAACGAATTTTGGCAATGCACGAGGCTCGCCACGGCTTTCCAGGGATGCTCGGTTCGATCGACTGCATGCACTGGGCATGGAAGAACTGTCCAGTGGGGTGGAGGGGCCAGTACACACGTGGGGATAAGGGCCACCCTACCATGATCCTTGAGGCCGTTGCATCTCACGATCTGTGGATATGGCATGCCTTTTTCGGGGTAGCTGGAGCGCTCAACGACATCAACGTTCTCAATCAATCGCCGGTGTTCAGCGACGTCGTCAAAGGAATAGCACCTCCGGTTCATTTCCTCGCCAACAGAAGTCAATACAACATGGGCTACTACCTCGCCGACGGGATTTATCCAAAGTGACCCGTTTTTATTGCAGCCCCACCACACGCCACTGACGAAAAAGTGGAGCGTTTCAAAGTTCTGCAAGAGGCGGCGCGCAAAGATGTGGAACGCGCTTTTGGCGTTTTACAAATCCGTTGGGCATGGTCAGCGGCCCATCACGACTCTGGTATCGTGATAGTATTCAAGATATCATGTATGCTTGTATTATCTTGCATAACATGATAATCGAGGATGAAGGAGCAAACGCGAAAGTTGGGCTCCACCTGACGAGGATGCCTCTACTTCTGCAAATGGTGGAGCGAATCGAGGACCTGTGGGTTCGTTTCAAGAGTACGTGAAGCGCAATGCGTCGCTACGCGATAGTGCAAAAAATAGCGATCTTTACAACGATTTGGTCGAAGAGATGTGGGAGCGTAGGGGCCCAAATTAGTTTGCATATTTTTAAAATTATTTCAAATTATGTTGTACTTATTGTTTAAATTAATGTTTGTTTCAATTTAATAAAAAAAAATCCAAAAATTTTGTTTGTTTTTTTTATTAAAAATAAAATTAATGAAACAAATAAAATCGAACGAAAAACGAAACGAAAAACGAATTAAAAAAACATATCGAAAATCGTAAATAAAATGAATTAAAAATAAGAGAGAGTTAGGGGGAGGGGCTTGCGGCTGGAGATGCAATTTGGGGAGAGTCCCTCCCCACCGGAATAGTGCCGCAAGCCCCTAAAACGGGCTTGCGGCTGGAGATGCTCTAACTACAACCATAGAGCACAAAGCATGAAGATGACAAAGCACAAACAAAAAGCAAAAGAAATCACAAAAACATACCGCCGGGAGAGAGGTTTCGGGGAAATAACTCTCTTAAGAAACTGAAGGTGAATTTGGAGAGGCAGGCATGAAATCGTATTATGAAACTAAGGAAGTAAAGCGAAATGGTTGCCATATCTGCGCGCGAAGATCGGCGTATCAATTCTGATTAGATGGGAGCAGGTGATGGAAGCATGGGCGAGAGTTGCCGGAAATGATGACACAAACGAACCGGCCAAGATCAGTCTCAATAAAGAGAGTGACAATCCGTAAAAAAAACACGCAGCTAAAATAAAGAAAATCGAAATTACAAATTATGAAAAGGTACGAAGATGACCGCAACAGATGGGCCCACTCCTATCCCTTTGAATGACAAACGGTTATGATCAACCAAAATAAATGAAGGGCCAGATTTGCTGCATCCTTTTTTCAAAAGCCCAAAATAAATGAACGGCTTTAAAGCCCAAAAAAGACTTCAAAATTCCCAAAATGCCATCAGCGTGTTCACTATTGTTTCTAGGGCTGGATAAATGGTACCGAACCGAAAATAGGAGAAATTTAGGAACCGGAACTGAACCGAAAATGTAATTCGGGTACCCGGAACTGAACCAAAACTATTCGGTCGGTGATCGATCTTATTTTCGCAAGATAGTTAATGCACGAAAACTGGGATTTAACGAACACGAAAATAAACGGAACACAAAGGGGTTTACGTGGTTCGATCTATCGGAATAGATCTACGTCCACGGGCGGAAGGAGTATAGATCTTTATTGCTTGTATGAGTAGTGATTACAAGATTGTTCTCCTCTTTCAACCTATTCTAAACCCCTATTTATAAGTGTTTACATACGGAATTCGACTAAGATTATAAGTCTTTTCCTATTAGGACTATTTGGCTTGATCTCCTCCTTTACTGGATAAACCCCGAGCTTCTATATCTCTTGTGGAGCTTGAATTGTAGTCGATGTAGGAGTTGCCTTGGTGTAGAGATTCCTTTGAGGTGGGCCAAAGTGGATTCAGCCTAGGTGGGTTGTTTAGGCCGAGCCAAGTAAGGCTCTTAAGTAGGCCGAGCTGCATAGGCCGAGCTTGACAGTCGGAGCCCAATTACATTGGGCTCGATGCTTGGGCCTAGTGGCTAGGCCATATCCTATCACATCCCCCCCCCCAAAAAAGATATGGAAGTGAGGGTGTGAGCTGGGGTAGAAAGGTGAAGCATGAGTAGCGAAAGTTACATTGCCCCTCCGGAAATTGGATTTCGACGAAGTCGGAATGCTGGCCACCTCGTTAAAACGAGGTGGTTATAAAATTTACATTGCCCCTTCGGAAATAAAATTTCG
>CM038111.1:4976643-5123541 GCA_001642375.2 Mentha longifolia | reverse complement strand
AGAGATCGAAGGAAGCAGTGGGAGCACCATGGTGAAATACAGCTGAGAGCGCACAATGGCTGGGAGTGAGACGATATAGCCCACCATCACGGGTTCCGCTTGCTAGAATGGTGCCTGTTCGTCGATTCTGAATATGGAACTGATTGTCTGAAAAAAACAACAATAACAGGATATTCAGATGTCAACTTGCTAACAGACAACAGATTTTTAGTGAGAGCAGGAACAACAAGGACATTCTTTAATTGTAAATTAGAAGAAAGAAAGAGCATGCCAGTGCGTGAAATATGAAGAGGCGCACCATTTCCAACGATGACATTTTCCGGTCCAGAGTAAGAAGAAGAAGTCTCCAACTGAGAAGCATCAGGTGTCATGTGAGCGGAGGCACCTGTATCAACAAACCAATCCGAAGGATTAGTATGAGAAGTATTACAGTTGGCAGAGAAAGCCTCAGCAAGATGTGCTGTGTTGTTCCTGGAGTTACGATCGAAAGATCGATCAAATCGTTTTGGACAATAAAAAACATCATGGTCCTCTTGACGACAGAAAAAACAACGAGGGACCCAGGTACGACGTCCACGATGCTGCTGCGTCCACGACCTCTAGGACTAGAATTTCCACGGCCGCGTGAAAAGTTCGAGCGACCACGTCCTCTCTGTGCAGCAAGGAATGCAGCTGGGGCTGGAGTAGGCGCATCAAGTCCCTTCTGAAATAATTCATGGCTAGTAGCTCGAGAGAGCAATTCGGAGAAGGAAGGAAGAGGCTCGATGGCTCGCTGAGCAGCAATAAAGTTTGAGAAAAAAGAGCCGAGTCCACGAAGGAACCAGTGAGCTTTATCAACCTCATCAATCGGGCGACCAATAGCAGATAATTGATCACATAAGCCCTTGAAAAGACGACCAAATTCAGCCACACAAGTATCACCACGTTTGGCATTGAGAAGTTCATCTTTAAGGCTCAACTCACGTGCCTTAGAGGAGTGACTGTAGGCACGAGAGAGAGCAGTCCAAACATCAGACGACGTGGAGCAGCCTACAACTTGAGACAAGGTCTCCTCAGTAAGAGTGGAGAGAAGGAAAACACGTAGGAGTTGATCACGAGATTTCCACTTGACATAATCAGCGTTTGTGGATGAGGAGCCAGTGGCCGTGACAACAGTTTGAGGCGGAGGAGTTGAAGATCCATCAACCAAATCGAGAAGACCTTGACTATCAAGCAAGGGATAAATTTGGGCATGCCATAGTAAATAGTTGGAAGAGGTGAGTTTGACGGTAATCATGTGTACCATCGTAGAGAGGGAGAGAGAAGAATCAGACATGGCTGTAGAAGAAAGAAAAAAAAATTGGCGATGCAAAGAGGAAGCTAGGGTTTGGCTGATACCATGTAGAAGATGTGAAATCCTCGACTGAGGAATACGTATTATTCCACGTTTAATAAATAGATACAAGTCCTATGAAATAGGAAAGTAGTTACAACAAATCCTATAAACTAGGAAAGAATATATATACAGAATATGTACAAAATTATGAATTATTTTGTCTAACAGCGAGAGTTGCCGGAAATGATGACACAAACGAACCGGCCAAGATCAGTCTCAATAAAGAGAGTGACAATCCGTAAAAAACCACGCAGCTAAAATAAAGAAAATCGAAATTACAAATTATGAAAAGGTACGAAGATGACCGCAACAGATGGGCCCACTCCTATCCCTTTGTATGACAAACGGTTCTGATCAACCAAAATAAATGAACGGCCAGATTTGCTGCATCCTTTTTTCAAAAGCCCAAAATAAATGAACGGCTTTAAAGCCCAAAAAAGACTTAAAAATTCCCAAAATGCCATCAGCGTGTTCACTATTGTTTCTAGGGCTGGATAAATGGTACCGAACCGAAAATAGGAGAAATTTGGGAATCGGAACTGAACCGAAAATGTAATTCGGGTACCCGGAACTGAACCAAAACTATTCGGTCGGGTTCCGGGTAACCTGAAAAGAACCAAAATTATTCACTACTTTGTTTAGTTTTAGGGTTGCAAATTGATTTGTGTAAATAAATTTGGAATTAAGGATTTTGTGAGATAAAATTTTAAAATTAAAATTATTAATAAATAATACTATTATATTAGTATATTACATATTACATTTAAATATTTAATATTTTATATACTTAATATTTATTTCGGTTCTTCGGGTAGAACCGTTCGGTTCTCGGTTAGAACCGATACCCGGAAAATATAAAATTCAGGAACCGGATCCGAACCAAATACCAAAATATATAGTTTCGGGTACCCGATCCGGTTCCGGTTTGATTCCGGGTTAACTGGAGAACCGTTATCCGTTTAGCCAGCCCTAATTGTTTCTACAATCTACAGTGGATTTGGAGGAAAAATTCATAGCGGAACGGCATGGCCGGACTTGGCACAAGGCCCACAAGGCTTGTGCCTAGGGCCCCAAAATTGTGGGGCCTATTTTTTTTTAATTTTATGTTTATATGATTTTTAATTTATATTTATCTTTTATTTTCCTTTCTTTACTGTCTTTATATAGTTTAATTACAATACAATAGCCGTTAAGTTTGATTGTTTGTATATGAATTGAAAATTGAAATTGAATTGCTCATGATCTAATTTTCTGATTTTTTTTTATTTGTGTTACCTCTAATTTTATTGGTTAAATTTTATTTGTATTTTAATTCCTCCGGTTTTCTGAATATTGCCATTGTTCTTTTTCCTTCTTGTGGGCATAATTTTGCTACTTATAAACTACTAAAACTCATTTAACTTATAGAGAAATTAATTGTAGAGATTTTCTTTTTTTCACTTCTAAAGGCCTTTTGTTTTTTTCATTTTCGCTTAGGGCCACACGAATAACAGGACCGACCCTGCGGAACGACTTATTTTGCCTATGTTAACTGTTTCTGATCCCAACAGAAGCAACACTCCTCATTTATTAAGATTGTCAAATCTTTTCATTTCTTTTTCCATAAAAAAAATGCACCTATAATGTTTATGTAGAAATAATGGAACCATTTTGTAGTATAAGATCGACTTACGCTATTAAGATTTATGTTGTAATGTAATCGTTACATAATTAATTCATAAAGCTTGGACTATTATATGTAATTTTAACTATTTCGTCTCAATATAAATATTCTTCTTTTACGTTTAAAATTTGAGTTCATATATTCGTAATTTTGTATTATAATTAAGATCTAGATTCTAGACTATAAAGTCGCATATCTGGTCATATTAATTGCATTTCGCTATCTATTTATTCTAACCGTGGAAATACACAGCCATGGTTTTGACTTAAATTCGGTACTTGTTTTCGAGCATCCAATTGAAAAATCAACATATATAATTACTAGTATATCTTACTACGAGTTTTCATGTTGTCGTTGCGAATCCGTCATGAGATTCTCTATTAATTGTGACGAAAAAAAAATCTTGGACTATTTAAATTAAGGCCACGTAAAACGTGCAATAATATTGTTGCGAAGAGATCTAAACATGATATAATACGTAACACTAAAATAAATACAATAAAATAAAATAAAATAAAATAAAAAACAAATTTCATGGGTGCCCAAAATTTCTGTTGGCATTTTTGACATCATTTCTACATGTGGAAAATTTAGGGGTGAAAACGGTTCGGATATTTTCCGACCGATCCGGATTCGTATCCGGTCGGTATCGAAGTCGGTATAAAAAATTGCTATCCGGGCGGATATGGATTCAAATACGGATACCGGATCGGATTTGGATTACATAATATCCGACCGTATCCGAGTTTTACCATATTTTATCGGATATTATCCGGATAATAAATCCGGATATCCGGATATTTTTAATATATTTTATTTTATATTTATATTTTACATATAATATTATTAGTATCTATTTAAAAAAATCTATAAAAAAAATTAAAATTGTTGAGGTTGAGTTTTGAACCTTAGACCTCACAAGTTTGAGGCTAAGAGCTTTACCACTTGGTCTACCAAACTTGATTATAAATATTTAGTATTTTATTTTACTTATAGTGTCTATATAACAATCAAAGCGCCTTTCACACTTCTCTCGATTTTATAACAATCAAAGCACCTTTCACACTTCTCTCGATTTGTTAATGAATTTTAACTATTTTTATATTTTACACTTATTTATATGGATATTCTTATAGTTATACAAATAATATATAATATTTTGTATATATTTACAATAAATATCAATATGTAATAAAAAAATAATCATAACTAATAATTTCGTATTGCAAAAATTAAATTTAAGACATGATATTAAATTTATATTAAAAAGAAATATCTTTATTATAACTTTAATGTATTTTTTTATTTTATAAGTTATGAATCTACTTCTATTTATGTATATCATGTATTTAATTTTATAATTAATATTATTTAAAAATGGTCCAACCTCGATTCAACCTGTTGAACCAATTGAACCGTGACCTGGAGGCCTCGTCGGGTCGACCTCCGGTCTGGATTTTGAAATATTGGTTCCAATCACATCTTGATGATTTTGGTGTATATGAAATATACTATCCGATTGTATTTATTCGAATCCGACCCAGATTCATCATGTATCTGTACCGTGTCTTTATACCGAATATTCCGAATTCGTATCCGATCCGTTTTCACCCCTAGGAAAATTAGACATTATATATATATGTCGCCTAAGGATTGTCTATGTGATAAAAGAATTCCTAAGAAGTATTTTCTAAGAACTTGAAGAAAAATAGAAAAATGAAGCTCTAATTAATTAATTAATTAATTAATTAATTAATTAATTATGTATTTATGTCAAAAGGTGACTTACCTACCTAAAACCTATCTAATTAATGTTAAGAGTAACCTATTTGCAGTATTAAAAGAATTATTTGTATATAAAAAATAGTTATTATATAATTAATCCCATATAATCAATATTGTTCAACTACCATTTCGAATTAATTTAAGAAAAGAAAATCATAGAATTTCGTCCCTCCACACAATATTCAACCGGATCGGATCTTCTATTACCTACCCATGTGACATCCTCTATTGCATTCGTGGATGAATGATACGTGGCATAATCAATCATTGACGATTTAAGATTTATATAAGGAAAATATATACCATAACCTTTGAAATTTCTAAACCTTTAGGATTTGCCACATGTCATCCATCCACGAATGCAATAAAAGATGTCACATTGATAGGCAATAGAAGATACCATGGCATATTCAACATATACGAACAGAGCATTAAATTTCCTTATAAAGAAATCTGTCAAACGCAATAATTAATGTCGTTTTGTGATGGACCTACTAATGTGAATGAGAAAAATTAAAAAAATAAAAAATAAAAAAACATGAAAGGAAAACGTGGAATTAAGGGCATAGTGTTTGTAAGCATGGAGCAGTACGTATACGTAGTATAAAAAGGTGAAGGCGGTGTTGAAAAAAAAAATCACTCATCACTCACCACTCAACTGCATATTAAATAATTTTGTAAAAGAATTAAGGATCACATTTGGTCCTAGACATTAGCCTCCATTGCCTGGATCAGACTATTAGACTTTAATATGAGACATTTGGTCCTAAACATTAACCTGTACAATTTTTTAAAATAATTCTGGGATTAATGAAGTGAGAATCTTTAAATAATTATGGACTAATGAAGCGAGAATCTGAGACATTTTGTCCTAAACATTAACCTGTACAATTTGTTTAAATAATTCTGGGACTAATGAAGCGGGACAGAATGAATATAATATTTTCAGAATTTGTAATGCTTTGAGTTTATATATTCATAATTTTATTTATAGAGTTCATATTTATTAGAATTGGGCCAATTCACTAGAGGAAAAAATCATTCAATTTATATGTAGAATCTAGAACATTTTCCAAAAGGATGTGGGACTAACGAGTGGCTCTGGCTGTCCACTTTTAAATGAACTATTTTTATTCAACATGAATCTATTATAGTAATAAAATATTTCATAATAAAATGGGCGAAGAGAGTATTACATTATAGCTATGACGTGTTTGCATGTTTCAAACAAGGTACAGTATATTGATGAAGCAACCACGCGATCAACGTTTTATGCTTGAGCTACTATATTTATATATCAACCTACCTAGTTTTCGACTCAGTAATAATAATAATAATAATAATAATAATAATAAACTACCACGATTTTACCAATTCTTTTGGGACCATAAATATATATATATCACGAGATTCTCTACATTAATTGCAAAAGTTAAAACATATCGTTGTTTATATTTAGTCCACATAAAAGGCGCAAAATACTGTTTTATAGGATATATATACATGATAAATATAAATAAGAACAAAGTTAATTTGAGGCTAATATTCTGCGTCCAAAGTTTCTGTTAGCATCCTCACTTCGGATATTTCGTACTCCTTATTTCCCGTTTATAATGAGCTCGATAAGTATTTGACAATGTTATTATTACTATGATATGGACATATTATACCTTCTATATGTCGCCAAAGGACGTCGATTTATGTGGAAAAAGAAAATCTAAGAACTAAAAAAAAAAATCAAGAAAAAAAAAAAAAAAAAAAACTCCAATTCTCCTCCCACAACCCGTGACGTACCGTCCTATTCCTCAAAATAAAAATAAAATAAAATAAAATAAAATAAAAATAAAAATAAAAATAAAACACACGTGACGTACCTACCAATTCTCCCTCCAAGGAAAAAAAAACACGTGACTCACCTACGTCGTTTGTATTGCTTGAATTCCATCTACCAAGATTAATCCGAAAAGTAACTACAGATTTCATTTTACCCAAAAAAAACAAAAAAGAAAAGTAAACTAAAATACGTAAAGAAAGATATGAATATTTTTGGGCCATACATTCCAACTACTTATGCACCCTCTTTAGTCATCTTGTGATTTTTGTTTGCTTCCCTTGTGTGCCATCACCACCCTATAAAGTAGACGCACTGAAATCTAAAATGGATTTTAATTTTAATTTTTTATAGGTACCACAGGTGTTATATATATAAAAAAAAACTCCAAAATTCAATTATAGAATCGATCATTATAAAGCCTCAAAATCATCTAGAAAGTCAACTGTGTCTACTCTTCATAGACGGAGCGAGTAATATTTACAAATTTACAGGATAACAAAAAGAAAATGTTATTATATACTACCTTCATCCCTTTTATTAGTCCATATTCATTTTTTTGACTTTTCCAGCACGTTTTTCTACCGAAACCTAGTACGAGTTTTAAAAAATATAATTTTGAAGTATTTTTTCTTTTACGGGATAGTATAACACTCATAGTCTTCCAAAGAAAAAATAATTCAAAATTATATTTTAAAACTCGTACTAAATTTCGGTGGAAACGCATGCCGAAAAAGTCAAAAAAGTGAATGTGAACTAATAAAAGGGATGGAGGTAGTAGTATAATCAAACCCCCCTTTTCAGCTAATAATTCAATTTAAGAAAAAGTGATTGAAAGCCCTAATTATGAACTAATGATTCAATTTAAGAAAAAGTGATTGAAAGCCCTAATTATGAAATAATCAACGCTAGAGTTATCAACAATAAAGTCGAAACTAAAATAAATATCTAATTAATAAAACATCAAAAAAAATCACAATAGAGTTAGAATTTTTTTTTGATAAAACTTAGAAAATTTTCACAATTCAGATCTTATATTGCATTTCGATTATATGTCGGTGCAGTAAAAGATGAAATACAAAAATATAATAAAAGATCCAAACTGAAAGTTTCGTCCCGCTCCACACAGTATATACACAGTACAGACTAAAGTGCCTTATCAAGAATTCTATCAAAATCACTAATTAACGTCGCTTCATGCTAACTAAACCTAATTATGAGAAAATAATGGGTGAATAGTAAAAATAAAAGTATAAAAATAGAAATTAAAAAAAAAAATGAAAATGAAAGGCAGATGCATGGAGCAGTACATAAAGTGGTAGTAGACTAGTAGTAGTAGTAGTAGAAGTAGTAGTATAAATAGTTGAAGGTGGTGTTGAGAGAATTCACACTTCAATTAATAAATTAGTTCTCTAGAAGAAGATGGCCGGAGCAGTGGAGGTGGTTCAAGTGGCGGAGAACGGAAAGAGTAACGGCGTTAGTGATGTAGGGTTAGTAGGTCTAGGCGAATCAGCATGGTGGGAAAGTAAAGGACCGGTTCCTGCTGATCACGATAACTCCTCCATTAACAGTAACTGGTTCCCGGAAAATTTTCTGTTTGGAGCTGGAAGCGCCGCCTATCAGGTAATTACTCCATGGATTCGCCTTCATCAATTTTATTGATATATATGTATATATACATATATCTTGTTTTAATCTTCAATTTCAATATTAATTAAATCATTTATGGAGCTAGGATTCATCTATACACACCATTATTAACTCTCTCTCTCTCTCTCTCTCTCTCTCTCCTCTTATTCAATTTTGGGTGTTAATTAGGTTGAAGGAGCTGCTAATGAAGGAGGCAGAGGCATCAGTGTATGGGATGATTTCGCCCTCAGGCAACCATGTCTCTCTCTCTCTCTCTCTCTCTCTCTCTCTCTCTCTCTCTTGAAAGAGCAAATTATAAGTGAAATGATTAATTATATTATGTTGTTGTGAGTGTGGGTGCAGGGAGAATAGATGATGGGTCGAATGGAAATGTTGCAGCGAATATGTATTATAAATTCAAGGTTATTACTTATATGTGTGAATTTATCAATATAAAATTGATATTGTGGAATTAATTATAATTAAATAAGTGATGTATAATAAATTGCAGGAAGATATCAAGATGATGAAGCAAATGGGGCTCAGTGCCTTCAGGTTCTCAATTTCATGGCCAAGGATATTGCCTGGTATAATTAATTAATATACTAATATAATATCCATAGAGATTAATGATTAATTTAACTTGTGATGGTGAAATGAATATAATTGATGGATTAATTAATTCTCCAAACTCTGAATATACATATAGCCGGCAGAGTTTCTGGTGGAGTGAACAGAGAAGGGATTGATTACTATAACGGCATCATCAACACTTTGATTGAAAATGGTAATTAATTAGTGAATCGTTCAATTAATTAATAGTAATACATAATGATAATTAATACTGAATATATTAATTAATTAAATGAGAACGTGCATGCATGGCAGAGATGACTCCGTTTGTGACAATCTTTCACTGGGATCTTCCTGTGTCCTTGGAGAAAGAGTATGGCGGCTTTCTAGACAAACGAATTAGGTAATTAAAACATGCATTATGGTTTTCAAATTAACAAAAAAATAAAAAAATAATAATTAAATGAGAAATGATCTAGACCGTTAATGAATTAATGCAGGAAAGATTATCTTGAATACGCAAACGTATGTTTCTGGGAATTCGGAGACCGGGTGAAGCACTGGACTACCTTCAACGAGCCCGAAATCTACGCTCTCCAAGGCTATGTTAACGGCTTCTTCCCCCCTGGTCGAGTACTTCCCCCTCCTTCCAACGCCTCCCTCGGCAGGTCTGCCACCGCTTACACCGTGAACTTTAACCCCAGAATCGGCAATTCTCCAGAGGCCACTAGATCCGCCGCCATCAGGTCCTCCGCCGCCGCCATTGACAAATTCCCCCCTGCCCCCGTAGCCCAACCGTCCGACGTTTACACGGTCGCAAGAAATCTGCTTCTTGCCCATGCAGAAGCTGTCCAGCTCTACAGAACCAAGTTTCAGGTCCTCTCTCTCTCTCTCTCTCTCTCTCTGAGTCAAATTTGACTCGCTTGAAACCCAATGAAATGAATGATTGCACTCAGGAAGCACAAAAAGGCGAGGTAGGCATTGTACTGGTCACGAGTTATTTTTTACCTTACGATGAAAGCTCGGATGCAGATAAGAAAGCATGTGAGAGGGCACGTGATTTCTTGCTTGGATGGTACATTACTACTACTACTAGTACTACTAATACTTTCATCATAATAATTACATTATCATTATCTCTTAGAAATCTTATCCTAATTAATGATAATGATCTGTTTTTTTGCTTTTTGTTTTATTATAATATAATATAATATAATGAAGGTTTCTGGAGCCTCTGATGTCGGGGGTATATCCGGCAAGTATGATAGACTGGGGTCCCACCGGAAAATTTGATAGCTTTTTCGACGAAAGAGAAGAGATGCTGGTGGGGTCTCTTGATTTCCTGGGCATGAATTATTACTCGTATCAGTATATTAAAGATGATCCCAACGCCCCAATTGGTGACGGCTACCTCTATGATGGGGGGTTCCAGTATATATGGGGTAATTAATTAATAAATTAAATTAAATTAATGCTTTCCTTAATTAGTACTAATACACTACTAATTCTTTTCAATAATACACTTTCTGCAGGGCCTGACATCAACGGTAACGTAAGGATATCTTCATTCACCGTCTACATATACTGTACTTGTATATATGTAATAATTAATTAATACTAATTAATTACTAATTAGTCTCCTCATGCAATGGCTTGTTTAATAGTACTTGCCCTTCTCTGTGCCACGGGGGATATATGAACTACTCATATACCTCAACAGTTACCCTCAGCTGAAACAACTCTACATCACTGAAAATGGTAAGAATTAATTTATTAGGATATTAATTAATTAAATATAATAATTCCTAATTAATTATCTCTAATTAGGGTATCACACTGCGACGGATTTCAAACTGACGGCGAAGATGGTCTGCGAAAATGACGAAGATAGGATTAAATACCACCAAGATCACCTCGCAAACATGCTTAAAGCAATGAAGTACGTAATTAATTAACATTAATTAATTGATTATTATCTATCTTTTATTTTAAGTCGAATATATAATATAATATTGCATGCATGCATGCAGAGAGGTTCACTACGACGTGAAGGGGTACTTTGTGTGGGCGTGGTGCGATACCTATGAGTGGAACTCAGGCTACACAATGAGGTTCGGACTCGTCTACGTGGACTTCCTCGACAAATATGCAAGATACCCCAAGAATTCTGCTGCATGGTATGCTAGGTTTCTCCACAGCGAGAACCCGCCGCCGCTTTACTTCAAGCCGTCGTGGATTCCGTCGACGAAGTTAATCAAGGGAGCGAGCAAAGATGACGTCGGAATCACACTCGCAAAAGGCTCGAGGCTCGTCCTGGGATATGTTTGACGTGTGCATGTGCTTGCATGCATAGTTAATGATGAAGCTTGGTTAAATAATGTGTTGTTTCTGTGTGTTTGTTTGTGAGCATGCCTGTGGCTTCATGCAGTAGCATCTATTAAATAAGGCGTTTCGTTCTTCGTCTACGAGCATATGCATCGATCACTAGATGCAGCAGCTAGCATCGATAGGTCGAGTTGAATAATGCAACGCTCTTATGTTTGTAATCCCAGAAATAAAGCAAATGGCAGCTCTTTCTATGTTTTCATCATCATCTAAAGTGAACAAGTAGTGTGAAATTTGTATGTGTTCATCAATTATAGTAAACAAGTAGGTGCACACAAGCCATTTTCATATTATTTCACATAAGGAAAAACCATTTAGACATAGTCATTTATTAGCTAGCAAATACTCAAAAAAAAGTAAAATAAAATGAAAGAACTTAATTAATTAATATGACCAGAAATTACTCAAGGCATGATCTTCAACTTCAACACCAAATCCATAGCCACAGACAGTTGCATTAGGATAACAATGGGCATCTTCGATCTTCGGAAATATATCCTCTCCATGAATCCATAAAACAGACTCAAGTAATGGATCAAAGTCATTAGAGGACTCACTCTGCTCTTCGTTCTTACAAGTCGAAACTGGAGCTCTGCGTTCATCAACGGTGGAGATCATACCAGCATCATCTTCTTTTAGCATCAATGCTGATTCAGATGGCTCGTCTTTTTCTTCGTGCTTGAGATGAAGAACCTGTTCAGATATTAGCAAAACATTATATAACAATGCATAAAGTGATCAAAATTTAGAATCAATCTTCAAGATTTGATGATCAACCTCTGCTTTTAGCTTCTCATTCTCCTTGAGGAGGGAGTCATAGTCTGTTCTCAGGCTCTTATAGCTAGAATGCAGAGTCTCGTACTCTGTTTCTAGACTCTTCGTCTTGCAACGAGCCCTACGATTCTGGAACCACACTGCGATCTGGCGAGGCTGCAAGCTGAGCTCGTTTGCCAGCTGAAGTTTCCTATCCGGTTCGAGCTTATTCTCAACTTCAAAGCTTTTTTCAAGAAACTGGACTTGATCTACCGAGAGCCTCCTCTTCTTTTCGGGTTGAGTTACATAGTCATCCAAGTACTCGTCCCCGGTTTCCTGAGGATTGAAGAACGGATGGTAAATCGAGTTTCTCGATCCGTTTCCTCCATCAACACCCCCAAAACTTACCATTGCCCCTGCCCCTGAGTCAAGAATTCCACACACACTATCAACAATCAACAATGGTGAAATTCAATCATTGAAAGCACCATGAACACAACTATTTTTGCAACATTCCCTCATTTGAAAACATAAACTAGAGCAAAATTGAGCTTTAAAAAGGTGATTTGGTAACACAATTTCAGATAATTATAAACACAGATCCAAACAGCAGAGTAACAGAACCCTAAGGCCAAATTAGAAATCTATCCACAAGAATTCTGCAAAACAAGAATACACACACACGCGCAGGGTGTGTGTGTGTGTGTGAAAAAAGTCAACGGAGGACATACCAAGAAAATAATTTGAAGGAGCAGAGGCGAACGCAGAATCAAGAGGCCGGCCATTATTATGAGATCCCATCTTCCTAGTTAGATCGACACCGCCGCCGCCGGCGAATTCACGAGCAGCCATTCACCAAAAACTAAAAACCCAAAAAAATAACAGTGACAGTAGAAATAAATTAATGATTGATCAAGAATCCGCCATTTTCGCGGGGCTGGAGCTCTTGAAAAGACTTCTTTGAAAAAAAAGGGGGTTTCAGAATTTATGGCGGAAGAAGCTGGTGATGATGATGGCGGTGATATGGGATTGGGAAGTGTTGGAACAGCGGCTGATCACAACACCCATCATTTCTTTCTCTTCCTCACCCACACCAGTGCGTGTTTCCTTCTTCACCTCTGCACAAGAAGAAGAAGAAAGTAGATTTGAGAAATTGTGCGTAAATTATTGACTATTTCTTGATGGAGATGAAATGAATTTTGGGATTTGCGAGATTTAGTAGATGCGAATTTGTGTTGTGCTAAGATAAAAATACTCAAATTTTGAGGAAAAAATCCATAATAGCTGAGGTAAGAATTAAGATTGAATCTTGATTGAATTTTCAGGTGTGGTTTTACACGTATACCCCAGCAACTGTCTCAGTTGCATTGTTTTTTGTGATATAATAATAACATTTAGAAGTTAATCTCAAATTACAGTGTTTAATTAGTGTGAGGGAATAAGAATTCGCAAGAAAATGAGGACTATTTAGAAATTAAAGAAGAGATAGAGTCCTGAAGGGAGCAATTGGATAGCGTAGTGGAGATGCATAACAATGAGAGGGGCAGAAGAAAACAAGAAATCAATCTCTATCATAGTGGAAATTCCAAATGCAATTGGCATTTTATGCTTTTTTATCCATTTGTTAATTGAACAAAGGTAGGCCATGAGTATATGAGTCATTCAATCTTCAAATTATTTTAATAAAACACGTCAGGTTCATGATCAAAGAATTATTAAATCTTAAATAATTTGTATATTTAATTAAATCTATGGATCAATCATTGATAGGGGATGTAGCTCAGATGGTAGAGCGCTCGCTTAGCATGCGAGAGGTACGGGGATCGATACCCCGCATCTCCATTTATTTATTTTATTTTATTTTACTTTATTTATTTATTTTTTACTTTTCCTTATAATAAAACTAAAAGGCCTTTTACAATGGTCTGGTCTGGTCTGGGCCTTAGTTTGGTACTCAATTTTGGGCTCTTATACGAGTATATGGGCTTATTTATTTATTTATATAAATTACGGAGTAGTATTTTCTTTTTCTTATGTTACTAATTCTCTAGAATATAGATTTAGAATAAACTTGTTCTAGATTATCTAAATAAAAATACGATAATTATTCAAATGAAAAAAATAAAATCTGATCGTATTGTATTAATATTAATTAATAAGAGAAATTAATTTCAAGTCTTGTGCAACTATATCTAGAGGCAAGTGATATAGTTAAATAAGGATTTTAGAGCAACGAGAAGTCTGCCAAAATATATCACATTTCATCGCTATACATTTATTTCTTCTTATTTTTCTTCTTCCCTTAAACAACAAAAATGAGAAATTCAACAAACTTCTCTACCCTATTTCTTCTTCTTTGTTACCCGTTACTAGTAACAGCGTCGACCGTACTCGTCGACGTTCTTCACTTCGGAGCAGTAGGCAATGGCGTAGCGGACGACGCGAACGTAAAGATCTCGAAACGATTTTTCATATACTTCTATTAATTACTATTTTTCTTTCATTAAAAAAATGACAGAGACCGTTGTTTAATTTGTTGTTTCATGCAGGCTTTTGCAAAAGCATGGCAAAGAACATGCACGTCTTCTTCATCTCCATTGATGAGGATTCCTTCCGGCAAGACTTTCTTGATTCGGCCGCTCCGCTTCTCCGGCCCTTGTCGGTCCGGCTCCGTCACAGTCGAGGTTCGTTGTTTGGGGCGTTTACTAATCGAGATAGCTTAATTTTGAGAAATTATAGATTTTTTAATAAATTATTAATGAGGATGAGATATGATTAGAGTTATCCCATGCGTACGTTTCGATTATCTTTTTTATTTTATATTTTTCAGATAGATGGGAATCTTGTGGCGCCTAGTGATCCTTCAAACTGGGAATGTGAAGGCGGCGTTTGCCACCAATGGCTCTACTTCCACCTCGTCGACGGCCTCCGGTTGCGCGGCGGCGGAACAATCGACGGCCGCGGCCACAAATGGTGGCAGAATACAGTATGTCAACAATTAATTAAGACATATATTCTCTTCGTCCGTCATTTATATATTTAGAAATTTTCGGCACACATTTCAATTAAATATTCTAAACACATAGGGACTAATATATAGAAATATATATATTTATATTTATGGGGTTATTCAATTTTAATTATCAAAACCCTAATTACATTATTTAATCAATTATCACATTTGAGTTTGATCTGATGAAGTTTCCCTCTCATGTCTCAGCGCCTAAACAGACCAACTGTAAGTCCTCTCTATGTTTTAATAATTTTATATAAATCTAAATTAATTAATTTGAATAGTAAATTAATAAATGATTTTTTTTTTTTAGCTTATGGAGATTTCGAACGCAGAGAATGTACACATAAGTGGTAATCTGAGGTTCAAGAACAGCCCTATGATGCACCTTGTCTTCAACGGAATCCGGCCGCTTTTCATCTCCGGCGTCGCAATCGAAGCTCCCGGAAACAGCCCCAACACCGACGGAATTCATCTCCAGTTCTGCACCAATGTTCATGTTGATAATTGCAGAATTGGGACATGGTACCACGAGAGTTCATCATCAATTTTAATTTAAATTGAATTTATTAAAATTAATCATCAAGGAAATTAATTAATTTATAATTAATTAATGTATTTGTAGGGGACGATTGCATTGCAATAGTAGATGGCTCGCGCAATCTAAGGATTAGCAACATCACATGTGGACCCGGTCATGGTATAAGGTTGTACTAATTAATTTAATTCCAACAATTTAACTTATTAACGTTTCAACATTTTCACAATAATCAGACGACGAAATAAGTATTTTTCTCTTACAATTTTACGATCGGTCGATGCAGCGTCGGAAGCTTGGGCAAGCACGGGGCGGAGAACAAAGTCGAAGACGTGAGAGTAAGCGACGTCGTTTTCTTGGGCACGACCAACGGTGCAAGGATCAAGACGTGGCAGGTACAAAGTCCAAAATTTGATTTATGTATATATGAAGCCCTAATAATAATAATTAAATTGTTTTTTTATTTATTTTTATTTTTTTTTAATATAGGGAGGTAGAGGGTATGCTAGAGACGTACACTTCGAGAGATTCGTGTTCCACGACACCACTAATCCAATCATCATCGACCAATTCTACTGCGATCACCAGCATTGCACAACTAGTGTTAGTATATACTTATCAAACTATTAATATTATTTATGATTATTATTATTTTCTTGTAATTAATTAATTTTGTGGGTTTAATTAATTTGGTGTAGAAATCGGCAGTGAAAATCAGCAACATAAGTTATAAAACGATGCTGGGGACTTCGAGGAGGGGAAGTGCAGTGAATTGAAGTGCAGTGCGGCGGTGCCGTGTAGAGATATCGTAGTGGAAGATCTGCACATCGTCACGGCGGCGGGCACGGCGGCGGCGTACAGCTGCACCAACGTGTACGGAAGGGCTCAAGGCCATCAGCTTCCTAGAATATCGTCTTGTTTCAACTAGAGCTGGCTTTCTCATCTTTTTTTATTTTCTTTTATTTCCGAGTGTTTAGTTTTTTTTCCCTTTTGAAAAAGTATTTAGTTATAGAATATTTAGTTTAAAAAGTGGGGAAATCTTTAGCCATAACTATTAAAATGTTGACATTTGGAAGTTTAAATTTTTCATGTTAGCAATAACTATCGAGCTCGACTTTTTTTCGAGCCGAGCTCGACTTTATATGTGTTCTGCTTAAAAGATCGTGAACACGTTCCTCAATATAATGTCGAGCATATAAGCGAGATTCTTTAAATGTATATTATACGTATATCATATAGATTTGTGTGGTGTGGGTAATATGAAAATGGAGAAATTCGATGATAGAGTGAGATTTTAGGAGAATCGAAGAAGAAATTAAGTGTCAATTTTAGCGTTGATGTGTGGTGAGGGCCGATACAGAGTCACATATGAGTTTTACTGATTGGGCTAGGACTAGTTTTTCTCTTATAAAAAAAATTATACATATATCATATATATTTATATTTTTAAATAAGTAATTACATGAGAAATTATATGCTAGTCACTCATTCGTGGGCACCTCCATGGACACCTTCGTCGTTTCATCACTTTGACATTACTTTGTTCGATTTTTTCGATTGTTTTATATATAGTACCTTAGAAATTAATTTATAAATCATAAAATCTAAAAAATAAAGCTCATTCTTTTTTATTTTTTATTTCAAAAAATGAGTAATAAAACAAATTGAGCTTTGATTTTTATTTATTTATTTAGATTTTATGATTTCTATATTAATTTTTAAGGTACTAGAATATAAAACAATTGAAAAAATCGAACAAAGTAATGCCAAATTGATGAAACAATGAAGATGTCCACGAATGAGTGACTAGCATATCATTTCTCGTAATTACATTATACACTAAATATATATTTGAGTTAGATTGGAGCCGAGCGAGCTCGAGCTTGAATTCGAATTCAGCTCTAGTCGAGTTCGATTTAAAAAAAAATAATTGTGCGAGCTAGCCGAGTTCAAACATGCTGATATTCGGCTCGTATACCTCTAGTGTTTGAGAATGTAAATTGAAATTACCAACACACATTATCATATAATTTCAAATATTCAATATAATCATATCTTGTGTGATGAAGATTTTGTATGTCATCTCGTATGTATTTGGAATCAGTTGCATTGGTTATACAAGAAAACAAATTTAAAACAGTTACTCTCAAAGTCCTTAAAATACATCTAATTTTTCCAATCATACAATGTTGAACAAAAAAACATACTACCTTCATCCCATATCCCGTAAAAAAAACGATACTTCAAAATTATGTTTTAAAACCCATACTAGGTTTCGGTGGAAACGCGTGCCGGAAAAGTCAATAAAGCAAAGTGGACTAACTATATGGGATGAATGTAGTATATATTACCTCAAAAAGCCAAGAGATGATATTAGTTTTCTTCTCAAAAAGCCATAACTTTTTTGAGTTCTTGTTATGGTCTCTCGTCCTTATAATAAGAGGAACGCCACCAAACAAATAATTTTGTGATGGTTAATATTTTATCTTATCATGATACAAGTATTTATTGCTAAATTCTAGTACCATGGTATTAAATTATGTACTCACACATATATTCAAAAAACATGCATATTCTAATGGGACGAAGGGAGTATTATATATATAATAGAAATTGAAGTTGTAATTTACACACAATAACGTAACATTCTACAACTCTTTTTTAGTTGACTAATAGATACAACCGAACCTATACTTCTCCTGTTCTCCACTAGGTATATACTCAAATTAATTTATTGTCTATCTTTTTATTGAGTTAGAGTTGGTGTGATGATAAAATTCTCCAAGTTGGAATTGATTTTATGTATTTAATATAATATATAAATAATTGACTCCAAAAGGTCCGGGACAATTTTACGTGGTCCAAATCCAAATTGAAATAGTTTGAAAAAAAATGAGATTTTTTTAGGGGGGGAAATTGAGATTATTTATTGAGATAATAATATCAAATTCATATTATTATTCTGTTAATATATATATAAGTAAATAATCACATTCCAAAACTGTCAAATATATTACCAACTCTAATATTAAGGGCTAAATTCCAAACCACCAAATTAGATCGTATACTAAATCAAACTAATATTATTATTATTATTATTAATTATTATTTTCTTGTAATTGATTAATTAATTTTGTGGGTTTAATTAATTTGGTGTAGAAATCAGCAGTGAAAATCAGCAACATAAGATATAAAACGATAGTGGGGACTTCGAGGAGGGAGGAAGTGCAGTGCAGCGGTGCCGTGTAGAGATATCGTGGTGGAAGATCTGCACATTGTCACGGCGGCGGCGTACGGCTGCACCAACGCGTACGGAAGAGCTCAAGGCCATCAGCTTCCTAGAATATCGTCTTGTTTCAACTAGAGCTGGGTTTCTCATCTTTTTTTTTTCTTTCTTTTATTTCTGAGTGTTTATTTATTTTTTACTTTTGAAAAAGTATTTAGTTATAGAATATTTAGTTTAAAAAGTGGGGAAATCTTTAAATATCAAAATGTTGACATTTGGAAGTTAAAAATTTTCATGTTAGCAATAACTATCGACTATCATGTTCGAATTTTTATAGAGCCGAGTTCGAGCTTATACATGTTCAGCTCAATAGATCGTGAACACGTTTCTCAATGTCGAGAGATGATAGTATTAGTTTTCTTCTCTATTTCATCCCTCTTTAATTTGTTTATTTTTTGTTTGGATTCTTGTTTTGGTCTCTCTCATCCTCATATAAAAGAGGAATGCCACCAAACAAATAATTTTGTGATGATTAATATTTTATCTTATTATAACACAAGTATTTATTGCTAAATTCTAGTACCGTGGTATTAAGTTATCTACTACTATGATATAAGTATATAATATAAATTGAAGTTGTAATTTACACACAATAACGTAACATTCTACAACTTTTTTTTCTAGTTGACTAATAGATACAACCGAACCTATACATTACTTCTTCCGGTTCAGAAATATTAACCCATTTTATATTGATATGTGAAGTATAATAATAAAATGGGTGGAGGAAGTACTAGTATACTTCTCCACTAGGTATATACTCAAATTAATTTATTGTCTATCTTTTTATTGAGTTAGATTAGACTTGGTGTGATGATAAAATTCTCCAAGTTGGAATTGATTTTAATTATTTAATATAATAATATATAAATAAGAACAATTGACTACAAAAGGTCCGGGACAATTTTACGTGGTCCAAATTGAAATAGTTTGAAAAAAAAAATGAGATTTTTTAAGGGGAAACAATTGAGATTATTTATTGAGATAATAATATCAAATTCATATTATTATTCTGTCAAATATATTACCAACACTAATATTAAGAGCTAAATTCCAAACCACCAAATTAGATCGTACCAAATTACTTTTTGCAACACTAAATAATTTCATTTATTTTAAAAAAGTCTGCCTCTATATTATCCTAAATCCAAACGGAGAAAATACAAAATAATCTCCTCGAATTTTCTGAGCAATTGCTGGATTAATTTGTCGACTTAGAAAAAATTAATAATATTTCTTCAACACTTTTTTTCTAGTAATATTCACTTTCTGCACGCCCATTGGCCCCATTTCATTATCTTCGACTCGTCGCAATTTATTAGAAATTCAGGATAATGATGGGGAAATTTACCGTAAGTTTCTTATTTCTATTTCGAATTGACTTTGCCAAGCTGTCTTAAACCATAATAATATTATCAAAATTCAAAAAACATAAAAATCTTCAGAAAAAGATTACGAAAATTTTAAGTATAAAATAATATTTCTATTCAACCTATAAGATAAAACTTACAGTATTATGCATTAATAAAAGGGGCAAACCATGAACTAACTGGCCGGAAGTGGCCGGAGGTGGGAGAGTTCCGGCAACTTCCACCGGAGGTGGACAATGTTTTTTCACTTGAATCATTTTTTTAGACTCAATCCGTGTACTATTTTAAATTGAACAATAATAATTTATCAGTTAAGAGAAATTAACATAATTAAATTTAAACTAGTAAATTATGAAGTACTAAGTTCTAAATTAATCCTTTAAATACATGTAATATGGAAATTAAACATGCTATTATGTATAAAATAATTTTAGAAGCAAAAAAATATTATACACCTCCGGTGAAAGTTGCCGGAACTAATCCCACCGCCGGCTACAAAATGTGGCTTGAGGTGGGAGACTTATTAATAACCGTTATATATATTACGATTTATATATATATAAATTTTTAAAGCAAAAATAATAAATCATCACGTCTAACAAGTCTAACATCAAAAGTGTGGCCCAATTTATATTATTTTAAGAAAGGGGTATTTTTAACATGATTTCTTAAAAGGGGGTAGATTTCACATCTACATTTAACAAAGGGGTATTTATAATTATTAAGACAATTTTTAAAATAGGACACATTTGCCCCTTTTTTTTTTTATCTTTTATGCACATGGCTCCCTCCTTTCTCTCTTTTATGCTTTTTTAATTTTCCTTCATTTTTCTTTGTTTTTTTTTCTTTTTGTTTTTTCATTTGTTTTTTCAGGTTTTTTTTACATTTTTGTTTTTTTTTTGTCATTTTTCATTTTTTATTTTTCTTTATTTTTGTTTTTTCAGCCTTTTATTTTTCTTTTTCTTTTCCTTTTGTTCATTTTTTTGTTTTGTTTTCAGACTTTTTTTTTCTTTTTCTTTTTCTTTTTCTTTTTCCTTTCCTTTTTCTTTTTTTTATTTTTTATTTTTTATTTTTCTTTATTTTTGTTTTTTCAGCTATTTTTTTTCATTTTTCTTTTCCTTTTGTTCATTTTTTTGTTTTGTTTTCGGTCTTTTTTTTTTCTTTTTCCTTTCCTTTTTCTTTCTTTTTTCTTTTTTTTTTTCAATCTTTCTTTTATTTTTTTCAGTACAAGTATATGGTGATCAGTACGGATATCAGTCAATTCGTATCGATTACCTATAATATAATACGATTTACATAATTAAGCATGAAACTATCGGTACGAATATCGATTAAATCGTACCGATTACCTATGATTATCGGTATGAATATCAGTCAATTCGTACCGCGTATCTAACATAAAAAATCAAAAACTACCCATCCCTTGGCGAAAATCATACCAAAATCAAAAAAATCAAAAACTACCGGTTATCTAACATAAAAAATCAAAAAATATCAGTTAATTCGTACCTGATTATCAGTACGAATATCGATTAATTCGTACCCGATTACTGATGATTATTGGTATGAATATCGGTCAATTCGTACCGATTACTTATGATTATCGGTACGAATATCGGTCAACTCGTACCGATTACCTATAATGTAGTACGAATTCAGATCTTGTCGGTCAATTCGTACCAATTACCTATGATTATCGGTACGAATATCGGTCAACTCGTACCGATTACCTATAATGTAGTACGAATTCAGGAACAACAATAATTTTTATATTTCTATCGGTACGAATATTGTTCAATTCGTACCGATTACCTTGATTATCGGTACAAATATTGTTCAATTCGTACCGATTATCTAACATATATTGAAATACATCTCCCAAAATCAAAAATAACAAACTTCAAAAAATCTCAACCCACACAATCAAAAATAAGTTAGTATATTTAAATATTGTCATAAGTAATATTGAAATTTACATCAGGAAACAATAAAAAAATAATTTGTAACACCACAACTATATAAGTACGAAATAATGTAAATCGTTCCATGCAATCTAGAAGGGTATGATATTACATAATTCGTACCGTAAAACTGAAAACAGAACAAAATTCAAAAAATGAAAAGTAACCTCCATGGCAACAAAACGCAGAAACAAACTGTCGAGCCAAGTAAATTCAGCAACCTTATTTGCAGTCACTGCTCCGATCACAATCATCACAAATAATTTCAATATGAAAAATCAACCCAAACACCAAATTCAGCAAAAAAAAAGTAGAAAAAGGGGAGAAAGGGGTCAAATGACATCGAATCAACATCATTCATTAACCTTAAATGAAAATTAGAAATCAATCGAGATGAAAATTATTGATTGAAACATTTTGGATTACTAATCGAAGTACACATTGGGGGGGGAGAGAGAGAGAGAGAGAGAGTTGTCGTTCGGAGATGGCGTAGGAGGGGATGACGGCAGGCGGCGCTAGAGGAGATGAGAAGGAGGGGGCCGGACCAGATCTTGTCGCACGCGGAGGCATCAGAGAAGGGCAATGGGAGCACGGCGATTACCTTCTCCTCTGCTGTTGGATGGCGCAGAGCAATTCGGCAGCAGTTCCAGCGACGCGCGATGACTTGGCGGCGGCATCAGCGGAGGTGGGGAGTGTGGCCGACGGGGAACGAAAGGGGACCGGCGGTGGTGTTGCTGGAGGCGCCGGCATCCCAGACGGCGCCATCACTTGAAACCCTATAAAATCCCTTCGCCGCAAAACGAGCGAAATCCGGCCGCCATAAAAGACGTCAAAACCTCCTACCACACCGGAGGAGGATCAGTAGACGGAGAAGGCTGCAGCAGGTCCGGCGGCCAGAGGGAGAGATGAGGCTAGAGAAGGTGAGATTGGGTGAAGAATGTGAGACGCGAAGAGGGAGAGAGAGATAAAGTCTGTAGTTGTTTTTGAATTGAAGTAGAAAGAAATAAGGGAATAAGGGGCATTTTAGTTTCAATTTGAAAAATTGGGTATTTGAATTGTAAATTAAAAAGAGTGGGTAATTTTTGTTATTCTTAGGGAGGTTGGGTAGTTCACTATAATACCACTTAATAAAATCGCAAGTCTTAGTTGAGGGCAAGATCAACACAACAAAGCAAATTATAAAATATTTTTTTTAATAAATCGGCAGCATCTTGATTCTTGATTGTGACAGATTAGGCTTTGCATACTTCGTACAAAACGAGAATTCCAAACTTTATACTAAATTGCAATTTGCAAATCGGTAGAACTTTATCCATTGATGTTTCTTAGGAAACAAGTAGCCCCTTGTATTATTATATAAATAGCTGTTAATTCGCACCAAATTCCCATCTCCCCTCCCTCTCTCTCTAAAAAAAACCGATCTTTTCTCTGTGTAGCTTCAAAGACCAACTGTAAGTCTTCTCCTTGACTTGATTAATGTTGAAATTAATATTTTTGCTAACGATTTGTGTTATGCCCATGATTCTAAAATACGAAAAAGGGCTTAATTCTTAGAAAAAGATGATTTCTTGTACTGTAATTGCGTTTTCTTGATTAATGTTCTGACTACTATTTCATCACTTACTTGGTTGAAATTCTGCTGTTAGTTGACCCTTTTATAAGAACTGCTCGAAGAAGGACTTAATCTTGATTATAGGGCATAGAATTGCGTGATTCGATCGAAACCCAATTCTCCTATTTTTTTTTTTTTTTTTTTTTTTCTGGGTGCGAAAATTGATGTTCTTGGCTGTAAATTTTGATCCATAGGGAATGGGGAATTTATTTTGCTGTATTCAAGTGGACCAATCGACGGTTGCAATTAAGGAGAGATTTGGGAAATTCGAAGAAGTTCTTGAGCCAGGTTGCCATTGTTTGCCATGGTTTCTTGGGTGCCAGATGGCTGGCCATCTCTCTCTTCGTCTTCAGCAGTTAGATGTCAAGTGTGAGACCAAGACTAAGGTCTGTTAATGGAGTTTTTACTTTCCAGTTTTCAAGATTCCCATTTATTTGGATGCTGTGGTTATGCTTTTCTTGCATTAGTACTATACTTACCAAAGTAGCTGATGATTGGCTATGGATTCAGGACAATGTGTTTGTGAATGTTGTGGCGTCGATACAGTACCGTGCAATCGCTGATAAGGCGAATGATGCCTTTTACAAACTCACCAACACCAGGAGTCAGATTCAGGCCTATGTGTTTGATGGTAAATTTTTGTTCTTGTGCTCTAAATTATGGTTCATGGCATAGATTGTAGATATTGTTTTGTTCTAAGTCGAGTAACGAGTGATCTGAACGTGTTTGTGCAGTGATAAGAGCTAGTGTTCCAAAACTCAATCTTGATGATGCTTTTGAGCAGAAGAATGACATTGCTAAGGCTGTTGAAGAGGAACTTGAGAAGGTAAAGCGAAGGCACTTTTGTAGCGATTTCGTGCTGATTTGAATGTGTGAAGTCTGATATTTTTAGGTTTATAGTTTCTTATTATGATGGTACTGTTTTCAGGCTATGTCTGCCTATGGTTATGAAATAGTTCAGACGCTGATTGTCGACATTGAACCAGATGAGCATGTCAAGAGAGCTATGAATGAGATCAACGCAGGTAAAACCGCGAGCCTCTATTGTTTAGCATTTCTTTAAAGCCTGCTCGTGGTTTATTAACGTTCAATGGATGTTTAGGGGGGCGTTCGCTTTGTTTACTTGATTAGATTGACAAAATTTGTGATTTGAGTATTCGAGGATTAGATTTTCAACAAGTTCAAAACTAATCAACCCATCATAGTGGATAGGAGATTAGAAATAAGACATCAATACTATGCTGCTTCGTAATTCTTGTTTTTCGAGTTTATGTTTCATTTGCCTCGAGCCGTATAAAGGCTCGATAATTCCCTTACTTTGACCTAAATGTTGTTTAAAATTCTAATTCATGAATCTTTTGAATTCTGTAGCTGCAAGGATGAGGATTGCTACTAATGAAAAAGCAGAAGCCGAGAAGATTCTGCAAATCAAGAGAGCTGAAGGTGAAGCAGAGGCGAAATACCTCTCTGGAAAAGGTATTGCTCGTCAGCGCCAAGCAATCGTGGATGGTTTGAGGGAAAGCGTTTTGGGCTTTTCCGTGAACGTGCCTGGGACCACGCCGAAAGATGTTATGGATATGGTCCTCATCACTCAATACTTTGACACGATGAAAGAAATCGGCGCCTCGTCAAAATCATCTGCTGTTTTCATCCCACACGGACCGGGAGCTGTTCGTGATGTGGCGACTCAGATTCGCGACGGCCTTCTTCAGGCTGCTCAGCATCAAGCTTAACATCTTGAGCTGCTTGAAAACCTATTGCTGTGCTTAATGTTTTTTTTTTTTTTTTTGTTTTCCCCTTTCTTTTGTTGATACTTTTCTGGATTCTGCTGTTATTGATTTTAGTACTCTACTTTGAAGAATTGTACAGTGATATTTTTTTTATATAATATTCAAAATGTTTAGTGTGTATATACAATTTGCCTCTGTTTGCAGAATCCATGTTTGGATTTCAATCTTTTCTGATCTGGCCGTTGTTTTTGCCGGATTTTCGTCCGAGTTTGAGAACGAGTCTTCTTCGTCTTCTCTGAATGCGTATCGTTGGCTTTCTTTTTGTCATTCGTCTCTTGATCTTCGTCTTCGTCTTCTTCTTCCTCGTTCTCTCTCGTGAGCTCATCCTCCTCTTCCTCTTCAGGCATTTCCTGCTCTTGGGCGGCAGCGCCATGTTTGTTACCTGTTTTTATCCCCTTTATTCACCTGAAATTGAGACTAAAATTTCTAACTGCTGCTTCCTTTTCTTTTTCTTTTCTTTTCTTTCTCATTTCTTATTTGTAATGAGATGAAAAGTATATTTCTTTCGTCCCGTTTTTCTTGACGTGTTTAGATGTAAAGAAAAACGAGACGGAAGGAGTAATAACCATACCAGTTTTAATCTCCTATTCGAATCATCAGCGCAGGCCACAGAAACCGCTTGGCATAGCATGCACTGCTGAAATAAAACACAAGAAAAAAAACTATCAAAACTTGTTTGGAAATTCATGCAAAAATACATGCATTGTCATAAAAAGTAATATTAAATAAAAAAGATTTTGAAGTATGAACAGACCTGAATACTCTTGATTTAGGGGATTTGATAATTTTATGTTGTAAAAAAAATGATGGAAGCTAAATCTGCAGATTATATATGTTGTAAAAAATTGTTGGTATCTCCTACTTTTGTGCATTCTCAACAGAATATCTTCATTTTTCACCAATAATTTAATTAGCTATTTATGCTTAACAACATCATTTTATTATCCAATTTAGTCGCAACATGTAGGCCAAGTGTTATTGCACGACAGGTAAAAACCATGATCACATATTTCCGTATTATAATCATATAATATAATGAAAAATTAATTGTCTATACTTTTGTCGACAAAATTACACGAAAAATCTCCTCCAATTGAAAATTATGTTCAGTCAACCACAATTTTCTCCACTTATCACTTCCTCCAAGGTTATTCATCATGCCCCCTTTTCCTCAAAAATAATTTAAAAAAAGGGTTTTTTTTTTTTCCCCACTACTACAGCAGCCTATCGGAAAGTCCGGGAAGCCGCCGGAAAAAGCTCAAACTCGCCGGCGGCATCGGGTCTCGGAACATCGGGTGGCGGAGGAAGTAGAATCCCAAGGCCACCGCCACCATCTTCGGCGGCACCACGTACAAGATTATCGTAATTGCAAGGCAGACCCCTATGAACAGTTTTGTTGCCCGTGGGTCCCTCCAGCTGACTAGGGCTTGGATTCTCTCCCCCTGCGTTGCGATATCGCCCAACACGGTTTGAACTCTTGCCGCCAAAAACCTCAACCGGTCGTACCTGACCCGGATTACCTCGGCCGGCCGAGAACTCGGGAACGTGTCGAACTCCTCGTCCAGCTCGTCCGGGTCGACTGCGTCCGCTTGCGATAGCTTGATATCCATACCGGCCGGGATCTTCGGCTTGAACCGGTAGTACCAAACGCCTATCAGGAAGATGTACAAGAACCCGGTCGGGACCACGAGGTCCGGGTACCAGACCAGGACCAAGTAGAGTATATGGACCAGCACCGTGGTAACCGGGTTCTTCCACCTCCGGATATGGTCCAACCACTTCGCCAACCCGACCGCCCAGGCCAGAACCGCCACGATCCGGAACCAGTTCGCCTTGCTTTTTCTCATGCTCCAGCTCAGCGAGTCCGCGTCCAGCATGTTCCGCACCACTTCCGGCCCCAGCGGCGGCTCCGACCGCCCCAGCCAGGCCGCCACCATTTTGGCGGCGCCGCAGCGCAGCGCCTCCTGCTGCGCGACGCCGAGAGGACGGAGGTGGTGCATCCGCGGCAGCAGCGGCTGCCCGTAGACGCCGCAGGTGTCGGGCAGCAGCGACGGGCAGGCGAACCGGACGGCCAGCTCGATCTCGCCCATCTTCTTCAGGCCGCTCCTCGACAGCACCATCAATGGATACGAGTTCATGTACACCTTGTTGCTCTCCAATGTGGAGACCCGGATCCGGACCTTCCCGACCGGGCAGTCGGGTCGGTCCTCGCCGGCCTCCGCGAACATGCGCCAGTTGTCGAAAACTCCGATCGTCATCACCGTGCACGGGTCGTACACCTGCCACGTGTACTGCTCGTTCCATCTCGGGTCGAAGCTGTCCGTGACGGTTCGGGTCCGGACCCATTTCTTGCCGTACTTGGCCACACAGTATGCGTCGGTGGAGCCCTTCCCGTTGCCCTTGGATTTCATGGGGAGTAATCCTCTGGCGCCGAGGATTCCGAGCTCCAAAATCCCCACCGGCGGCTTCCAAAGCTGCTTTGCCGTTGGCCGAAAATCGCTGCAGAGATGCGCGGCCTCGTCGAGGACGTGGTACCCGCCCTCCAAGCACATCCTCAGGTGGAGCCGGCCGGAGTAGGGCCCGCCTTCCAAGCTGTGCCATTTCGCTGCCACGTGGCTCTCGTCGATACGCTGCTCTATGGCGCCCACGGGGATTAGGACGTGGCCGAGCAGCACTGGATCCTTTCCGGTGCGATCTTCGACCAGGAGAATGAGGCTGTCTTCGAGCGGCTCGCCGGCGACGAAGATCAAATCTTCGTTCCAGTGAAACGCCGACGTATGGTGGCTCATGGAGCCTCTCCGGGTCCGGACCGACTGGAACCCGAGTTGGCCCTTGACCCGGATTTCCGGAGCGGTCATTGGGGGCATGTTGGGCATTATGTGGAGATCCTGAGCTTCGATCACCGTCACCCTCAGGTACCATAGCTTCGGCGACTGGTATACCTTCGGCCGCGTGTACGACACGAACGGCTGGGGCGAGTCGGCGCTCGAGGACTCCGGGAACGCGTCGTCGGCCTGCGTGCCGATCCAGACCGACAGCTGCAGATCGCCGGAGACTCGGTTCTGGTCGTCGGTGGCGGCCGCCGCCTTCGAGGTGGTACCACTGCGGCGCGAGGGGGCTGTCCGGCGGGTCCCGCACAGGGACGTCGGAGAGATCGAAGCAGACGCCGCCGAGGAACCTCTGCGACGCGCTGTCCCAGACTGAGATTTCGAGAGTGGAATTGGCGGCGGTGTCCTTGTTGTAACCGAGGGCGAAGACCTGGTTCCACTCCGGGCTGGCCGGGTCGCCGCCGGGCGGTGGAACTGCGGGCTTCGTCCGTACGAAATTGCCCGAGGTCCGGACTTTCACGTGCGGATTCTCGCCCGGGCTGAGCCCGCGGCCTTTAACTATTCTCACGAAGAGATACTGCATCGGCTCCACCAAATCGAACGCGTGAATCCTCTCCGACGTGTCTCCGTTGAATTTCCCGGCAATAATTCTCGGCGAGTATTCTCCGTTCGCCGGCCGCCGTAGCATCTTCACCCTCTCTCCTCCCATGGGGCCCGGCATGCCGTTACCTCCCATCTGCATTCTCCTCATGTCCGGCGAGAATCCCGGCGGCGGCATATTCTCCGGCGGAGGAGGCCCATGGTCTTGCGGCGGCTCATGAATCCTGACCATCGGAGGTGAATGCTCTCGCTGCTGCATTGGCGGCGGCGGCTCTTCCGACACTACAAAAACTGGCCTCTTCATCACCTCCTCCGGCTGCGGCTGAGGCGGTGGCTGCTGCTGCTGCTGCTGCTCCGGCGGCGGCTGCTCTTCAGTCGCCGGCGGAGGCTGCTCCTCCATAATCTCATCATAATAATAAATCTTCAGCCCCAATTCCCCCTTAATCCAACTGAAAACACTCTTCTTCTCCAACATAAAATACACCAACCCCTCCTCCCCTCTCTTCACAAACTGCGATCCATACAGCTTCACTCTCCCCAGGAAATGATTCTTCCTCGCATTGCCATTACTAAGCTTCTTATCATTAAAAACCTCCACATTCAGCTCCTCAAACTCCATCGTCTTCGGATCCGAGACCACGAAATCCAACTCCTCGTTCCACACCGGGTTGAGATTCCTCGGCACGGTGGACGTCCGCCGCTTCTGTCCATCGAAATCGGCGACGACATACGCGCTAGAGCTGCCCTGCCCGTCTTTCGGGAGGAGGTCTCTTGCCTCGATTACTTCAACAACAAGCTTCCGGACGGTGGGCGGCGGATTCTGCTGGTCGGACGGCGGCGGAGGCTGGTCGGACGCCATTGTTATGGGCTCATAGCTTTTAGACCCTGTTATTCTATTCTGGGTGCTTAACTTTCAACATTCTTTGTTTATATTTATCTTTTTGGGATTGGGAAATAGATTAATGCCTGTTTTTGTTGATATTCTTTCTTCTTTCGAAAGATCTTTTCTAGCTGTGATTAGCAATGGTGGAACTGGTTGAGGAGAGAGAGAGGGAAGAGATTTATTCCATTCTCTCATGTGAAGTTTTCTCACTTTATTTCATATTTTATCCTTCCACTTTACATTTTTGCACCTCCTTTTTAGTTTTGGGTCCTCAATAAAAATTCTTGGCTACAACTTCCTGTTTACACTACACATTTCTTAATAGTACTAAAAAAATACTACCCATTTATATATATAAATACGTGTGTGTATTATATTTATATATGCTTGATTTGTTGCTTTGTTGAATTAGAAAAGGCTGCCTCTATACAGACTTGGATTTTGTCTCAAGTTATGCTCTATACCTTCCCTATTTTCTTGATAATTTTAAAAATATTATAATCAAAAAGATTATTCTTTGATTAGCAACACTGCAATGCCAAGATTTGCTCTGTTTTAATTTTAATACATGATGCTTCATTACTGTTTCTACTCAAGCAGAGCATATATTCTTCTCATTATCAACTTTGTTATTATTGTTTTTCATTTATTTTTATTTTTATTTTTACTGTGTAGGGTAATTGACAAAATCATGGTGCTGCCTAAGATGCTCCTAGAAGAAGCACATGATCTTCCACCTCCCTTTTTGACAAAAGTTTCCAGCAACATTTTGATATAAAGTTGTGGAAAAAGCATCCTCTTTTCTTCCTCAGGTTCCGATTCTTCAACCCCCCCCCCCCCCTCGTTCGAATTCGCAGGCTTTCGAGCAAGTTTTTTTGTCAGCGCATTATTTGGATCAGCTCATTAGGTACAGAGTTTGAACTGTTTGTGATCAACATTAGTTTATTCGATTTGAGTTGGTGTTTTTTCGGCTTTTGTGATTAGATTTCGTCTAAAATGCACGACGTCTGCAGTCATTAAGGATATGATTAATCAAGAAAATGGTGATTGGTGCATTCTCATGATTGAGTGGTAGTGTTTACTAGAGAGTAGAGACCTTTTTAGAATAAAGAATAGTATAGTGCTTAATGAATGGGACATTTTTAGGAATAAATTTAGCTTTGGAATTTCACTATGAAGATATGGTTGATATTCCTTGATTCTTTTCTGGCTTCAACCTTACACACACTGCAGTTTAATGCAGTTTCATATATTTCCCACACTATCAAGAAGCTTCGTCATCGTATGGCATCTCATCTTTTCGAATTGGTGGACTTGTTTTTGGAATCTGATCCATGTAAGATTGAACAGAAAAAAAAGGAAGGGTCTTCCATCTGATGCTTTTTTCGTGGGATATTCTTAGCTCGTTATCTCGGAGGAAAGCTCTGCAGGATTTTCTCTCTTTCTACGCGTCGTCTTCTGCTCTTTTCTTGCTCTCCTTCTGGTTTTGATAAGAGATTAGGCCCTCATCAGCCTTAGATTGCTAAAAGTGATCATGAAAATGTTCAAGAACTTAACTAAATGATGAAATCTATTAACAATATGGAGAAAGAAAATTAGGCTTTTATTGCGATGTTTCAACCTGTGGAGTCGACTGGCTACGGTGGGATACAAGAAGGCCTAATGAAAGTGCTACTAAAGCTGTCAAAACAAGGCATCTCTTCTTCTTTATCATCTTTGATAGTTTCTTCATTAAACTGGTGTCTGAGGGCTCTTCCTTGGCACTTTCTTCGCGATTTTGGTTGGATTCATCACCATCAGACACGCTCTCTTGATCTCGATGCTCCTCTGTCTGATCTGAGGTTGAGGCCGGGTTCTCATCTTTTGAGTCGAGTTTCTTGGGTATGATCACATAGTAGGTTTCATCCTCTAAAATGGCTCTGGTTTCTTGAATATTGCAGTCTTCCGGTACCTTATAAGCTTGAGCGAAATGGAGGATCGTGTTGTCGTCGGCTTGCCTTTCTCCGCTCACTATGACATGGTCGTCACTGTCAGTTCGTATCCTCACTTCTTCCTTCTTGAATCCTGAAGATTAGAAGCCATTGTTAAGCCTACTTCTTTAGATTGTGAAGTGAAATATTTTTTCAAATAATATTTCATATTTCTCTCTTTTCTATATTCTTGAAAATTTTAAGAAAAAAGATTATATTGAGGGATACCTGGAACATGAATTAGCAAACAATGGGAATCTGCAGTTTCTGTCCACCATGAAGAAGGCAAAACATACTCAAATTTCATATTTCTTTGGTTTCTCCTCTCTTTCTCCATATTTTATGTATTGGGAAATTTTTTGCAATGCAAATTCAAAATAGTGTTTGATGATCATAAGCTTATAAAGCAGAATAAATAATTAGCTTTTACTTGACGAATACAAGGGGAAAAAAAGAATGTATTTGTTCCTAACTTTCCTTGTTTGGTTTTTGCCAATACACAGGTTTATTCTTTGCTTGGCTTTCTCATTCACTCAAAAAAAAAAAAAAAGAAAGAAAAAGAAATTAACAATAGCATGAAAGATGAGTTGAATTATGAAGCCAGCATTATTTATTTATTTAAAAGAAACAGAGGCCGAAGGTGTAGAGTATAATACTTCAAGAAATTGTTCATAATGTCTCTCTTGAATAGAATATCATACTGTAAGCATATAATCTGAAATATTAAGAAATAATGTACAAAAAAAAAAAAAGAAAAGAAAAACTGGGATTGAACCAAACAATGAACACATCTTTATTGATATAAGGGAACTTCCCTTATATGCTGGATTTACATGATATCAATATATAAAAAGAAGAAAAAAATTACATCATCTATATGAGTGATTATTTCCCCAGATTCTGTGTTGCCAATATAGACTATGCATCGGATAAAAGAAGAAAAAAATTACATGATGCATATAACTGGTTATTATTTCCTTATATTTTGGGTTGTCAATATAGAATATGCATCGGAGAAGGCCGTCAGACGAACTGAAACAATCTGAAGAACTTAGAGCTCGACTTTCTCCATCATCGACACGACTGGAGCTTCACGTTTCATCAATTTGGTGAACTGCAGCACAAGGAAACAGAAATAGAAAAGAAGGTGAGTTCTCCTTCAAATGTAAATTGCAAATGTGGCTTTAGATATGTAACAAAAGGTTGAAGTTCAAACCTGTGAAGTCTTTAGCTCGAGTTCTTGCCATTCTAGCGAAGAATCGCTTCCTTCTACAATCCCAGTTCCAGCATAGAGTAATGCACCAGAACCCTGAATTTCAAATTTAACAAAATTAGCATCTAGTTTTAGCTAAAAGGAAATGAATCTTGACTATGGTTTGGTCTTATTTAATTCTCATTTTAGAGCCTTACCTTTCCGACCAATGCAGATCTTATTCCCACAGCGAACTCACTTTCTGCACCACCGAACCACCCAACGGGGCCAGCATACATTCCTCGATCAAACGATTCTGCATAACAACATAACAGTTAATATCCAAAGAATAGACTTATGGTACACACTGAATTTATGGAGTGATGATGGAATGAATATTCTTACCAGTTTCGGAGATGAACGTTCGTGCCTCCTCCATAGGAAGCCCGCAAACAGCAGGAGTCGGATGCAGGGCAGACAATATCTTAAACTGAAATGCAGGCAAATTACCCCATCAGAGGTTGAAAATAACCACTAACTAAAAAAAGTTCTTATGTTTGTCCCAAATTTGGAAACTGTTTCTTGATAATAATGTAAGAACTGAAACAGGAGGCATTGAGCTTTAGTTATTAGTACCTCATCATCTTCTCTCTCAAGGGTGCCGGTTAGTTTAGCATAGAGATGTTGACAACGAGTCAGTTTCCGTAGAACCTTGCTGGGGTTAACGACTGTGCTCGAACATATCTCCTCTAGCTTATTTCTTATATTTTCTCTCACCACAGTGAACTCAAGGTGGTCTTTGGTACTGCAAATATATTCAAGAAAAGGATAATTAGATCAGATGTAACTGTGAGTTCAAGAAACTCGAAAGCTTCAAAGTAACATGAGAATGGAGACTGACCTTGATAGTAAATCTTGTCCTATCTGTAAGTCTAGAGACTCGGTTGCACCTCTAGCTCGCGTTGCAGCCAAAGCCTCGCTGCAGACACTGAGCCGGTTTCTGTAGAATAGTCGCTCGGGCTGTTGACAAAACAGAAACCATAGTAAGATAGAGATTCTTTATACTCAAACACTAATATAACATCATCAATATAAATTGTGTAAACTTACAGTGTTTCCTATGAATGCTGGTGATTCAGGAGGCTGAAGGCAGAATTGATAGGCATTAGAACCTTCCACCTATAAGAGAATCAAACATCATGTTAAATAATATCCAGTCCTATTCATCTTCCTCACAAAGAGAGAGAGAGAGAGAGAGAAAGAAACCTGCAAGCTTGTGAGCCAATCCAAAGGATCAATCTCTACAGTAGTGAGTACTCTGCTGCTACGCGCAAGAACAACCTTAATAAGAGGTGAGTTTTTGCTCTTTATCATGTCCAAAGCTTCCCTAACAGCTGAATCCCATGAAGCCTTATTCGGTACATGAGCCTGGTGGAGCATCACAGCATGACCTGTGCTTCCATTCAGTTGCTCGACGAGCGATGAAACCTGGCGCATGGTGGCCTCAAGTGCAGCAATGGCTTGTTCATAGGTTCTCGAAAGGCGATTGTCCCAAGCGATCGTTGCTGCCAGCATCGAGCTTCCTTCGAACTCGTTAAACTCAACCTGCAATTCATGTTCAACACTCCATCACTTGTTCAAAACCAACTGAGTATAATTTACTGTTCAAGAAAATGAAGAAAGTTGCATACCTGAGGAACCATGAAGTAGAAAGAACCGAAACCCTCCCACTCGGGAGCGATATCGGTCTTCGCATCGAATCGCATAGCGCCATAAGCACGGATCAATGGACTCTTCTTGGACAAGAACCTAAACAGAATCAAAAAAAAAAAAGCACGATCACAACTATGTAATATTGTAATGCAATGCAAAAAAAAAAGTTCTCCATTAAAAAAGAAAAAAGAAAAATCCAAATTTCTGTTTAGGGCATTTAAGCAAACACCTTTTGATCGAGTGCCAATCGTCCAAGGAGAAGGGGCGGGCTTGGTTGAAGGAGACAGCAGAACCCAGGCCGGCGATACTGACCAGCTTCTTCTGAGAATCATCGCCGTCGCCGTTTTCGATGAGCGGGAGTTCGCCGGAATCTCTGCCGGAAAAGTAACAGCGGGGGAGAGGAGCTTGGCTTTGGCAACGCAGCCATTCTAGGGCCTCGATCTGCTCTAGGATCGGCACCTACGCATAGCCATAATCATCCTTCCATTATTTCTTCGTACTTCTTTTTTTTTAAATAATAAATTATTAATATAATTACACGTGGCCACTTTCAGGAGTAGTACTTATTATAGTATTATATTGTATTTTTGTTGACGATTTTACTTATTATAGTACTCCTATTATGAAAGCATTTAATGAATGAATTTCAAAACATTTATTCAATAATCAGATCAAATTTGACTTATAATCTATAGCCGAAAATTAAGAAACTGACTAGTAAATCATATATTCAATTCAAAATATATATACTTAATGGTCAAATAAAGTATAGCCGTACTATTTGGATTAAAGAATTCTCTATATTTTAAACAAATAGTCAACTACATGAAAAAAAAATATTATATTTAATATATGCAGTCAATAAATGTTTAAACTTATTTAGGGGGCAGTGACCTAAAAGCTCTAAATTCTGCTATTCATTAAATAATAAATTAGTTATCTCAAGAAAAAGTTGTATGGTAATAAATTTTGTTGCGGTAATAATAAATTCTCGTTGATTATGCATGCCAATCGCCAACTAGGCTATGTGGAGGAATAGTAAAAATAAAAACTTTATACGTAAATATTTATTCTTTTCTTATATATAGAAATATTTGCATGGCTCAAAGCTTAGTATTTTCTTATGATCATCTTCCACTTAATTAGCTTCAAGAAAATGCCACTCAAATATTGATTTCCATTCTTCAACTAAGAAGATTAATAAAAGTGACCAAAAATATCAAATTAATCGTAGTTTTTTTTTTTTTTTTTCCCAACATCTTTGTTGATCATAAAATTCCCACCAATCCCATAACCTTGAATCAAAATGTGATAGCAAATGTAGGATAAGGATCAAGATTGGTAGATCAATTGTCCTACCACAACCAACCACGTGGCAAATACCCACAATTTTTTTTAATTATCCCCTCATTTTTGCATGCCCCTAGTTCATGGCGAAGCCATGATTCTTGAAGAAAAGCTTTGATTCTTGAAAGAATTTGCAAGTCAATAGTAATGGCTTACCTCAATCCTAATGACCCCGGAATCCGACGGCGCCGGATAGTTCGTCTTGAGATCGTAGATGGCGGAGTTGAGGCGGTCCGCTGCCACCGACGGAGTCGGGGCGGCAGTGAAAGTTCGAGTCTCGATGGAGCCGAGAGGCGCTCTAGGATCGCCGCCGCAGCCATTCATGGACAAGGAACTGAGTTCTTGATTTTTCTATAAAAAGAAAAAAGAAAAAAAATGAGGTGTGTGAGCAACGGGCATAGTATATGTGGTCACTACAAAATGTGCTTTAATGGGTTGTACCTTTTATTCATAAGAGGTTAAAAGAAATTAGAAAAAAGACAAAAGGAAGAGAGTTTTTATGCTCTTACATAATTTGGGAGACGAACTGATTGCCTTGCAATTGCAGTAGGGGATGAGAAAGTAAATTTCATGGGCTCAATATCCATGAAGCGAGCAATGCATTGAGTGCTTGTACCCAAGGCCATGTCTTATTAGTGTGTGTGTTTGTGTGCGTGTTTTTGGGGTGTGTGTATTTGGGTGTATGTGTGTTTTTTTCTCTCTTCTTTCTTCTCTTGTTGAGGAGTTGAAGAGGTTATGGTGGCAATAACCATGAGAAGTTGTGGAGTATTTATATAGGCAAAGTATACATGGCTTGACTATGCTGCTAGTAGGCTGCAAAATTAAAGAATGTGCAAGTGGGGCATAATTCAAATTATTTGGCTACTTATTTAATTTATTATGATAAATGGTTGAGACTTCTATTTGTTTTATAAGTCGTTCTTTTGTGAATTGAAATAGGGAGGAACTTGCTCAATCTTGAATTCAACATAAATTAATTATAATTTTACTTGAATGAGACTTAGGGATACAGATTTCTAAGATTGATAATGTATTATGTGATCCGAATTCACATTCAATGACATATTCGTAATTCTATAGGGTTTAATTATTTTTGATTTTGATCATAGATCTATAATTAATGTGTATATGGTGGTAATTTTATCGAACTGATTAAAATGAAATACGATCGATGAAATGTTTTATCAAAAAAAGTGTTACATGTGATAAATTGGTAATTAAGAGATTTTTTGTTTAGCTTGTGCAATTAGTGATGTAGACATTATTAACCTATGTTTTAAGGTTTAGATTCATGAAATTAATTAGAAAAGTAAAATTAACAATTGCAAGAAAAGGAGACTCTCTAAGCATTGATATTAATATCAATGAAATGAATGAAACCCATATATAATCCGGTCAAAGAAGGACTTCTCATTCGGTTTGACTTGTCTTAGTTTCTAAAGGGATGAGTCAAACTAAATGTCACAAATACAAAAATTGAAAAATGATGATAAATTATTTCATATATGAATTTTTTTAATATAATTATTAACTGAAACTTAAAGGGTGTGCCACGGAAGACTCGAACCTAATACCTTTGGTCACGGATATTATTCTCCTACCGTTAGGTCAACATAGGCACACAAATTAAGTAACGAATTGCCCTCGTCATGCACGATCAAGTTTACAATTAGGTATTATTTGGATTGACTATATACCCAATTAGAATACACAAATTGTTAATTATATATGGTTGGAAATTGGTACTTAGAGTGATATGATATCATTAACATATTACGGTTGATTGATGTGGTATTCTTACGTAATTTTTTTAATAGTGCGTGTTTATGCGTGTTTAATTTGAATTGTTTTAGTTGAATTTGATTTGTAGAATTTATTTATGTGTTGAGCCCTTAATTTCTCAGTCCACATATCATCAACAAATAACACATGTTTAGTGATGTTTAACGTAAATAGCGATTGGTCCTCTCAATTTGATTTTATGTGGCTTGTTTAATTTATAATAATTGTTCTGTAGGCTTATAAAAGGCATTAACTAGTTTATAATTTCCAAATTATAGTTGATTGTTCAATATTAGGTTTGATTATTCCATAATTAGAATTAGGGCGGTTGAATTTCAACTTTTATGTCTAGTAATAAATTTTGATTAGGAGTGAGTATATTAGAATAAGTTTTTATTTTAGGATAAAATAATACCCTCACTCATTGTCCCATTATACTAGTCACATTTACTATTTTAGGCTATATATCCCACTATACGTTTCTCATTTTCTCAAAAAAAAAAAAAAAAAAAAAAGCCATTATTACCTTAATTAAACCAGCTTAATAGCTTAACATACCTTCATCATCATCTACTTATCTCTATGCACCTATTTCAATATATTTTAAATACAAGATTTTGAATTATTATAATTTGCTCGTTTATTCTCCGACTTTTATGATTTTATGCTGTCCCATTATAATTTTTCATTTAAGATACATCATCAATTTATTTTTATACAACTATAATATTCTACTTAAAAAATAAAATGTACATTAGAATGTTAAGTTTTACTTCATTTTAACACTGAAAGCAAAATTCTCAAATCACGTACTTAATTAAGACTAATTTGAGTGCGAGACATCAAAATATTCATATGGGATCGAGTTCCTCGTACTTATATCCACGTCCAAATTCATATTCATGTATTTATGAATTAATATTGTCTTTGAAATTCAAAACTATTCAAACACGTGATCTTGAAAAAATCAATATATGTTGTATTAATTCGGTCATGCATAGAGATGGCAATGGGTCGGGTACCCACCCATTTAGTCTTTCCCAAACCCAAACTTGTTAAAACTTTCCATACCCATACCTGTCCCAAACCCGTTTAAAAATTGATTTTGATACCCGTACCCGCCCCAAACCCGTCGGGTAATACCCACTAATTACCCGATAAAACCAGAATTCTACAATATTAATATAAATAGTTCCTTAAAATTTTATATAACAAAAATTATAACTATATATATATATACCAATCGAAAGTCAAAACTATTATTTAAACATGCAAATCTTATTATAAATATGAACTAACAAAATTATAAAACAAATCTCAAGATAAAGACCAATAAAATATTAATTTTGATACATAAAAAAAAACTTAGAATTATGAATACTTATTAATATTTTAATTCACACACACATACATATATATATATGGGTTTGGGTAGTGGATACCTGAACCTATCTACCCATATCCAACCCAAACCCATTGCGGGTATCAATTTTATTACCCAAACTCGTCTCAAACCCGTTTAGTTTTACCCAAACTCGTCCTATTAGGGTTTGGGTGGGGCGGGTACCTGCAAAAACCCGACCCATTGCCATCCCTAGTCATGTGAGAGACCATTTACTATGAATTATTTAAAACTGAAGTTGACATAATAATATGTTTCTGATATTTTTTATTGACTATTTTAAAAAAAAAATCCAGATATTTTTGATAAATAGCCACAAAAAAAAAAGGTTGTTTATGATTTATTATTAAAATTTAAACTAAAATATTAGAAAAAGGGAAAAGAAAAAAAAAAGGATGTGACTGATCTTTTATGAGCTCCGGAGATATTATATTAAACATAAATTTGTAAATAGACAAGAGATCAGATAATTATAATATTTAAATAGAAATAAAAATTGATTTGGACTTTAATCATTGCATGATATATGAACCAGGCCGATGGTGTATTATGATAATATTGATAACACATTATGATGAATCGTTGAATATAATTATACATAAAATGTATTAAAATAATATTTTGCATTATATATAAAATTTTGATATGTTGAGCCTCTATTTGTGAATGTGTTGTGAATGGATTCGTAAATTCTTGTTTATTTTCTTTTCTCTCTCTCATTTTTTTTATTTTTTAATATGTCCCCAAAATTCTCTCACAGTTCTATAGTCTCTCTCTACATATTTTGGTATCGTAAACACTATTTATCTATTTATTTATTTTTAAATTTTTGATGAAATTCAATTATTATTTATTATTTTTCAATTAGAGTTTTGTAATCCCAAATTATGATTTACTATTTTCTAACTAGGGTTTAGTAATCGACAAAAAAAATATATGTGTATATATTTGGTATTTCCTCTACTGTGCAAATTAAAAATAAAAAAAAAGGAAAAAATGAAATTAATACCAATTACTGCACATTTTTAATTCATGTAGTCAAATAAAATAATGTAGGGCAACGAAATTTCAGTAATTTAATTTAGAAGCTAGAAAATAAAAAAAATAAAAAAATAAAAAAACCTTCGAAGTGAAATATCATAAACAATAAAAAGTAATATCATAAACAAATTAACGCATTCAGAAGGAAGCTTTCACACTGCTCTAGATTAATAGTAATAGTATGTTCTTTTTTAATATATTTTGCGTTTTTATAGCATTATTGCCTAATTAATTTTTTATAGGCCAGTCTTATGTCGTCTAAATAGTAATTTCTCTTGCAGAAAATTGTGAATCCACCCCACGTAAATTAACAGAAATTTAAAGGGTCCTATTATCAACGTACAGCATGAATTAGTTTTGGTGCTCAAATTTTTCAAAAATATCATAATATTCAGAAAATTCAAAAATAAACGTCGACACTCCAAATTCAATAAATCTCATTTTCTTTTTTCAGTTTTTTTTTTAATTTTTAATTTTTTTTAAAGAAATTACTCTGTGTATATCTATACCTATATAAAAAATAGCCTTGTGGCAAAATGTACATCACTTATAATATCCTTGTAATAGATTTTAAATTAAGGGTAATAATGTAATCTAATACTCTGTATATTATAATATATCTCAAATTAATAGTAATAATATCTTACAAGATAATAATATATTTATTATATATTATTTGATAATATAATATACGGGGAGTAGTAGATTTATAATATATGTATCTCAAGATACAATCATAAGATTACAAATCAAAAGACATTAGTGGGTTTATTATGGGAGTCTCTGTTACCCATAATGAATTTAATTTATAAAGGAATCCTTCGTAATTAGGTATATACACAAATTTATAAAAGAAAAAAAAACTCAAATATATTATTTAAATTAATTTGAGAATTTTATAAGGAAAAAAATCATATACAAGTATTTTTCTAATTAATCACTTTAATTTATATATCAACCTTTTTGGATCCTTGTTATTCAAATTAATAAATTTTATTATTAGTACCTTAAAATAATTAACTAAAATTGCAATATGTAACATTATTTCTATTTCATGTATTAAGATGAATAGGGGACGTCCCTATAAAAGGATTTTTTTACACAAAAATGAAAGACGGAGGGAGTAATGTTTTGGATCGGACACGATTGAGACATTGAAATTTGAATAGATAATCTGGTTCGGGGATTCAAAAAGATCGAGATATAAATAAAGTAATTAATTAGAAAAAAAATAGTCTATATGTGATTTTCTTTTTCTTTATAAGTTCTCAATTTTCAATAATAAATAGAATATATCAAATTTATATGTACGAGTGTCCAATTGATTTTTAAGTTGAGTTACGATAATTTACTAAGCTCGTCATAATGATTTTAAAATGCTTCCTCCATTTTTTAAAACTGAATGGAATTTATTTGTTTCCTTTGATAATATTGCATTATTTATATTTCATTTCATATATTAAATGAAGTATTTTATAATAATTTAAAAGGAAAAATGTCGCTTTTTAAATTATTTTTTTTTCAAATTAGTATGAAAGACAAAAGAGAAATTATAAACAATGTTCTAAAAATTGGCCTAAGCGCTAGACGACACTCAACTGACCCGGTTATAGCTTAATTCTTAGTCTCTAGGTGCTGATGCTAAGTTCACCACTTGGGTTTGATTGAAGAAAATTATGTACAAATTGTGTTAATTTATACAATCTCAATATTGAAACAATAAATAATTTTCTCAAGTAACTACATACTATTTCATTTTTGGATTATTTTCTAAGGAAATTAGAGATTAACATAATTGCACAGTTAGAGATTTTGATAGCATTTCAAAATATATTATTTTTTGCTAAAAAAAAATGAGAAATTATACGTGCAATGCACATAATCATTGCTAGTTTCTAAAAAATAAACGATTCATTGAATTTTTTTAAGCAATTTTTTTTTTAATTTAAATGTTTTTAAGCAATTAGTATTAGTTACGGTCGTTTTCGAAATTTAGCTTCCAAAAGTGTTTGGTAGTCTAAGTCGAACGCTCCATAAATATTTTCTTCGTCAAATCTCCCAACAAAAAAAGCGGTTGAATATTAGTAATTTTTTATGAATCGCATCAAAGACTTCTCTTCTTGCACTTATTTTCTTCGTCAAATTTTAATTCTACCAATTGCAAAAAATCAAGCACTCCCTGAAATTCCCTGGAAAAAAAAAAAAGAAGAAAAAAAAAAGGTCCCACAAAAAAACATCAAATTCTGCAAAGACGACGCACAAGAGTTTATAGCTGTTTTGAAGTGTCATCTTTTTCCAAAAATTAGAAAAGAAATTCCATTGACAACGAAGCGTAGCTCAGTTGGTAAAACGTTTCCCTTTCAAATGAAGAGGTTGGGGGTTCGAGTCATCTCTAATGCGTGTGTGTGAGTGTATTGTGTTTGTCTGATAAAAAAAAAAATTCTATTATGATGCAAAACATAATAAAGTCATGAAATAATCCAATTCTGAAATGTCGAATCGTGGTCCTTTTTTGAATTATTGGCAAGTTTTTTGTATTAATTTCTTCGAAACCCATGACAAATTTTTTTCTAAACATTGGCCAAAAAGTGCAAGTTGTAACTTCTAAGTTGATAGTACATGCATGTATTTAATAATTTTGACGTAAAATAATTCAAAACTTAGTTCAAAGTTGCATGCGCCATTTGATTTTAAGCGGCACTTTCACCTTATCTTGGAATTGCTCCTTTACCCACCGTTGACACATTTAATGTGCTCTAAATGTGTCCACGACTGACGTAGCAGTATTACATCAATAATTGTTCTATTTATGGTTTAATTTTTTTGGTAGGATTATTTCTAGGGTATATATTTATGATAATTTTCCTTAAATATATCACCTTCACGTTAGCCGTGAGACATTAAGTATGCTCACGGTGGGTATGACTGTATGAGAGCATTTCTTCACCTTATCTACTTAGGTTTTAAAAATCAATAAAATAAAGCTAAGAGACTATTAGACATGAGGACCACTCTACTATTTATCGTGAGCACTACTAATGTGTCCACTACTGATGCATGTGATGATGACGTGTAGGCCGGAGAGTCAAGATTTTTGATTTTTTTTAGGGGTTAATAGTACTTTATGGCCCAAACTTTCAGCAATTTTTGATTTATGACCCCAACTTCCATTTTTTCCAAAAATATCCTGAACTTTCAATATATTTTTGATTTATGACCACAAGTTCAACTTTTTTGAAAAATATCCCAAACTTTCATATTTTTTAAAAATGACCCATCTTTTTTTTCCGACATCCCAGAAGCTTAGTTGGCTCGTTGGATAAATGAAGTTGATTTTTTTTTTGTCCACGTTAACTTAAAACATTCCTAAAAAAAGAATTTTACAACTTAATTCTCTTATTAAATCTAAAAAAAAAAAATCTTACAAAGAATTCTCTAATTTTAAATAAATCACTACAGGAGCATAATCTTTTTTTTTTAGATTTAATAAGAGAATTAAAGTATAAAATTCTTTTTTTAGGAATGTTTTAAGTTGATGTGGACAAAAAAAAATCAACTTCATTTATCCAACGAGTCGACTAAGCTTCTGGGATGTCGGAAAAAAAGATGGGTTATTTTTAAAAAATATGTTGAAAGTTCGGGATATTTTTCAAAAAAGTTGAACTTGTGATCATAAATCAAAAATATATTGAAAGTTTAGGACATTTTTGGAAAAAATGGAAGTTGAGGTCATAATTCAAAAATTGCTGAAAGTTTGGGCCATAAAGTACTATTAACCCTTTTTTTTAGTCTCCGGATTCAGTGTTTGAGGTTTATTTTTATATGTTAAACTATTGACTCCTCATACTACGATGCGTTATCACATTAGTAGTGGACACATTAACCGGATGTTTGCAGATTGAGTGTAAGAAAATAGTTCTCGACGTGACATTCAACATCTTATTGTCAAAATTAAATGAGAACACACATGGAAAACTACTTAAACCAAAACCTTAAACCAAAACCTATTAATACTTTCTCTCTCCTTTGAAAAGATGGATATTTAAATCGGGTAAAGTTAATAAAAGTTAGGGCTATATGTAACTTGAGTACTTACATCAAAATTAATTAATAAAGCTAGTAGACTATTAGATTTTAGAGATTTTTAAGATCGTAATTGTGATAATTAAACTAATAACAACACATAGACCCACATAAAATCCCTAGAAATTAATAAACGTAAATGACACAAAATTAATTCAGAACCACATTCTTCAATTTTTCATCACACAATGACACAAATTTTTCTACGATAAATTGTTTAAAATATTTTATTAATTCTCATATCGATACTATATTATATAGTTGTAGCATACAATTAAATTATCAGTCAAGGGAGATAAGATAACCTATGGGCTATTGGTAATTTCTCTCTTTGAAAGAGGCCCATGTTTTACCACACTTGGTACACAATTGAATATACATAATTAATAAATAAATGCCCAGATGTGAGAATCTATATTGCATGCCGCCTGAGAGAGAAACAAATAGTGATATTCAAATACTGACATAGCTATTTAATGAAACATTTAGGTCAAATGAATTAAATTATTTGTTTCGACTACAAAATAGTTGGACAAAATTGACGCGAATGCTCCCAATGGTGAGGATATTAAATATTCAATCCATATTTTAAATATCCAATAGGAATATACCATGAAAAGGTGACACGACATGAATATTACGTTTATTATTTAGAATTTTAAATTAATGAGAATTTCAAAAGCAATATAATTAACTTAAATGAACTTCACCTATCACTAAGGCCCTCTTTCTAAAAACTAGCTAAATGGTGTGTGTTATGAATTTGAAGGCATTATGATTGAGATACGTTGTCTTAATATATAAAAATATTATTACGAAAATGCATTATCGTATATGTAAATATGCATTATTGGTTGAAGGCGATGCCTATTGCCAAAACTAAATGTATCTTCAAATATACAATGCATACAGTGGGCGACCAAAAATCAAATCATCGAAGAGGCTTGTCTAATAAAAATAAAATTAATCGGCACAATTCACATATAAAATTTTGACAAAATATACATTAATACTTAAAAATTCCGGCAACGATAGTGGGGGTTTCGGCTTGCGCTCGCTCCTTACGTGGGCCACCCTGAATGCATTTTTTGTTGCAGGATAATAATACATTTTATACATTACAATAATGCATATTTCACTACAAGAATATTGTTCATCGCCGGCGGATTCGAGACGGACAAAAAAATAAGGAACGCCACGGATTTCCGGCGGATCCTAGACTAGGCGGATCCGCGACGGACAAAAAAATAAGGAACGCCACGGATTTCCGGCGGATCCTAGACTAGGCGGATCCGCGACGGATTCCGTCGCCAAAGTTTGCCGACGGAAAAATCCGTCGGTGTTTGTATTTCCTGACGCCCGTTTTGCCGATGGATTTGCCGGGAAGTCCGTCGGCAAAACGGGCGTCGGGAAATGCAAACGCCGACAGATTTTTCCATCGGCAAACTTTGGCGACGGAATCCGTCGCGGATCCGCCTAGTCGAGGATCCGCCGGAGATCCGTGGCGTTCCTTTTTTTTTTTGTCCGTCGCGAATCCGCCAGCGATGAACATTATTCTTGTAGTGTTTCACGACTACCGCAAATTATGAGAAGATCAATGGTTCATATTGATTTATATATATATATATATATATATATATATATATATATATATATATATATATATTAATCTTAGACGCCAAAATACTCAGAATGAAACGAACATAAATAATACCTATACATACAATAAATTACATTCTATCTTTAAAAAATCAAAACAAGTAATATTAGTAAAACAAAATTCATAGAAATATTCCCGAAAAAAAAGAGAGTAAAATTTACAATCTTATTATGTTAACTAATAGATTGATGTTATAGCCACTTGGGTACATGATCCACGTTGATTAGAGTGGCATTTTCATCCATTTGTAATAGTCGGTTAAAAAAATTATAAACCGTTCAAAATAATCAACAAATTAAATAAATAAAATTTTTTAAAAAAATGTCGGTTTCGCCATGCGTGTATATACGTAGAGCGGCAAGGATGGATCCGTAGACTGTAGGCAGAATATGCAGCCATGATCATTATTCATTACCTTCAATTAATTAAATTTACGTACCTCAATTTATTTTTAATTAGTATTGATTACTTTATTTTTAATGAATTACGTATGAAAAACCAATGAGGAACAGTATTTGTACAAACGGTCAGCGCTCAATATGGGCAGTGTTTCATGCAGACAAAATTTTAATAATACTATAATACGGAGTAATAATAAATTAATACTGTACAAACTTGAATATTCACTTATTAAGTTCGACAACTAAACCCTACTTTTGAATATTGGTTTTGTCATATATAATTTCTATGATTTGAACCAGACATTTGGACCAAATAGATTCTTCATTCAATAATTTTGAGAGTCTACTCTCTCGTCTCATTATTGATCTCTCACTTTTTTTTAATATATATATCAAATGAGATAATAATATTGGGACGTAGAGAGTATTAGCTTTCACACAATTTTAGCTTAAAAAAGAAAAGAAAAAGATTATAATCGTTATAAAATACATGAATTAATTAACCACATTTTTTGTTCTTTTTCCCCTAACTTTCAAATCTTGTTTTAAAATACATGAAAACAGTGTTTTAAAAATCGCTAAACGCTAGTAGGACGGTAGGAGGCAACTAGCATCTGGACGGCTAGGCGGGAGTCTAGGCGGTGCGGTGCCTTGGCGGATTAGAACTATAATGCATATTTTTTTTACAATATGCTCTATAGTACTCCCTCCATTTCGCTTAACTTGGCTCATTTGAATAGTGGCTTTTCTGGCACGCTTTTCCACGCTTCTTGATGATGGGTTTTAAAATGGATTTTTGAAGAATTATTTTTTTTACGGGATACTACGACTGTCGTAGTATCCCGTAAAAAAATAATTCTTCAAAAATCCATTTTAAAACCCATCATCAAGAAGCGTGGAAAAGCGTGCCAGCACAAGCCAAAAAGTTTTGAGCCAAGTTAAGCGAAATGGAGGGAGTATAAACTATATAACGGTTAAAAACATTTAATGTGCTAGTTAATAATTCAAATTTCACAAACTTAATAGTCTTCTACATAAAATATCAAAGTCTTACGATAAATTTTCATATATTTAAACATGATTTCCATAAATTAGAATATAACATCCATGAATTTTTAAATATATATAATCTAATTTTTTAGCCGTTCCAGCCCGACTAGCTCGTCTAGGACCACTTGGATCCACCTAGGACAGCCTAGGCGATCGATCAATATGTTGCCATCTAGAGTCAACCGACTTGCCATTTATCGGGACGGCCTGACACCTATTAGCACATAGACACTGTTTAGATGGCCAAATCAGCCTTCTTTTAAAACAGTGCATGAAAGTAAGTTTCTTTGCAATTTTTCCACAAATTCACATTCCCGCAAAATTTGCCTTTTCAAACATGATTTTCTTTCAATTTAATTAAAATGACGCCGTTTCCTAAGTTATACATAATACTATTGCATCACTTTTGTGCAAGCCAGAGCAGTTACGATTTCCTCAAATGTGAATTCGTTAAAAGACTAACAAAGAAATCCAAATTCATGTACTTTAGAAATAAGTATTTTAAACCGACTAACCCATAAAAAAACAAAAGATTTCATTTGAATGAATCATACTATCATGCACGAATGGAATAATATAAAAATATCAGATTTGTCTTTCATTCTTGTACAAATTGAGAGTACAGAATTAAAAAGGTGCATGAGTCTACACGGTAAAGGAGAGTGGAGTCTGACATCACATTCTTTACTTTTATTTTTATTTTTCACTGTTTAAGATAATAAAATATTAAATCATGATCACTTGCAATTAAAATGAATTCCTCATTCATGTAAAAAATTTCAATATTGTATTTCTCACGGCAGAATGTGCCATGCTTTTCTTTCAAAAGCAGTTTTCCAGGAAATACCTGTTGGCGACGTCTCTTACGTGGTCAATTCTCTCAATAGGCGGCATTGGTCAATAAAACGAAAATACTTGCACCATAAGATACTACGTCAGTCCACGATAAATAGGTTTGGTATTTTATGTTCCAAATTCGGTGTACCAATTGTATTTCAAATCGTAAATTCTATTAGTTTTATGTATTTTCTTTCAAGGATTTTAATTTATATTGATTTAGTTTAATATTATGATTATTTTTTAGGATTTACCCATCCAATATGGTTCATAATTATTTTTAGCATTTAATTTAATTTTTATTAATTATAATAGGGTTGATAAATTCAAAATTAGGATAGATAGTTTTTACAAATTTCAATTTTTATTTATAAATGTATATTATGATTTACAATATGATAGTATTTTTTATTTTTATAAAAAATATAATATAAAACTAATAGAAATTGAATGTTGGGACACCATTGGTACACAGAATTTGGGACAAAGGCGCGACAAATAGGCATTAACTAGTCGGATATCAATTTTGATATTTTTTAACTAATGAATAGTGGCGGAGGTAGAAAATATTAATCGGGGGTGCTGTCCTAATTTTTTAAACTTATATACAGTTGAATATATATACTAAGTAGTGTTACATTATCCCAAAAATTTTCTCTCTCATTCTTCATAAAATTCAGATTACAATGTTTTAAGTAAGAAGAAGAAGAAGTTGGAGGGTGCACTAGCTCACCCTAGCCCCTCCCCCTGCTTCTGCCACGGTTAATGATGGTATTAAAATAGTGTATTATATATTATCTCCGTTCCGTTCTAATGAGACTTTTTTTTAGGTACGAGGATTTACACAGTATATATATTAATAGTGAAAGAATGTAGTTAGATGTATTAAACAATAAATTTTAAATTGAATATAATATTCAATTTTAATATATAGCTTTATTATAATTTTTTTCAGAAATATTAAACATGTAGAATTTTAATTAATTAAAATTTTGAATTTATTTTTGAATTTAAATTTTCTATTTTGGGTTATAACCATATTAGAGTAGGACAAATTAGGTCTATTAGAATGGGATGAAAGAAGTATTAAAGTGGAGTTAGAATCCGTATTACAATAGTGTATATGTATTAAAATGGAGTTTGGATCTCACCTAAAGTGTATAAGTGTGGACACAAAATCATTTTTTATGTGAAGCCTATCATAGTTGTTAATCGCCCATCGCGCGAAGCTCTTCTGGAGCTATCGCGCATCGCGCGCACTATTTGAATATGTAGCGCCAAAATCACATAAAACATATATATCACAAGAATTTCTAAATTTTAACCTATTATAAATCTAAAAACATAATTTAAGATAAAAATCAAAGTACTTGGTCCCTCAAAACAATTCCAAACTTGAATGTCTTAAACAAAATGCAATACTTAAGTCTTATGTTACTACTAAAGACACGAGGTTTCACCAAAAACATCTAACAATACTAACTAATCATCATCTGAACCAAGCTCCAAATCCAAACCATCATCATTATCATCTTTATATAGCTCAACATCATTCTCATCCTCATCACCACTCTCTTGATCAAAATCAAAGTCCGGTTCATCCTCTTCATTTCGAACGGCTGTACGGGATTGGGATGTAGATGTTGCTGTGAATGATGTTTCCTATGTGAACTTGACATCAAACTTGAGGAGTTAGGTTGTAGGCAGAAAAACGCAGAGATACATTGGATTGGAGGGTGAAGAAGATGAAAGCAAAGGAAGAGAAGTCAGAATACAAGAGTGTTTCCGGTGCAAATTGCAGAATTCGATTTAAGTCACGAAAAAAAAAAAAACTAACTTGAATGAAGTTTGAAGGCTCGTGCTGAAGTCTGAAGTTTGATCGTAGTAGTAGCAGAAGTCTGAAGTTCGATCGTAGTAGTAGCAGACAGAGATGAGAAGTTTTTTTTGTTGTTGTTGCACTCGGTTGATAGAAAAGAAAAGAAGATGAAGGCAGAAGACGTAAGAAAAAAGGATGAAGGCAGGAGAAGAATCGTTTTAAGACTCTTGAGAGCCTAAGAGTCTGATAATAAAAAGACTCTTGATATTCTTATCTATTTAATTAGAATTTTAAACCCTAATGGATATTATCCATCACGTTAATTAATAGTAGTACTTAATACTAGGCCCATTAAATTGCCCATAATTGATTAGTTTCTTTATAAAAAAATTAAAAAAACCAGACATATACAAATAGCGCGCTATTCTGCGCTACGGGCAATCACAAAATAGCGCATATAGCGCAAATAGCGAGCGCAATTTGAAACCTTCCTGGCGATTGCGATTCGTCGAGATGAGCTTGCGCGACGGTGCGCGATCGCGATCTGCGCTATTAACAACTATGAAGCCTATATCTTAAAATGGAAAGTTTCTATTTTTATGGATATACGAAAATAAAAAGTGTGCTCGTTTATTTTGGACGGAATACAAAATAAATGCCATTAAATAAATGTCAAGATTCTAATCTTGACAAACATAAACTTTCTATGTAACAGGAGCACCAAAATTTAGTCTCTTGACAAACATAAACTTTCGATGTAACAGGAGCACCAAAATTTAGTCAGACTCTTATGTAATAATTGCTGTTTTTCCTCATTGTCAAAATATGACATAAGAGCTTTTACCCACAATTCTTATTTTAACTTTACAAATCTTACTTTATCAGCGACATTAATAACATGTAGATTGAGAATATGGTAATGTTTCAAGGGCCAAAGTAAATGTTTAATATAAACACAACTAAAATAAAATAAAATAAAAGCTAATCAAGCAAATGAAATGCAAGATTTAGAAGTTGATCAACTATTACATTAGAAATACAATAAAGTTGTACATTAAGTTAGTTACAAGTTGCCAAAAGAAAAAAGGAACAAAAAATTGGGAGATAATATTAATGAGTTCCCCCTCAATATGATACTACAATTTACAACAAAGCTAAAAATAAGGTATATTTATAAAATAAAATGTTATTCTTCATCGGCACCAATCCCACCAATTCTGTGTTTTCTTTTATCGAAAACAGCTCTGAAAGACTCACGCTCAGCACGTAATTGTTCTTGGAATACGTTTCGTTTCCTCGATTCTCCCGTGTATTTTTGGTTGAGTTTCTCTTCTTCGGGTAAAGGATTCAACTTCTGCAAGAACTTGGGTGTTACACATGTATAGAAGGGCACTTAAACTCGAGTATTTGAATCTATCGTAGCTCTTTGCCTTCTTTCAAGGATGATCTATCCATGTATAGATGAGAGATGAGTAGATTTATTTGGTAGTATATTAGTTATAGGAGACTTACCAAGTTGTATCCGGAACCAGGACCGATGATCAACGATACATTTGATATTTTTCCGGCACTGATTGAGAATCCAATTCTGCCAATCTGTAAGGAAAAAAAATTCAGAATCTACCAGACTGAAAATGGCAAGACATTGGGAAAAGAAATTATCAAATTTTCAGCATCCAATTGCATAAAACTTAGTACTATAGGCAACTACTAATTCAAATATGTAAATATAATATGAACAGTAGTACTTTCTCGAAAAAGTTGGTTACGTTTCTTAGAGGCAATTGCACCAAGATACTCGTAGCAGTGTCTGATGATAATTGATGATCACATTTGAAGGAAAACACCGGGTTATATATATTTATAGGTGTGGTTTGAACAGTAACCTACAACTAAAGTCACACCTTTATAAACAATCATATATGTTGATAATACTGCTGAGAGATCGTCTTCTAGCGAGATATCACTAGGTCTATGGCAATCTCAACAATATTTGTTTTGGAGAACACATGAAAACAACGAGATAATGGATAATAACTTTTACTCGCAAAATGAAAGGAAAAAAGTTACTGGCATACCTGATCAGCCCAACGCACAGATTTACCTTTCTTGCTGTATGACTTAGTTAAACTAGATAGGGCACTGGAGTTTCCCCGGGTTGCTTTAGTCTTGTGGACGTCATCATCATCCAAATCATTTGACCATTTACTCTTTCCTAGATCTTTCACCACCTCTACTATATTTTCTTCCTCACAATCCTCTTTCTGATTATCTGTTGATGGACCTAAATTCCCAAAAGCCAGAGAGCGTTATTAAGCATAATATGTAAGACTTGACCTATTTTCAAGTCTTAACACCATCGAGAGGCGATGCAAGTGACAGGCAATACTTCTGTCAAAGGAGGACAGATTACAAGGTATTTAGGTCATATACAAATTTGAAAAATACTCAGCCGTGAAAGCATAGCCTCGTTGTTGTGCATCAACAAGAATTTAGACACATGCAATAAGGAAGGCATAAATTTCAATTTAGAAAGAGTGGGAAGATGCAATAAACATACCATCAGTCGTAAGAACACCATCACTAGGTCTTGAATTCTTTTCAAATTTACAACTTCAGAACCTGAAGTATCACTGTTGCGACTGCCATCCTCGGTATCCATGTCAACCTGTCAGATTAATCATTAGATGATCACTATCCATATTTGATCATGCAGCACCATCAAACCAGGTAAACAACCTTAAATTCACTGACAGTGATTGGCAACACTGTAATGCAAGAGACTAACTGAACCATGGGGTAGATAATAGATTTCAGTTTTTAGTTAATTTATTTTCTCTCTTTCTTATCCATCATGATTCACGCATTCTCTTATATTACCAGCTCTTGGCAAGAAGAAGATAAGAATGTAGAAGAAATTGAGCATATAAGTGTGCATGAAATTACCTCTTCAATCCCGTTTTCCTCCAAATCATCACCATGGAGCAACGACTGTTGTGTAATCAGATATTGGATGTCACAGTTCAGTATTTTAAAATTTTCAATCATTAGATTAAGTTGTCAATCTTGAAGTATTCTGATCATGCCACACTGACGGGGGCAAAGAATAATAATCTATGAATACCTTGCCGTCCAGCTTCATATACAGTGATGGTGCATCCTCCCATTGGTTAGCCATCTTTAATATGTCATTCTGAGTGAAACCATGAACATTCCTTGCAGCACAGCCCTGTACAAGAACAAAAAATGCCTCAGGGTAAGTGAACTTTATCCTATTTTCTGGCAGTGGTAACAAAAATGAATCAAAAAAGAGGACAGGATGCCACATCTTGACCGAGGCAAATATATACAATCAACTCAAGAAAGAGTTAGCCATGCTCATTCAGGATCTGCTACGTGAATATCTGGCACTTCACTGTATTGTGGTTCATTTTCTAAGCAAAATCATTCATCAAACTATCTTATTATGTTGAGTTGTTTAATTACATTGAAACATTCATCATGTATGATCTCTGTCTTAGCCCTGCATCTTGCAGTCTTTCCCATCATAATTAAAACAGACCAGCTACAGAGTTACTTTGCATGAAGACAGATTTAACCTGAAAGAAATAAAACCAAAAGAGAAACTTACTGCTGGGTCCTTGTATGTGGCTTCTAGTATATAAACTTCATAGCCTGATCTCTGCAATAAATCAAATGAAAGAGAAATTAAGCAGGAAACAATGAACCAGACCATTTAACTCAGCCATGACCTTACAGAGTAACTGAACAACAAACTATCAACTGACAAGGAAGAGAACAGAAGCTAACATGTCAAAGAAATTAATAAACTTTAAATAGCAAAGTATACCATGAGAACTTAGGAAAACATATGAAAATTCTTAATTTACGATTGTTTTCATGTGAATAATGTGTGGTGTGATCTCAATTAGAGAGGAGATCAGGGGTATCAATGCTCCTCCACCCTAGTTCCTATTTTGTCAGATAACTTAACTCAGCAGAAATCAAACAGTCACGATTGAACCCGCATAAGGTTATGCAACAATCATGCAAGTCCTCAAAGTTTCAAATGATAAGAAGGAACCTCCCAACACTAAACAAGAAGAAAACTGGCAATTAAACAGAAATTTTCTGAAGGCATGGCATAATTTCCCTAGGATCTGGAAAATCTACACAAGGAATAAAATGATAAAGAAATTTGAAATGGGAACATTCATACAAAATCAGTAAATTTCCAAAATTCATTCAGACTGCAGTACAGAAAGATTAAAATAACAGTGGTAAGAAAAAGGAGTATCGATAGCTCTCGAATGGAACAACAAAATAGTGAATAATAATATAATATGCAAACAAACAAAGAGCAAACATCTTCATATGAGAAGAAAAAGCCTTTGATCGCGTTATAAGAGGACTGGAATGTGATATTACTCAACTACCATAAAATTAGCCTTGTCACGAGGATAAACAAATGGCTGCTGAATCAATGTACCAGAAAAATTAAGTGATTCCGTTGAATGTGATGGTGAGTCAATTAACTATCAGCACATATTAAATATCTATGAAGAAACAGATAGATCATAACAAATAGGTATGAGAAATATAAAATAATTGTAGGTGAAGCTACAGGTAAATTGCCCATATGATAAAGGAAGGTTAGATGACTGAAAACCTTTATAGTTGGGGAGGTTCATTTTTCATGCAAATCAAGTGACATCGTTTTGTACCACAAAAATCCATGGGAGAATATTTCTAGTAGTGGTATCGTCATATGTCTTTTAATTCAAGGAACCGTGCAATAAGATACACCAAATGACCAAAGAGAGCTAAAGCTTATAATTAAAAAGAGACAACTATAGACCTCTTACTATGTTTACTTCCTAACCATTAAAAAATACTATAAAGAGTTACTTGAGTCCCATATTTGTTAGAAAACTAAGAAGGTCTCAATCAAAAGGCGGAAGTGATTACGGCTGGAGAAAATTCTTTATTAGCTTGTATATAGTCATTGTAACAATGATTTTAGGTTTATATGTGATAAGTTGCAGACAGTGTTGACAACCCACCCACATCTGTTATTACTACCAATAAAATCTACAAATAAGACTAAACTCACCAACCTCTAATGTATTCCCTAAATAGAGAACAATAACAGACACCGAGAGGCCGCCTAAAAGAGAGAGTGAGGGTATACCTTTGCAGTTGCCCAAAATTGAGCAAAATCAGCTACCCGCAGATTGCGGTCATCCACTAAGACGAGGCACAAATACCAGCAAGAAATGGGTCAATTTCCGAATAAACTGCATCTGTAGTTAGACAAACTCAAGGCAGTGCAAAAGCACTGCAACCACTTAATTTATAACAAGATTACGTCTTTCAACCATTTCTAGTGTGCACATTAGATTCTATATTATCTGAGAACTAGATCTTTAGATCGTTTAAGAGTAACTCAAAATACAATATACAAGAAAAACATCGGTATCTTATCATGCAGGCATTAGCTAATCTGACATTTTCCGCCATGTCAGCGCTACAACTAGAAACACACCATGACTTCTGTGATTGAACAGGAAACATCATTAACAAAGAATGAATAGACTTTTAAACATAAATGAAAGTTGCAGTCAAGCTTTTAAGAGCCAAACAGTGGAATAAGAATTTTGGATTCAAATATAGTTCCTGCGCAGAAAAATCATACCAATTACAAAGGGGAATGCCCCTTCATCAAGGGTCTTTTTAAATGCCTTCAACATGCTTGACCGGTAAGCCTGAAAGATAAAATAATATAAGGAAAAAACTGAAAATATCATGCAAGTAAACTATATGCCAGAAAGGGAAGTTTTAATTTAAAATCAAGAAAAGAAGAAATATTTTGACCACAAACTACAGCTTCTATGATTTGTAAGATGAATAAGCCTTTTTCTAACAAATAGGCTACAATAACATTCCAATGAGCCCTCTAGAAACTCTGAAGAATTTAAAGGATGGTTGCCTTTATGAACTATTTGCTCCCCTAAGAATAGAAACCAACTTGAGATGTGCCAAAAGTTCCACATGAAAAGGTCGACTTTCTAACATAGTAAATATTAAGTTGAACTGCTAAGTTAAGCGGGTACTTTAACCAAGCCATGACACAGGACAGAACATAATCAATTGTTTCACCTCTTCCATCTCAGGTTCATAACAGTACTCCATGACTGTCCTTGTCACTGGTTTTTTCCCTCTAGTTGAAACCTTGGATCTTGAGCCTTCACTCTCTTCAACCTGAAAAATAATACAAGGAAATCTCTAGGAACCGGAGGAAGCAAGGTACCAAAGATATAATAGTAGTTTTATAAGGAACTTCTTCCATAACAAATGCAAAAACTGTAAAACACCTTTTCAATCTCTGTCATGAAATATTCATCCATGGAATGTATCCGCGGAGCAGTGCCACCATTTTCAACCTCAATGTCACGCAAGATTTTTGCCAAGTAGCTCTTACCACTCCCTGAAAAATGGAGGGGAAAAAAGTACCAACATAAATCACCAAAAAATAGAAGAGCTCGGGAGTATGCCCATGATTTTCAATGTAACTGCCGCACTAATGATTGAAATCATGAAAAACTTAATTTCACACAAAAGTTCCCACAGAAGAAAATAGTTGCAGAATTAACTATTTTCTAGAGAACCCACCTGGAAGCCCTCGCAGAATAATGACAATATGATCTGGGCGAGTAGCTCGGTGTGGATGCTTTAAAATATAAGATGCATCGATAATTTTTGGCTTTTCTAACGAGTGATTCCTTGGTGGAAAGCCTTCACTTTCTCCATTAAATGTCATGGATGAAGCCATCCTAACCATTTGAATTTCCTGGAAGATAAGAAAAATCCAAATCTAGGATGAGTACTTTCAGGATATTATCCAAATGAAAAAAGATCATCATGTTACATGTACACCTGTCTTAATTGTAATTCATTTGAACCCTGATGATTGCATTTATACTTTTTTCAATTAAGCAACACAACTTGAACAGGAAAAAAAAAAGGAGTTAAAAGAGTAGCTCACCTCAGGATGATAACCACTTGAATTTGGATACCCTTTACTAGAGTAGTGAGAAGACACTGGCGTTATAGCTTCAGAAACCATAGAATATGGTGAATGGAAAGAAGGTGCAGAAGAAGAAACTGGCTCCGAGATAGGAAATCTTGGTGGTTCCATCGGAAGTGGCGGTGGCGGGGATGTGGGCAGCGGAGGCTGAGTCTTGAACCCCTGGGAATAATAAGATGATTGGGGCTCCATTCTATGTTGCTGCAGGAACTGACTCTCTGTAGAAAAATCCCTTCTCTGTTCTTGGTAACTCAAATCATGATTGGAATTCCTATACCCATCAGCTCCAGGATTATTCCGATAACCATGATTATGCAACGCACTACTCTTACTTTGATTATGAACTGGTCTATTGGTTTCAATATGTGGATATGAAGCTCGAGGTTCCCCATAGTTTTGCTTAAAGCTAGAATTGATTTCCCTATGATAACCACTCTCCATCCCCTGAAAGTCATAAGAACGATTCGAAACACTGCATCCTCCGTCATATTTTCTATCTAAACCATTACTCACAGCTCCGTGATCGCGAATCAGCTTCAATCTCCTCTCATCTTCCGCGAATGGAACCGCGTATCCGTCACTCGCGTAGTCGTATCGCATTCTCTTGACACCAATCTGCCCAGTAACATCATGATCCGATCCAGAGTTTGGGTTTCCGTAGTAACCATTGCCGTAATTAGGGTCACTATTCCAGGGCCGCGGCGGAATCTGCGGCGGCGCCGGAGGTGGCGGATAAGGGTTGATGGTGGGGCCGCCTTGGTGGTCAACGAACGGATCATATGAAGCCTGAGGTTGCGGCGGTGGGAAGAATTGATCCGGAGGCGGCGGTGGAGGCCGGAAACATTGCGGAGGAGGGGGAGTGCAGAACGGGAAGTGAGAATGCGAGCAGACTGGGCAGAAATTACCGGTTGGAGGCCTAGCACGCCATGGATACTCCATGGATTGAGCTTGTTAGGGTTTGGAATTTGGGAAATTTCTCAGCGAGGGAAGCGATTAATACTGGAGTTATGTATTTCTATATTTTCTCAAAAATAAAAAAAGAAAAGCTATATATTCGATTTGTCGGCAAACATAAATATTGGGACTATTTTTATATATAATAAAATTAATAAAAAAATCGTTGTATAATTTTATTTTAATTTTGAAAGGAAAATTGTTATAATTATTCGACAATTGTTTTTCATAATTATGTATTGGCATTGTGTTAATTTTGTTTTAGTAGTTCAAAATATAAATAAATTACAAGAAAATTAATATTAAACATAAACAATATACTAATCACACTACCGTTCCAACTCAACAAAAATTCTACTTCTACTATTTGATTACGATTAGGAGTTAATTTGTTTTAACCAATCAAATATATGGATTTATCCAACTACTAAAGCAAAAATAGCACAAACTATTGCAGTTTAGCATCAATTTGCGAGTTACTAAATTTGGAATCCAAAAACAAAAGCTTACAACAAAGTGAAACAAATAACTCTTCCCTGCATTCTCTAAAGCAGTCTTCCTCAAAAACCATTTGTGAGGGCAAAAGTTCTTCCCGCCAAAGGAGGAGGGAGTGCAGAAATAGCATTTTCAATCACCTGATAATTCACAAACTATAGTTAATAATTTGTTGCAAGGAATTATCAAACCATTGTGATTTCTACAATGTATGAGCACAGAAATTTGAAGATGCCTTATTAGAAAATGGTACTCACATCTAATTGATACCGAGCCGAAAAGTGAATTAGAAGAATTGCTTTGTTCTGAAACTTATCTGCATGGCTAATTATCTGTGACAATGGAAACCAAAATCTGTATTAAGCACTATAATTCCAGGATTATGAAAGAAGGAAGATAAAAGGGCATTGGTGAAATAACCTCGGACAAATGAGTATGCCCGTAATCTCGTGCATCCTCCACCGTGCATGAATTCTCCACGTATGTGCTCTAATGAGAGGGTCAGAGACGAGGAGAACTTGAATCAGTAACTTATGCATGACTCAAACCATGAGTTATTAATCTTAAATCAATAAAGGTTACACTAAACATTATACCTCCATGATGAGAATCTTTGCCCTCAAAACATCGGCATTGTCTGCATCAGTAATGAAGTCTGACATAGTGTCTCCAGTAAACGCAATTTCGGGTGTCGTATATGTGTCTGTAATCTGACGATATAATTAATCTCACAGCAGATATATGAACAGAGGAAGGGTAGTTAAACATCTTTCATACGCAGAATTCAACCAAAACATCACAGATCAAAGAGATTGATTTTAAATCCATATATCAAGTATAAATCATCAGTTCCAGACAAGAGATTGGTTTTAATACAAATTTTATTTTGACATTCAAAATATTAGAAGACAAAGCTTATTATCTTGATGTAACACCTAAACGCACATAGAAAGAGAGCACCACACTTCTGCAGTCCTTATCATAGGTTACCTTAAAGAGCCAAAAAAAATTTGGGCTAGATTCAGACAAAAATAAGTCCAACTAACAGACGAGATACAATGAAAGTCCACGGAGAAACAACTTTATGAAGTCATCAACAACAAGCATGTAAACCGATCACCACATAGAAAAGCAAGAAAAAATACACCATATACGACCAATTTTTTTTTAAACATAAGATATGATTGATAAGATGCAATAGAGTTATGCAATGCACCTCAACACCAGACAACCTCAAACTCTTTAACTCAGCTCCAGGTAACCCAACATAATCCTGCTTGAGTTTATGTCTCAAAGAATAAACTATGTATCCCTGTAAACAAACAAAGTCAATCCACTGATTACCAATTTTCTAGAAAGAACATTATAAACGAAATTCATAGCAGAGGGGAAGTCTCGAGGATAACCTGGCTTGGAATACCGTGATAAGTTCTGAAAGCTCTCACTTTCAGATCCTTTCTTATGCAAAACTCTTCACCTACAAGATGACTATAAAGTTAGAGGCTAGTGAAGGAGTTTGGTATAAACAAAGAGACACGATTAGGCCTTCGTTCCTACCTACCCACATCTAGACCAACGAGAGTATGCAGAAGCTCGGATTGATCCATGGCTCTGTGTGCTTCGAAAATCTTTTTCACACTTTCCATGATGACTTTTGGCACGATTATAGTTGGCGGAGCCATTCTGTATAAACCACGAGTAGCAACATACATCGGCAAACCTCCCTACATTAAAATATTGTGATCGACAAAGAATGAGAAGAATCCAAACACTAAACCAAACTTATCCTATTTCCTGAGCTGTGATTTCTAATGAAACAGCAACACATCTATTTCTAGCTCCTGCAATTACCCAACTAGCCAAAATTACCCTAAATCCAAGTCACAGAATACACAGCAGTACAGAATACGAAAATCGATCGAAATTTGCAACAGAATCTTCATGAAATGAACAGCTAAAACGCTACGTAAAATCACAAAGGCCACCGATTTATATCAAGTATTGATTCATAACTTTCGAGTGAGCTGCTGCTTGTGAGGAGCAAGAGAAGGGAGAGGAGCTTAGAACTTACGATGTGGTCCATGTGGCCGTGGGAGATGAAGAGGAACTGCTGCGAAATGGCGCGCTGGGGGCACTTGCCTATGTCAAACGCCAAGTTGAGAGAGGGCAGAATCACGCAGGTTTCGTGCCCTGCGATCGATAATCCTCCGATTGAGTAGCCCTCGATATGCAGGTCTTCATCTCCCGCTTTCTTCTTCTTTCTCTTCTTTTCCTGCTTCGCCTGTGTTGCATCAATCGACTCACGCGCAATTCCGCCGCCGGACGCCATTGAAATCAAATTCACTTCTTTCGAACTTCATCAGAAATTTGGGTTTTTAAGACTCTAAAAATCGGTAAAATATTTAAAATTGGCCATTTCTTTTTATTATTACAATAGTTTTCTTCTTTGCTATCTTCATGAAATAAATTTTTTTAAAAAGAAACAAAAATCAAATCTTTCTATTTTCTTTCTTTCTTTTTTTTTTTTAAAAAAAAAATCTATTTTCTAGATTTTTAGCAATTTAATTTGTAAATTAATTTGAAAAGGTTAGATTAATGTATGAGGCTCGCAGATTCCAGAATAGCCATTTAACTTAGTAAAAAATTAATAGTACAAATTGTAGCCACTTTGGATATATTTAGACAAAATTACCCATATTAACTAAAATTACAATACAAATCGTAAAAGTAGAAATTCGAATTTAGAAAATCACAGTCCGCCCACCCAAATCGCCACACCTTCGCCGTCTTCTGGCTGTAAATCAAGCCGCCGGCATTTGTACCCAATTCGTCGTCGATTGAGTCACCGTACTTACTGAAGTACCCAAATCGCCACACCTTCGTGGTTGTTTGACTGGATCGAGACTGGAGAAAGAAAAAAAAACAGAGAGAGAAAGAGAGAGAGAGAAATAAGAATCAACGATCGAATCCACTGCGCACGAATGGGAAAAGGAGAGGGGGAGAACTGAAAAGAGGTGTGGATGGGGTCCTGGGGATGGTGTAGAGGGCGAGCAAGAGAAATCAGAAGAGAAAGAAAATTTCACCAGTGTGTATAGGAAAGAAAGTCGGAAAAGAGAGGGTGGGTTCGGCGGACGGGTGGTGATGGAGTATTTTTTTCATTAAGAGTATTTTTGTTTCATTACATTCAAAGTGACTATTATTTATATATTTTTATGTTAGTGGTTATAATTTATTTTTTGTTAAGTTAAGTTGCTATTTTTTACCACTACCACTTAATATATTCTTTATAAGTTAATACTCGATAAATGAATAAAATATCTAATACAATTAAATTTGCGGATATTATCACTTGTTCCAACGTTTTAATTTTTTAATAATAGTGTATTGACCTAATTATAATTACAATAATGTTCCGATGTATATATAGTTTTTTTTTTTCATGACAGTGTTCTACCACCATTTTCAGACGACTAGATGCCAACATGGCTCACTTGAGGGTCATGTGAACTTAAGTGATTTTATAATATTACAAAATATATATAAAAGACTAAAAGAAATCTGAAAAAAATTAAATTAAAATCTTAAGTTAATGGGCTTAAAATTTTCATTGGTGACCATGCCTTTAAGAAGCCCAAAATTCATGGGGTTTATGGGCCCAATAAGTGTATTCTGAAAGTCCATATTCGCAATATATTATAGACGGAATCTATAACCTTACCAAATTATAGCTCTCGTTGAAACAAGTCCAGACACTAAGATTGTCCAAACTGGATTTCGTTTGAGAATTCGACGATTTTTCAAAATTCTAGAACAAAAAACTCATGCAACTGCTTCCACTATAAAATTCTACTTGTCATTTTCAGCCATTTTCTTCCCACTTTTAAAAATGGTAGAGAGAGAATAGGTTAAAGATAGGATGTGGCCAACTTCAACCAGGCTGGACCAATGACCGGCACCATCAAACGCCATTGCCGGATCGGCACAGGAAAAAAAAAATCGATGGCCGAATTTTACAAAATTTTTACTAAATTAAGCTCCCTCTCAATGAATAGATATTCCGAATCCGAAGTCAATTTTTTTTAAAAATGGCCGAAACCACCGCTGCTCCACCACCTTCAGCAACTTTTTTTTTCCTATGCCAAACGGGTCAAAGCCATACATGAATTTAAAAGTACTGATGTGAGGATTCTAATCTATAATTATTTTTAAGTTTTGATGTCATTTAGGCCGCCGTATGTGAAGTCAAAATTTCGTAAGAAACTCACTTTCTCGTGCGGCGCCATTATGGCGCTTATCTTCAGAAACGGAATTCATGAAATACTTTTATTTGAGTGTTAATACTTTCGATTTGGTTGAGTTCAGAGAATTCATATTTTTGTTCCTTAGGTTGAAATACTTTCATTTGAGTGTTCATACTTTCGATTTGGTTGAGTTCAGAGAGTTTTTGAGTTTCAAATTTAGTGTGTAAGAGTGTTCGTTTTTGCATTTGGGACTGTGGATACCATCAGATTTCGTCCGTTTTACGGCGGCTTTAGGTCGGGTTTGGTCGGCCCGCGGCTAGGGATGAGTTCGCTAGTGTCGGGACTCATCGCCAATGACTTTTCCGACAAGTCTTTGACTGACTAACCAATCTGCTGATTTTTTTGAGTTGCGGGGTCAGTTTTATTATTTTTCAAAATTCATAGGTGGCCATTTGAGATTTTTTTTTTTTTAGTTAGGCAAACACAACATACTTACACACATGCACCCGAGGTGATTCGACCCTCCGATCTCTTGATTGGAGGGAAAGCGTCTTACCAACTGAGCTACGTTTCGTTAAGTGGCCAATTTGCAATTTTCAAAAATATGGGATCCATCCTAAAAAATAGAGTTTGACCATTATCACTCGAAAAATTTATAACACGCTGACACGTCACACAATCCATGATTTTCTATCAATGATAAGCACATGTATCTCGATTTTATCTTGTAAACTCGTGTAGCAGTTAAGATCATACGTGTAATTATTAGTATGTGCTAGTGTAATGTCGATCGTAGAACATAAGATGATCGATAGTCCATAACCATATCACTTCTTATTTCTTACGAAATACCACTTTTTATATAATTATTTGATCTATATATATATAAAAAATTATAGAAGTTATATATATATTAATATTACAGAAATGCTTTAATGCTCACCGTGGGCACACTTAATGTGCCCACTAGTGATGTGGCAATGCCACGTCTGCAATCTTTCCCTTTAGGGTTTAGTTTTTTTAGGTAAGATTTAGTTTTTTTTTTAGTAAAATTTAATTATATTTGGTATGTTTTTTATTAACTTTTTTATTTATACCAATGTCACGTTATCCGTGGGTACATTAAGCGTGCCCACGGTAGGCATTGAAGCATTACTCATTAATATTAATAGCACTCAATTTACACTAAAGCCCTTAAGGAGAACCCCACTAGTTATTTTATAAGAGTCACGAAAGATAGTTTTCATGTTTATCTTTTTATATTGAAAGTTTTATTTTTGTGTTACTGATGGCATCGACGGAGTTCAATTTAGAATTTTGAATAAAAACAAATTTGTGTTTAATATTGTTTAAATATATTATTCAATAAAAACAAAAATACATATTCTTTGAAACAAAAAGCAAGCCTAATTAAAGAAAATGAAATAAATATCTACACATTTACTAAATCCTCGTATGAAAAATATATCTCGTCAATGCGCAGCAATTAGGAGTATCACAAAGAAATTATTAATTAGTTGCATGTTAATATTAGCCAACTAAAGCTATTAATGTGTCCCGTAAATTCGTGTGTGACGGTATTAATACATGTTAGCATTGAAGGCAAATTATTTCAAAAATTTTAAAATATTGTTAAAAACTAATAAGTAATTATAAGAGTAAAAAAATCACTTTTGATGTTTATTTTTATATTTTTAAAGTTTAATAAATTTTATGTTAATAATAGTGTCAATAAAATTATTACAAATTTCGAAAGTCAGATTTAAATGCAAATTTATTTAAGTATTTTTATTCATATATATATATATTAGAAAATGTAGTATACTCCATTTCTCTATACTAAAAGTTTGATTTAGTATAAGTGGGAGATTGATAGATTTTTATACTAAAAAGCAGGCCTTTTAGCTTGTATACATGTGGTTTCCATATTTCACTAACAATTTCCTATCTGATTATGTATGAATTGTTTGTTAAGCATTAAACATCTATCTATTATCTCAAAGTTATAGGCTATATGGTGTGTTGTAGATCACGGAAGACCGTAGTAGCCGGTGTCTCTTGAGATATAAACAGTTATCACAGTTGAGATAGTTTCGGATAAAAGTATCAGTTTAGACTGTAACATAAATAGATAAGTAGCTTGTCTTGGTTACTTGTTTATGCTAGTACGTTGATCGTATTGATAGGATCACGGTGAGGTGAATTATTCTATTATGACCTAAGTAGAAGATTCAAGACCTCGGGTACTTAAATGTTATTTAACGTCACACCTTAACTCTAATTGAGTGACTAAGAGTGTATAGTTAGAGTCTGTTGCTTTGATTTACCATGACTGAGAGTTCTATCTTGTAACTCGATATGATCCGTATCTTGGGCAACAACTATAACTAGTACGATCCTTAGTGCATCTACAATAGAGTACCGTATCCTGGTAGAACAGGTTGATCACATCCCCTGAGGAATTCATTAAGGATTATCATACTAAACCCTGCAGGTGGATTCAGTTCCAGTATGATGAATAAGGAATGAATGGTACTACTCAGGAATTAAATAAGAAGTTAATTAACGAAAGCAGACAGAAGCTTTAGATTAATTAACGGATGTGGGACATCTTAAATATGGGGGTGATTTAAGTCTAATACTAGCCCTGAGCTCAATAGAGATAAAACGAGTAGTTCAGTATTATTACTCTAGTTGAATATTTTTATACTTATGATCTAAATTTTACTCTAGTTGGACATTAGGAGGCCCAGTTTTATCTGTTAGTAGATCCCCTGTCTGGTCCAAAAAGCTCATTAGGCCACAGAAAGAAGGAGAGCTCGACTGCTCATCAATAAGCCCAGTGAGGGCGCCAATGATGAGGTCCAGGCATCCAACATATGGGCTGCAGGCCAAGCCTGCAGCTTAAGCCCATATTATCTCTTATAAATACATGTACCCTAGCTCATTATCATTAATGAATTATCTCATAATTCACCACGAGATAAGAGAGGCTAGGGTTGAGTGTGAGAGAGAAGGGGACGGCGGCTAGCTCTTGGAGAGTGGACGGCGGCGGCGGTTTGTGGCGAATCCTTCGTGGCTGAATTCGTAGCGTGCTGTCCATCTAGTATCGAATTCAAGCAAGGAAACAGATCGAAAGATCTTCAAGCGAGCTCCATCACACGAAATCAATCCAAAAGGTATATCGATTAAACACCCTATGATATGCAATTAATTTCATAGGAGCATGATAGGATTAAATCGAATTAATCATAACCGAAAATGAATCCTTGGGCATATGAATTGTTCTTCGCTGATCGGTTCTTTCAATTGGTATCAGAGCCAAGGTTATTTATTTTCGGCTCTATGGCTGATTCGATTTAAATTATGCATGATTTTAATCGATTAAATGTTGTCGTATATCGCTTTTCATGGTGTTAGTCATTTTTCGAGTGCCGGTTTGGCAATAATTATAATTTTAATCGCGAGATAATAAGGTGCGATTTAGATTAGAATTTTATTTTGTTTTTCATTTGTAAACTGCTACATGAGACGAAGAACACGAAGAACGAGGAAGAACACACAACGGACAAACCACCGCACGCAGCGGCGCATGTATTACTCACGCGGCCGTTCGCCTGTACAATTCGCCGAATGCAACGTCTTCTTCATCCCGTGGCTTCGTCGTGATTCTAACAACGTGCTGGAGTTAGATCGATGATCATGGGGTCGAAGGAAAGGCATCGGAGAGACAAAGAATCGTGCAAGTCAATGGGGTGGTGCGGTGAACCCTAACTAGGGTTCGACGCTGCGGGAGCCACGGCCATGCTGCATGATTGACGGGCAAGGGCTACTGCAGAACCCAGCCATGGGTTCGATGCAGCAGCAGTCGACCAAGGACGTAGCAGCGTCGCCGGCGTAGCAGCTGAGGGGGTGGAACCCTGCTAGGGTTTTGGCCTCAGTTGATGGCTGCAGCAGACGACGGCAAATGGCGATGCAGCGGTGGGCATTCGGTGCAGTTGGAGCGGCTGAAGGCGATGACAGCAACAACGGCATCGGAGGAGGAGGCGATCGGCGGCATGGCCTTGAGCCGGTCAATCGCGATTCGTGATTACGCGAAGACGACCCAGGCGCACGGACCGTGCACTGGCTCGGCGCGGACCGTGCTTGAGCCGGGTCTGCCTCGCGCATTGGGCTGGGTTCGGGTGGGCTATGCGGGCCTGGTTATGGGCCTGATCGTTATGGGCCCAGCAGACCCTATGCGTGGTGGGACCGATTGAGGGTTCGGGCATTGTGGTGTGGGCTCGAGCTCGGTTAAATCGGCCCAAGTGCAATGAAAAATTAGAAAATAAATTATTAATTAATTTATTTATTTTTAGCGTGGAACGGGAGATCAAGACGACGGATTTTGAAGACCGGAGCCTGTTCCGGATTTTATTTTATTATTTTGTAATAGAATAGATTAGAAGGGAGTAGTCACACCACGAAAAGCGAGTTTTATTTTTGTTTTTATCTCGTTTTTCTTATCAAAGCATGCTATGGATGCAATTTAATTTTATAAGTATGTTTTGCCTGTCAAGGTGAATAAATTGCGCTTAGTTGAGCATATTTTAGGATTGTCAATATAAGCATGGTTTAATTTTCTTGCGAGCATATTTTATTTGCCGCGTTTAGAAATTATGCTTAGGGTTATATGGCAACATGATCTAGCATGTCGATAATCTTTTGAAAGAAAAATATTAAGCGGATAAAAACATTTTATTAAAAATGTAAAGACCTCCACAATTGATCTTAATGTGAAGTTTTGGTAAAAGTATGTAAACGTCCACACGAACGTGGCTTGCATATTTTTATCAAAATAAGTTCACTAGATTTAAGATTTCTTAACAAAAATGTTTTAATCAAAATGAGTAGTGGGAGCTATTTTAAGTAAACGTCCATACTAACGTGGCTTACTTAGAGTAGTAACTACGGATTTCTATAGAGTTGATTAGAAACAAAGATAGCTTAAGAAAAATGGAGTATTTTCTAAGTTAAGCTAATATTGTGGTTATAAGCTTAGATATTAATTATGATACAACTCCTCAACGGAGTCCCTTTCTTAATTAATATGGTCTAGTAAGGTTCAATTATTAATTTTATTTGCCAAAAGGAAATAAGGTTGGCTAGAGAATAAAATTAAAGATCGGGTATCTGGTCAAGTAACGAGAATGTAAACGTCCACACGAACGTGGCTTGCGCTCGGCGTTACTCGGGCTGTTGAAGGTTTCGTTAAATATTGGTTTATCAAAATGTTACAATATTTACGTTACGAATTTATGCTTACTCTTTTCTTACGAGTGTCTATGTGTTTTATTTTCAGATATGACTTTAGGCCCGTTGGTTAATATTCGTACTTCGAAGCCTCACTGGTTCCAATTACTTGGAATGGAAGAGGAATCTCGAATATGTCATTGTTGTGGAAGAGTACATGTTTGTACTCACAACTCCAGAACCTACTCCACTGACGGAAGAATCCACTAAGAAACAAAGAGCTGAGCATAAGAGATGGCACAAGGCCAATGCAATTGGAGCATAAAAATAATGATATGAGATGCAATTGGAGCATAAGAGATGGCACAAGGCCAATGCAATTGGAGCATAAAAACAATGATATGGTGAGGTGTTTCATCATGACTTCTATGTCTAGCCAGATGCAATTGGAGCATAAAAACTTCACTAATGCGGCTAACATTATGCTCAATCTCAAGGAACTCTTTGGAGAGAAAGATAAGGCCGCCCGTTTTGAAGCCATGAGAAAACTCATGACCAAGGATGATGGAGGGGACTTTTGTGCGAGATCACGTTCTTAAAATGATGAATGCACAGAATGAGTTGGACGAGCTTGGTGGAGGTATCGAGGCTGAGGCCAAGATCGATATGATACTCCACACTCTTCCTAAATCTTTCGAGAATTTCCATCTGAATGTGGTCATGAACAAAAAGGAGTACACTTCAAACGAACTCCTTAATGACCTAGTGATTGCCGAAGCCATGATGAATGAAGGTGCTACGGCATTATCATCTGTGAAGGCTAGTTCTTCTGCACCGAAAGGTGGAAACAAGAAGAAGGCGTGGCCTCCACGCAAGAAGATGGCAAGTCCTAGTGGGAGCAAAGGTCCTAAGCCTACCGGTGGTGTCAAGAAGCTTAAAGAGAAGGGCAAGTGCTTCAAGTGCAACAAGACGAGACATTGGAAGGCTGACTACCCTCTAAAGAAGAAGAATGGAGGTACGTCTTACTCATTAGTAACTGGAACGTGTTTAGCTGCATGTTCTACCCAGACTTGGGTAGTAGATACGGGCGCAACTGACCATGTATGTTACACCTTGCAAGGGTTTCTGCAGAAAAGGGAGCTGAGTGAGGACGAGATTACCATCTCCATGGGTGACGCATCGAGAGTTACAGCTGTCGCGATTGGAGATTTTCATTTTAGTTTTGGACATTCTGTTTTAGTTTTGAGAGATGTTTTATTTGTGCCGGCATTTCGGCGAAACTTGATTTCTGTTTCGAAACTTTATGACGATGGTTTTACAGTTGTTTTTTGTAGTAGAGTTACTATCATGAGAAACTATGATGTTATCGTTTCTGGCATACTCTCTGGTTCTCTCTATACTATAAACTGTCCAATAAATGTATCTTCTTCTTCTTATAATGCTACCTCTTCATCGAACACTAAAAAGAGAAAGATTTCTTCTCAAATGAATCAAAATTATCTTTGGCATTTACGATTGGGTCACATCAACCAAAAGAGGATTCAAAGGTTGGTTAGAGATGGTGTTTTGGAAGGATTCCAAATGGAACCATTACCAACATGTGAATCGTGTTTGGAAGGAAAGATGGTGACTAGACCTTTCAAGGCCAGAGGGAATCGAGCTTCCCAGCTATTGGAGTTGATTCATTCTGACTTGTGTTGACCGATGTCTACCCAAGCTCGAGGAGGTTACAAGTATTTCACAAGTTTTATTGACGATTACTCGAGATACGGTTTCATTTACCTACTTCGCTACAAATCTGAGTGTTTTGACAAGTTCAAAGAGTTCAAGTTGGAAGTGGAGAAGAGATTAGGTAAAAGCATCAAGTCATTATGATCTGATCGTGGTGGCGAGTGCCTCAGTACCGAGTTCAAGAAGTTCTTGTCGGATAATGGGATCACGTCCTAATTAACTACACCGGGAATGCACCAACACAATGGTGTAGTGGAGAGAAGAAACCGAACCCTCTTGGAAATGGTTCGTTCGATGATAAGTTATGCACCTCTGCCAATTTCGTTTTGGGGATATACTTTAGAAACAACAGATTATCTCCTCAACCTAGTACCCTCAAAATCGGTAAGTAAAACTCATTTCGAATTATGGACAGGGCAAAAGCCTAGCTTGGGTCATATTCGGGTTTGGGAAAGTCCAGCACACGTGCTGAACAAGGAGGCCGATAAATTAGGTTCTAGGACTGAGGTTAGGCTATTTATTGGATATCCTAAAGGAATGAAAGGTGGCTACTTTTATGGTACTCAGGATCAGAAGGTCATTGTGAGCACTAATGCCCAATTCCTAGAGGAGAACTATATAAGTAAACACCAGGCGAGGAGTGATATAGTGCTCTATGAGTTGAGAGCAATGGCAGCCAGTGATCGAATTCAGCCAAGTGTACAAGAGGATGTACCACAAATAACTGCACCAATTTCCGACACTGTAACTCCTCCGGTGCCTCGTTGTAGTGGGAGGGTTGTTCGTCAACCCGATTGGTTCATGTTTCTAGGCGAGTCCACTAATATTCTCGCTGATCTTGAACATGAAGAGACCGACCCCTGGACTTACAAGGAGGCAATGGAGGACAAGGATGCAGATTCTTGGCGAGAATCTATGGATGCTGAGATAGAATCCATAGTTGACATGGGTGTGTACGACCTTGCGGAGCTGCGAGATGGCAAGAAGGCCATTGGTTGCAAGTAGGTGTACAAAAGAAAGAGAGATTTTGATGGGAAGGTTATGGCCTTCAAATCTAGATTGGTGGCGAAATGATACACTAAAAGAGAGGGTATCGATTATGAGGAGACATTTTCGCCGGTTGCCATGATTAAAACCATCATAACTATCTTATCCATGGCAGCGCACTTAGACTTAGAGGTTTGGCAGATGGACGTCAAGACTGCGTTCTTGAACGGTTATCTTGAGAAAGATAAGCATATTTATATGCGCCAACCTGAAGGCTATGTGGCTAAAGGCCAAGAGCATCTCGTATGAAAGTTGAATAAGTCCTTATACGGACTTAAACAAGCTTCAAGATCCTGGAACATACATTTTGATAGTGTGGTCAAATCGTATGGATTTGTTTAGTGTTCATATGAGAGTTGTGTTTACAGGCTCAATGCGGAGGGAAGCGTGGTACTCTTAGTACTGTACGTAGATGACATACTTCTCATTGGCGACAATGTGAACGTGTTGTCAGGCGTAAAGGGTTGGTTGTCTGAACAGTTCAAGATGAAAGACTTGGGAGAAGCTACTTACATTCTTGGGATCAAGGTGATAAGAGATCGCCAGAAGAGGATGTTAGGCTTAAGCCAAGCTTCATATATTGATATTTTGATCGCCCGATTTAGCATGCAAAATGCCAAGAAGGGATTTCTTCCTTTCAGACATGGTATCGCTCTATCAAAGGAGATGTGTCCATAGACACAAAAGGAGATAGACGACATGAAGGTTGTATCGTATGCTTCTATGGTTGGAAGTCTCATGTATGCTATGCTGTGTACTAGACCGGATATCTGTTATGCCATGGGATATATGGCAAGATATCAGTCTAACCCTGGTCAGGGACATTGGATGGCGGTTAAGCATATATTGAAGTATCTCACGAGAACTTGAGATCATGTGCTGACATACCAGTCTGATGAGTTGATCCCGATAGGGTATTCGGACTCAAACTTCCAGGCTGATCGAGATGAGAGGAAATCTACCACCGGTTATGTGTTCACCTTGGGAGGTGGAGCTATCATTTGGAGGAGTGTGAAGCAGAAGTGCATCGCAGACTCTACCATGGAGGCCGGGTATGTGGCTGCTTGTGAGGCTGCAAAAGAGGCTGTGTGGCTCAAAAACTTCCTTAATGAGCTAGATCTGGTTCCGAGTTTGCCCAAATGTATCACGGTGTATTGTGATAATTCTGGTGAACAATAGGGAACCTAGAGCTCAGAAGGCGAGTAAACACATAGACAGAAAGTATCACATTATGCTAGATTTCCTACAACGGGGAGATGTAGAAGTGAAGAAAATCCCTTCAGCGGATAATTTGACGGATCCATTCATAAAGAGTCTGACAGCCAAGGTGTTTGAAAAGCACGTCAATGGTTTAGGGCTGCAGAGCCTCCCACACTAGAAACTTTGAGTATAAGTGGGAGAAGATGTGTAATAGATGCTAGATATAGACACTTGCCTATTGTCACATTGTATACTAAAAGTTTGCTTTAGTATAAGTGGGAGATTGATGGATTTGTATACTAGAAAGCAGACCTTTTAGCTTGTATACATGTGGTTTCCATATTTCACTAACAATTTCCTATCTGATTATGTATGAATTGTTTGTTAATCATTAAACATCTATCCATTATCTCAAAGTTATAGGCTATATGGTGTGTTGTAGATCACGGAAGACCGTAGTAGCTGGTGTCTCTTGAGATATAAACAGTATCACAGTTGAGATAGTTTCGGATAAAACTATCGGTTTAGACTGTAGCTGATGGAGATTAAATATAGTATGAATATTATTATTATAATTATTTGTTTAATTAGATTTTAGTTTACTTCTTTTCCAAGTAATTTAGACTATAAATATGCAGTTTCTTTATGTAATAGGGGAGTTGAATTTTGATAAATATAAAATTAGGGTTTATTTTCCATTGTCTTGTGTTCTTCCGGTATTCAATTGTGAATCAACGGAATTTCACTCTAACTGCGTTCTTTTCCGGTATTGTGTTAATCTTAATCAACGGATTAGACGTTTCCCCTGTATCAGTTGGTATCCAGAGTCTAGCTACGATCCTCCTGCACGATGGAGTATCTTTTTGCACCTTTGGACAACGATTATGACAGGGTTGATTTGGTTACAGATTATTTAGGTCCTCCGATTTATGATGATGACTCATCCCCTATTTTGGAGGATATGGTTCACGACTATCTGGGTCCTTCAATTTATGATGATTACCCAGAAGAATTTGACCATATCGAGGATTAATTTTTACCAGATGTTGAACAGGCTGCAATAGTACAATGCGAGTCCATACACACTATCCATGGTAAAAATTTTGATTTTGGCTTCGAATATTCAAGTTTTTATACACATATTATTGTTGCCAATATTGTGGAAAAGTTATCTTTGGTGGCGGAATATTACCCATGGCTTTCTGGCAGTTATAAAGCAGTTTGTGTTATTTGTGAAAAGATTAATGTTAGATACAAAGCAACTGCTGATGTTCGTTATCGTGAGATGCACTTTGAGTTCCTGATGCCTTTTGCAAGTGATAATTTCTTGGGAGATGAAGCTGCATCCGCGATTCGAGGACGAATCGTTTCGATGCAGAGGAGAATGATGGAGACACTACTAGAAATGATGCAGAGGACGAATCCGTAGTGTATGCTACTAAAGTACCGTAGTGTAGGAAGGTGTAGTGAAAGGTGCCTAGTATACACTACGGTTATGAACCGTAGTCTATACAGACTATACACTACGGTTTAAAGCCGTAGTGTATGCTATAAAAAAACCGTAGTCTAGGATGGTGTGGAGAAATATACCTAGCATACACTACGGATTTAAATCGTAGTCTATGAATTCTATACTCTACGGTTTTTAACCGTAGTCTATGGCCATACTACCCGTAGAGAAAAATGGTGTAGAGAAATCTCATGGGTATAGACTACGATTATAAACCGTAGACTATAATTATCATTCACTACATTCATTAACCGTAGTCTATATTATACAAAAGTGTAGAGAATGCTTATTACTATATTTTTTATTTAATAGGTATAGACTACAATTTTTATTCACCTGTAATTGTAATTAATAATTAAAATGCTAAATATAAAGCTTGCAATCTAAAAATCCATAATTTCACATTGAACCCAAAAACAGTCTACAATGTATGATACAAATATATATAGTTACAAATAATTCATTGCTCTTACAAAATAAATAACTAAAAAAGATATATAATGATAACTTCCATTGCACTTGCTGAGCAAAACCCTTGCTCCCTCAAGTAGAGCTACACATGCCCCCTGCTCTTTTCTCTATCCACTTCTGTTTTATCTTTTATCATACGCGGTTATGCCTCAACTTAATCTAAGAAGACAGACAGAGAGAATAAAGATTTAATCTAGAGAATTAAGATCAAACTCTTAGATGTAAAACTGAACCATCATGTCATTTCCCCTTCTTTTTCAAGAGAAGAAGATAAGAAAATACACACAGTAACACCACATTTTGTGCCCAAGATACCAGGGTGATTATTATAGATCAATAAACATATGCTCTTAAAAATTAAATCTAGTAGTAGACGCATGCATTCATACATAATTTCTTCCTACAAAAATGCATTAAGGATAAGTGTACCTCTTCAATAAGTAGTCAGATCCTCACACCTACAGTGGGAGAAACATTGAGATAACTAGAAAATCAACAAATGAACATCACTCAAAATGTAATTACTTTGATCTTAGCTAGCCAAGGTACTACGATTTTATATTGTAGTCAATGAGTAGAGAGATGATTGGTTTATTATGCCAGACGCAAACCCACCATTTATTTCTCCAAATCTCTAACTACACTATGTTGTTCTTGAATTTCTACTAGAGTGTTTTATTACCTGAAATGAGAACAAAAATAAAAGCTAAATTCCATGAGCAGTTGAATTTAATTATCCAAATTGAATTCAAGAAGATAACATAAAAACGAAAAAATGAAAAAGCTAGAAAATATGGGAAGGAAAGTAAAATAAGTAGCAATGAAGATTGAACCAGGCCTCGAATACTTTTTGAAGGATCTGTTTATTGTCATCAATCTCTATTTGTCTCAAAATATTTGTCAAATCCTATTTTGAATTGTTGTCGGGGCAAGTTCTTAAAGAACAGCGTTTCAAGAGCAGGTTTCTCCAATGATAAACAAGCAGACATATTCAATTCCTATATCCAAAAATTTATCTTTAAATAAAACGTAAAATATATATTAACACAACATCTATCAAAACAATGTAGCATTAGACCAGAGAGAGATGCAGAGCCATATCTTCAAGCACAACCTTAAGAGCATCTAAAACTTAATGCTTTGGAATATTACCTTGATTGCTTCTTGAATGAAGAGAACTGTTATTAACATGAGGAATGTTTCCCCTGCAATTCGAGTGAACTTATGTAAGATCGAGCACACGTTGAAGATTGCAAGAAAACACACTATAAGGGCTGTCTAAACACAAACCCTATTCAATAACAGTATCGTAAGTACTTTTAATTGTAAGAATGTTTCAAGAAAATCACAAGAAATTATTAAAATTGATCATGTATCCACCATCCTGTCCAAGCCAAGTAGATGTTTTTTCCTAAATATTCTCTTCCTTTTGCAATTTTTTAGAGATAAGTATACATAATAATAGTTGGCTCTGCAACTCTAATAATTAGCAAAGGCTAGTCCTTCTATGATAGAGTGAATGATGTACATATAAGGGTTAAAAAATAAGAATACCACAACCAAAAACATGTGGAGGAAATGCCGAAACAACACGTACTCTGGAAAGTAAACTTTCAAACTATGGTTTAATTAAGGCCAAACTAAATCTTCAACTATTAATGCATCTTGAAGTCTTCCTGCCATTAATTATATACAATTCAAATATAAATATTATGAAGCTCAAATCAACATTAAAAACTTAAATGCATCTAAATAAGATTTAAAATTCCTAACAAAGCTTCAAACTTTTGTAATATAGATATGATTTACTTAATGTTTTGCGCCATCATCTTTCTATATTACTCTTTCCAACAATTTGTAGCAAGATATAACGCCTTTCCTCGTGCTTTCGGCAGAGGCGCCAGTGGTATTACGTCAATGAGCCGCCGGAAGAATCAAAGGGGGAGGAAATTTTGGGCATATTTCAAAATATAGGGTTTTCGATTTAGGAGAAACCAGAGGGGGGAGAGAGGAGCATCAGGTAGCAACAACGTTAGCATTCTAGCGCCAGTCGGCGTCTGCCGGCGACCAGTCGGAAGAAGAAGGGAGATGGAGGAGGACAAAAAGTCGAGAGAGAATCGGGAAGTTTTTTTTTTCTTTGCGTGCGTGTTTTTGTTCCAATTTGTTTTCTTTTACTTTTTTCTTAATTAAATTTAAAACATACATATGAATGATTTTTTATTGTTTCACTTTTTTCCAATTTTTTTAAATCAATTAAACACCACGGTTTTAAAGTCGACTGTAGTCTATAACAAGAAACGCACATACACTACAATTAAAAAAAAAACTTAGTCTAAGTACAATGCACGATACACTACGGTTTCTATAAAACCCGTAGTCTATGATACAGTACGCACATAGACTACGGTGCTAAAAAACTGTAGTCTATGTAAAACGCGCTCATACTCTACGGTTCCGGGAACAACCGTAGTCTATTGGTTATTATACACTACGGTTTCTAAAATAACTGTAGTCTATGCTACTCATAGACTACGGTTTTTGTTAAATTTGTAGTAAAAACATATAGACTACGGGTTTTTAAAAACACTGTAGTCTATGAAGTGTAGAGAAAGCCATATTTTCTTGTAGTGAGATTAAATATAGTATGGATATTATCATTATAATTATTTATTTAATTAGATTTTAGTTTACTTCTTTTCCAAGTAATTTAGACTATAAATATGTGGTTTCTTTATGTAATAGGGGAGTTGAATTTTGATAAATATAAAATTAGGGTTTATTTTCCATTGTCTTGTGTTCTTCCGGTATTCAATTGTGAATCAACGGAATTTTACTCTATCTGTATGATGGAGATTAAATATAGTATGAATATTATTATTATTATTATTTGTTTAATTAGATTTTAGTTTACTTCTTTTCCAAGTAATTTAGACTATAAATATGTGGTTTCTTTATGTAATAGGGGAGTTGAATTTTGATAAATATAAAATTATGGTTTATTTTCCATTGTCTTGTGTTCTTCCGGTATTCAATTGTGAATCAACAGAATTTTACTCTATCTGCGTTCTTTCCCGGTATTTTGTTAATTTTAATCAACGGATTAGACGCTTCTCCAGCATCAGTAGCATAAATAGATAAGTAGCTTGTCTTGGTTACTTGTTTATGCTAGTACGTTGATCGTATTGATAGGATCACGGTGAGGTGAATTCTTCTATTCTGACCTAAGTAGAAGAATCAAGACATCGAGGACTTAAATGTTATTTAATGTCACACCCTAACTCTAATTGAGTGACTAAGGGTGTATAGTCAGAGTCTGTTGCTTTAATTTACCATGACTAAGAGTTCTATCTTGTAACTCAATATGATCCGTATCTTGGGCAACAACTATAACTAGTACGATCCTTAGTGCATTTGCAATAGAGCATCGTATCCTGGTAGAACAAGTTGATCACATCCCCTGAGGAATTCATTAAGGATTATCATACTAAACCCTGCAGGTGGATTAAGTTCTAGTATGGTGAATAAGAAATGAATGGTACTACTCAGGAATTAAATAAGAAGTTAATTAACGAAAGCAGTCAGAAGCTTTAGATTAATTAACGGATGTGGGACATCTTAAATACAGGGGTGATTTAAGTCAAATACTAGCCCTAAGCTCAACATGGATAAAACGGGTAGTTCAGTATTATTACTATAGTGGAATATTTTAATACTTATGATCTAAATTTTACTCTGGGCTGAGTATAGAGAATTTAGACATTAGGAGGCCCAGTTTTATCTGTTAGTAGATCCTCGGTTTGGCCCAAAAAGCTCATTAGTCCACAGAAAGAAGGAGAGCTGGACTGCTCATCAATAGGCCCAGTGAGGGCGCCAATGATGAGGTCCAGGCGTCCAACATATGGGCTGCAGGCCAAGTCTGCAGCTTAAGCCCATATTCTCTCTTATAAACACATGTACCCTAGCTCATTATCATTAACGAATTGTCTCATAATTCACCACGAGATAAGAGAGGCTAGGGTTGAGTGTGAGAGAGAAGGGGACGGCAGCTAGCTCTTGGAGAGTGGACGGCGGCGGCGGTTTGTTGTGACCGGAATCCTTCGTGGTTGAATTCGTAGCGTGCTGTCTATCCAGTATCGAATTCAAGCAAGGGAACAGATCAGAAGATCTTCAAACGAGCTCCATCATACGAAATCAATCCAAAAGGTATATCGATTAAACACCCTATGATAAACAATTAATTTCATAGGAGCATGATAGGATTAAATCGAATTAATCATAACCGAAAACGAATCCTTAGGCATATGAATCATTCTTCGCTGATCGGTTCCTTCATGATATTAAAATATAGTTTATATCGTAGGTCCATTACGAAAATCGAGCATATGACTCGTACGCAAAATCACAATAGAATCATAAATGTTAAGCTTATAACCTCTTGCACAAGAATTGAAACGTACTATTATATTTTTTATAAGTGAGTTTTTACGTATTTAACTCCAAACAAGAATGTATCTAAAAAGTTCTAATTAGTTTCCATAATGCATTCAGGGAAACATTTTTTTTTCCCTTTTATTTTTTGTCTCTTTCATTTACTCCTTCTAAATATATTTATTTCCTTTTACTTTTTAATAATCACGTTCTTTATTTTTTTCATAGTATTCTATTCGAATGAGATTATAATTCTTTCCTTTCATTTTTATAATCAAAAGGATATTTTTCTTTTATTTTTAGTAATTGGCGGTGTGACACTATCGTGAAACACGTTCGGATATTATTGCAATTATTGTTACGATAAAACATTAGAAGAAGTTGAAACATTCGCACAACGAGTAATCATAATCTTAAAAAATTTCCGTCCCAGCTTGGAAACAAAATAAAATTGCATTAATTATAATAATATAATAAAACAACAATTTTGATTTTTAAGGTAACTCATATATACAAAATTGGAATAAGAAGTTGGGACAAACAAAATGGAGGAGAGAGAAAGAAAGGAACAAATTGGAACAAGTTTTTTTTTCTTTTGTTATTTATTCTTTATTGCACATCTTACATTTCTTCCATTTTTTCTTCTCTACATTTCACTGGATATTTCAATAATAATACTACTACTACATATAATAATTGCATGAATAAAATACTAGTTTATTGGGAAATACTTTACCATTTTTGTGCTAACATCATAGAAAGAATACTGTGCGATAGAGAGATAGGTTAGAGAAAGCCTCAGAAATCTGATTTGCAGCCTACGAACCCGTGAAACAAACACAAAAATAAAACTACTTTTTCTTCATCACAAAAACAAAAAGAGTACTAGGAAGGATAGACGAAGGATAGACGAGAGTAAAAAGTGAAGAGGAGAGAGAAGGAGAGAGAGAGAGAGGGGAAAAATCACAAAAACGGGTTAATTAGAAAATAATTATGGCCGAATTAGTGTGCGTTAATTTGTATACTAATTGAGTGTTTAAATGCCTAATTATTTTCTCAAAAAAAAATACAAAAATGGGTCATCTAGAGTGGGACAGCCCAAAAAGAAATACGGGTCATCTAGAGTGGGATGGATTCACCTTAATTACTGTGCCCGAAAATAAAATGACTCTATGAATAGGACGGATGGAGTATTAGATTGTCTTAAATTTGTTGTGAAGTTTCAATTACACTTTCACGCACTACTTTCTGACTCTCTCCACTTTCATCGCACTTAATTACTCCATCTGTCGTCAGACGGACAATCCATGTTGATACCTTGAACCTCTAGCTGCTCTACATCTCTATCATATCGCATCACGACACCGCGAACATGCCCTAATAAAATGTATAAAATATAAACACGCCCTAATAATCAATTTCACACCCTAAAAAAATACTACCGTTAATTTTCTTTTTCGAGACATATCTATAGTAGTACATTATCTTAATTAACTGAAAGATAGTACTCCTATCAAGAATTTCATTAACGGCGTTGAACGGTGAAGATGTGGGGGCGGGAGTGGAGGAAGTGAAGTTGGGAGTGGAGAAAGCAAGCAAGCGAAGGGATTACGTACTTAATGATATCTCTAATCGTTTTACTTATTTTGAGGAGGAGCACCATAATTATCTTTATAATTATTATTTTTACTTCAATTATTTCGGTTGCGGTTTTGATTGCGGTTTCAATGGTTCTTGTTCTGGCAATAGCAATTGATGGCAATTTTTCCGGCCAGAACCTGTTTTGTGTAATTATATTGTACGTGAGCAATAAACTTAAAGTATTAATTAAATTTGTAGAATATATTCTACTTGGAAATGAATCATATCAGAATGAAATGGTAATAATATTTCTTTATCTCTGTAAAAAAACAAATACAATGGATTTAAAAAAGAAAAGAAAAACTAAAAATATAGTAATATCTTAATTATCATTGCATTTTACTCCCTCCATCAACTTCATTAGTCCTCTTTGTTGAATATATGCGAGGTATAAAATCATAAAATTGGACTAATGAAGTGGGACAGAGGGCGTAGTGTTGTAGTATTTTTTATTGCATCTTCGGAAGTTTGCCACGAGTTAAAAATATATATAAATCGACAATAATTAAGAATTTCATAAATATAAATGCAAAACTTGAAAATGTTTATAACACGTAACGAACATCAGACGGCCATAGGAGATGCAAGAAAATTTATTGAATCGTAGTAATACTTGGTTAATCCCAAGTGAGCTCGACCTAAGAAGATGTTTTTTTAAGGAAGTAATTAAACATTTAATCACCACATGCAAATGCCAAATGAGATCCTCTATACCCATTTCAATGTACCAATCGTGTCCCAAAATCGATTTTTCTTAATTTTTGTTCTTTTTTTTTCTTCAATTTCTCGATATTATGACTCGATTTAATTTTACACTAATTGACTAGGATTCTCTAATTCGATTAGGATTTATTATTTATTTTTTAGTATTTAATTTCAATTTTATTAGTTAAAAATTGAAGAAAAATACTAAAAAAAATAATACCCTAAGGCGAATCCATCTCACTAGAATGAAAATTGAAGGAAAAAAAAAAACGTGAAGTGTTTATGAGCTGCTTTTCTTTTTTTTCTTTTTTTTTTTAACATTACAAGGAAAGCGAATTTTTCCAAATTTATAATCTTTTGTATTTTTATCATATTATTTTCGAAGGAAAACATTCGTATTTTTTTTTTCATTTTTAAATTATTAAGAGTTTGTTATAGTTTTATTATACCTTTAACATTTTATTTCTTTGATATACATGAAATATCTAATCATTAAATCTCCTATTTCTAATTAGTTTCTCTATACACAATATGAGAAATGATATGCTACTCCATATTTGTGGGCACTTTCGAGAGCACTCTCGCCATTTTTTTCACTTTGTAATTTTATTTTTTTTTGTAACTTTATATTTTGATACCCTAGAAATAATATGGAAATTATCCAATATATAAAACGAAATAAAAAAATAAACTAGATTTGATTTTTTACTCATTTTTTGAAGTTAGAAGTAAAAAAGAACAAATCGAGTTTTGATTTTTATTTATTTTATAAATTTAATAATTTACTGTGCCTGAAAATAAAATAAAAAATGACTGTATGAACAGGACGGATGGAGTATTAGATTGTCTTAAATTTATTGAGAGGTTTCAATTACACTCTCACGCACTACTCTCTGACTCTCTCCACCTTCATCGCGCTTAATTACTCCATCTATCGCCGGATGGACTATCCATGTTGATACCTTGAACCTCTAGTTGCTCTATATTTCTATCATATCACATCACGATACCGCGAACACGCCCTAATAAAGTGTATAAAATGTAAACAAGCCCTAATAAGCAATTTCACACCCTAAGAAAATACTATCATTAATAATTTATAATTTTTTTGAAATTATTGTATAAATTTATGGTATGTTCGAATGTTATTGCAATTATTGTTACGATAAAACATTAGAAGAAATTGACACATTGACACAACGAGTGATCATGCATAATCTTAAAAAAAAATCGGTCCTAGCTTGGAAACAAAATAAAAGTGCATTAATTATAATAAGATAATAAAATAACAATTTTATTTTTTGGAATAACTCACACACACACACACATATATATATATATATAAATTGGATCATATGAGAATCTTTTTTATTCGTGAGAACCATGTTTATTTAGATATATTTTCATGCTTTTTTATATGTGTTATTACACATTTGACAAAATAGTGATTTTTCATAAGAACTTTTCCGTATATAAGAATCGGATCATATGAGAACACTTTCATTCGTGAGAACGTGAGAATCTCGCTTATTTTGTAGATATAAAATTATGCTATTGCAAAAAAGCATAATTGTACATATAAAAAAGCATGAAAATATATCTAAATAAGCATGGTTCTCATATTCTCACGAATGAAAGGGTTCTCATAAGATCCTTCCTATATATATATATATATAAGATTAGAAGTTTAATTGATTCGACATAAACAATAGTTATGTCTTAAACAAAATTTATTTCTAGCAATTATAAAATTATTTCTGGAAAGTCCTACTCAGTTTGCATTAAGGGATCGGAAATTTGAGAAGACTTTAAAAATTGATCATGTTTAATATAGCAACAACGCATTGATGATTGTAGATTCTCTCATTAAAATACAAAATTGGAACAAGAAGTTGGGACAAACAAAATGGAGGAGAAAGAAAGAAAAGAACAAATAAAGAAAAAGAAAACAGTAATAATAAAATACATGAGGACATTTTGGGAAGTTTGTTATCTCAAAAAAGACGAGAAATGATTGTGTATGGTAGGTATAGTACTGTAGTATACAGTATCTCAATACTCCCTCATTTACATTTAAATATTTAATTAACTTGTCAGCGGGAAAGACTAGCTATATTTGAACATTTTTCTATTTTAGATCATCTTTTTTGGAAAGGGACAAAAATAGTGGAAATTTTTGCAAATAGTCGTGCTTTAAAGTATCCAATTCCTTATGGACCTTGTTTCAAGAATCAAATTAAAGAGTTGTTTCTTTTTAAAGCGAGAACCTCATTTGTACTAGGTGTCTAGGTTGGTCAACGCTGCTGCTCAATGTGTATAATCCAAATTACCAAATTTGCTGTTATGATAATTTGTTACTTTTTAATTTTCTTTGTAACTAGATTTCGCACCCGTGCGATGCACGGATAGTAATATATTACAAATAAAATAATTATATATTAAACAATGAATATTGACTAACGGTTTGAATAGATCAAATGAAAGTAACAAAATAATCTAATAAGGAAACTAAAATTATATTTTGTAAGTATGTGTTTATTAATTTTGTAAGTAAATATTTTTGCATGCACACCATTTATTGTTGAGTTAAAGAAGGTGAGATCGTTGGTTGATCTTCATTTCCTTCTCAACTTAAAAAATAAAATAAAAATAAAAATAACGGAGAAATTACAATTTAAAATTTTGATAGATGAGAGATTTAGGAAGTTCTTTTATTTATTTATTTATTTATTATAGAGTGATTTGGGTCTTATATAGAAAATTTTATAAGAGGAATGACTAATGGAAGTAATCATATTTTCAAAAGCCAATCATTTCGAAAATATTTTAGAAATATTTTTTCGTTATAATTAATAATATTTGGAATATTTTTCGGACTTCCTATGTCAATATATATATTCTCCAATAAAAAGTTACCATCAATATTGAGTTTTGAAAACTCGACAAAATAGCACATAATTTGAGAATTTACAAAAATATAAATAAATTACTAACTTTTTAACTAACTTTAAAAAAGAAAAAGAAAAAAGAAAAGCCTATGATCATTGGAAGTTAATTTATAAATTCTTTTCATCTTAAAAACAACTGAGGCAACATGGATTTTGTCCCTTTTGAAGATAAAAAACTAAATTTTGCCCAAATTATAAGAAAACATAAATTTTGCCCATTTTTTGTATGGTGGGACTAAAATGCCCCTCAAGCCAAAAATCAAATTTTTTTTTCAATTTTCGTTCTCCCAATCATATTTCAGTAGTTTTTTTTTTTTTTTTTTTTTTTGTTTTGTTTTTTTTTTTCAATACTGTAAGGAGTCCTTAAATATTTTGATTTTTTCTACCAAATAACATGGTAAGAAATTATCAATTTCTTATCTTTTTCTACTCATTTCGTAAGAAATTTTATCTTTTATTACGTTTTACTAAATAACTTAGTAAGAAATATTATAATTTCTTATAATATTTTAGAAATTTCTTACGAAAAATTTTGGTAACAAATTTGACAAATTCTCCAATTTCTTGAAAAAAAGAAAAAAAAATATTTAATTGTACAGGAGATGGTAAGAAAATCACACACATTGGTAAAAAATTACATCACATTCATAATCACTTAATCATTTATTAAGACACTATTATTAGTTTCTGAAATCATAATAAATTACACATGTTGGTAAGAAACTGATTAGTTTTCTTACCAAAAAACCGCAAAAAATTATCAAAAAAACTACAGATATAGTAAGAAATTGATATCTTCTCATCTTTCGCGTCTCATAGCCGTCGTCAGTCGAATAATTCCTACAATAAGAAATGATGCAATTCTTATATAACTTGAAAAACAGTAAGAAATTATAAGATTCTTGCTAACTATCATTATCAAATACATGCATTAGAACCTAAACGCCAGCCCTTTAACGGACCAAAGTCATATTTTTTTTGCATTTTCTTACCACAAAATTGCAACTAACGCAACAAAACAGGTCAAGAACAACAATAATCATCAATTTTAAATCCTAAATACTCAGTTTTTTATTACCAAAATAACGTAAGAAAAATGACAGATTCTTACCAATTTATCAAACAAAACAAAGTAAGAAAAATGACAAATTCTTATCAAATATCATCAATTACCAAAACAATGTAAGAAATTATCTTAGCACAGTGTTCACATCAGTAAAATTATAGTAAGAATCTTCGATCGATTCTTACCAAAAAGAACTGTCAATTCGTAAACCCTAAAATTTCTAGAATTTGTTACAGAAAAATCAGACAAAATAAAGTAAGAAAAATATCAGATTCTTACCGATAAAAAAAAAAATTCTTACCGATAATTTTGCATTTTCTTACCACGGAATTGATTGCAAAAGAATAAGAAAATTACGACTTCAGTCGAGAATATCATCAAACACCTTACCTTCATCCTCCACCACAAGTTCGAATCCAGATCTGAGAAAAATCCAAATCTGGAACCTAGAGGGAGAGAGAGAGAGAGAGAGAGAGAGAGAAGAAATGAAGAAGAAGAAGAAGAAAAGAAGAAGAAGAAGAAGAAGAAGAAGAAGAAGAAGGAAAAAAAAACCCTAGATCTATGTAAAATACCCTAGAAGCTTACCTTTCATCCTCCACGAGACTGCTATGGCTGCCGCCCTCCTCATCCTCGTCGGCCTCGAAAGCCATCCTTCCAAACCCTAGCCCTCGGAGAGAAGAGAGAAAGAGAAAGCAGAGAGAAGAGAGAAAGAGCCGGCGGTGAAGACCTTGCCGTGGGATTCACGGGCTCCGTCGTATTTATTGTCTGCCTTCTCTTCACTGCCATCGACTTCTTCGTCGCCTTCACTTGCAAAGAAATGGGGAGAAGAAGATATGAGAAGAGGGAGGAGGGCTAGGGTTTTTAGAGAGAGAGAAGAATGAAATGAAAGGGAGGGTAAATTTTTTTTATATTAACCTCTAGGGCATTTTTGTCCCATTTAATAAAAATGGACAAAATTTATGTGTTTCTTATATTTTGGACAAATATTGATTTTCTTATCTCTAAGGGGACAAAACACTATATTTCCTCAACTTTTAATACATACACAAAATGCATCGAAAATAAAACTAAATTGTGTAATACGCTTTGGGTATATCATATGACGTCGAATGTGATGTGGCATAATTAATATTTATTTGCTGATTTTAAACTCTTTTTTTTATATATAACCAAATATATTTATGTTAATGATAGTATTAATAAAATTAATATTAATATTTTAATATTCAAAATTGTGTTTACTTTTTAATATTCTATTTAATTTACTATAACTAAGTAGTGGATCTCAGTTTGCCCCAACACTTCTCAGTTTCATGTACTCCGTAATTTTCTTCATTTTCACACACACACACACACACACACACAACTAACATAACAATTGATAGTACAGTTGGGTAACCCAATTAACATTGTTATGAATCTTATGAAATTATGACGATAATTCATACATACTTGAATGTTTAATCAAATAATCTAAGAAAATGAGCTAAAAATCTACACATGCATATAAAATGTACATATATATACACAAGCACACACAACATACGAGTGTATACATACATATAGAAATTATTTTTTTCTTTTATTGATTTTATAAAATAAAATAGAAATTATTAATTGAAACAAATATTAAATATATATCTTTCAAGTGAATATGTATTGTGCTGTTTATAAATTAATCCCCGCATCGCGGGGATACAATCCTAGTTATATAAAAACAAAATACGGAGGATGTTTTAGTCATCTCATATATAATTTTAATTTAATATATTTTTTAAAATGTTTAATTTCATGATTACCTTAGCAGTTATTTAACCATAAATTAAAGTACACGCCATAAGCCATAAATTCATATATTCAATATTTAAATTAACATATTCAATCAACACAACCCAACTACTTAAAAGATATTCCAACCGTTCGTATGCGAAAGCACTCCACTAAATATTACTCCTACTAGAATTTGCTCTATTTATCCCGTTTCAAGCTAGGTACGTGTCTATTGTGAATTACTAGAATATTATCCATTCGAACCACCATGAAACTACTTTATAAATACGTGAAAAATGCCGCCTCTCTATTTATAGTCATGAGTGTATTTTTCATGATAAAAATGGTATATGATTAAGTTTTCTATATCATTTTTTCCCATCTAACAGTATTTATATTTACATATGAACTTATAATTTCATGCTTATTGCATTCAAATTGCAAGGCACGCGTATACATGGAACTATTCAAACGACGGCAATTAATTAAACAAATTCAATTCATAAGCATCCTGGAAGGGGGAAAAATTAAAATTTTATTATGCCACTTAAAAGATAAATAACTCATTTGCATCCTACACATACGTCGTTGAGAAGAAGATACGTTTTATTACAATCTGATTCCTTTTTTTATTTTATTTTATTTCACAAATGCTTACAATTCATCATTTTCGGAATTCATTTGATGTTGTTTATTTGGTAGTAGAAATTAGCGATTATATTCTCTCCAATCAAAACGCGGGACATGTATTTTTGCAGATCTTTATTGTGTGGGCCCCCATACCAGATAATGTCGTGCATTATAGTGAAGGAATCATCTAAAGATGGGAGGTAGTCACTTCTAATATCATGGGATCAAAGAACTATGTACGTATCGGATTTGCAGAATGGAACTCAAAATCAATTAGGGAATAGAATGTTGTTTAATTTCTTGATTATTTTGGTTCTATACTATCGGTTTTTTTTTGTGTGTGTGTGTGTGTGTGTGTGTGTTAATATGATCGCTAATATTTTTTGTTCCAAGTTTAATGAGTAACATACGGTCTACTAAATTAGTTTTTCACCATTAGTTCTATTTTGGTGGTTAACGATCGATGTTGTGTTCATTGGTTCCATCACCAATGTATTGTTTGTTTGAATTAATGACAATTTTATTTCTATTTCGATATATTTTCGCTACAATATATGTTTCCGTTTTATTTTTAGAACCAATATTATTTATGTGTAGGCAGGGGAGCCTCAAAAATCACATTTTATTTTATTTAATTAATTTGATGCGGTGAATGAAGCTAACTCCATGTAATTGATTTAAGTATCGCTTATTTTATATACTACTATGGTAAAAGAAGAGGATGGAAAAAAGGCACAAATGTTTTAGTTTTGTTTGATAGTATTGGACTCTTCAATTATTCTTTTTTATCAATATGAACCTTTAGAAAGATAGCCCGCAACCTTTATGCATCTCTGTTCAAATGCAAAAATCAATGACGTCAGAAAATGGGGTGTGTTAAGTAAAATTTCAGTTTTAATTTATGTTCAATTCCCTTTAGTAATCAAAAGTTTCCTTTTAACTAAATTAGTATGGTGCCACTATTAGATTCAGGATTCAAGGTTGGAAACATGATCAAGTGCTCATTTACAAGAGGAAAAGTTGAAAATTCATACGGCTTTGGAAGAGAAATCAGTGAATGATAAACATTTGTATGCATGTTCTTCTTTTTTGGTTATTGAGTAACTAATATAAATAGAAAATTCAAATAATAATATTATTTTATTTAGTTCTTTTTTTAAATTTATTAATCTTCGTAATCTACAAACTTAATTATAAGGCGAGAAAAATATTATCAATAGAATTTGAATTACAAATGTTTTATTAAGAAATTACACCAAACTTCTAAATTATAAATGTATTTAGATACAATAAAAAGAATATATTTGGATTTTATATAATTTTTCCTAAATTTTGTTCATGACTAAGAATTATAGTTTTTTGCTTAATTTTAGATTGTTTTTTTTTTTTTTTTTTTTCGTCTTTTATATTTGTATCTCAATGGTTTTTTTATTCTCAACGATCACGTCCATTCTCTCGTGAAAAGTTATTATGAATTTTTTCTCTATTCAATTCAAAATAAATTAAACGTATGATTTATATTCAATATCATGCATGTATTCCTAATTTACAAAAAATTAAAAATGGATAACACGAAGCAAACATATATACTCTCTTTTTTCTTTTAAGAATCGGCAATCATCTACTCTTATAGTTATTGGGTATGTATATAATGAAAATCTTTGAATGCATGCATGTAAATAATATACCTTTTCCAGTATTTTAAACACTTGTCACTTTAATTAATGCAGATTTTAGTTTTCATTTAAGAGAGTGCTTGTTTACATTTAATTAACTTGTAGTAGTAGTATATTTTTATATACTAGTATCAATATTTGCCGTTTTTGTGTGTAATAAGAATATTGGGTGCAAGAGATAGGAAACACAAATATAGAATGGTTGCAGCCTACGAACCTATGTATTGTAATTATTCACCTTTGCTAGTAGTATTTGTTACAGAGGGTGGTATCGACTTTGATTTTCTGTTTTCTTGTCTGATCATCACCACAACTTTTTTTTCAAAAAAAAAAAAAAAAAAGAAAAAGAAAAAGAAAAGAAACAACTGGCTTGTATTTCCTCATGAATTTGTATGTATATTTCTGTTATTCATTTTTATTTTCGGTGTTCATAATCAAAATTCGAAATTTTCATCATATTAATTAAATGTGTTGATTCATTGAATACAATTATAGATTTAATTTGTCATATAATTAAATGTATCAAAATTACATCAAACAAACCCAAAAAAATAAAAAAATCCACATGGAATACATACAGTTCGAAGAGGAAGGAGAGTAGTGGGAGGGGTGGGGTCCACGTGGGGAGGATAATCTTGCAAGTTCGAAATATTAAATATAGCTGTTGTTCTATCACTTCCATCAATATATAATCTCCGAAAAAACTTGAAAAAATGGGAATGATACTGAAAAGTCTGAAATTAGTATGTCACATTAAAATAGTAGTACTGTTGAGAGAGAGAGAGGAGAGAGAAGAGGGAAGGCTAGGGTTTAGAATCTGCATAGTCTATAGTCTGTCTATACGTACTCACACCTTCCATGTGGGAAAAAAAAAAAAAGCACTAAAATTAAATAACACAACTTTCTGTTGCACAAAAATAAATATACTAGAATGCATGGTAGACGCGGTTACCAATATTGCAAATGAGTGCAAAATCTGATCTGCAGTAATTTTGTATCATGAAATATTTCTCACATGTGAAAAGTAAGTAGTTGCATAAATCTACTCCACATTCAAATTAAAAATAATACTCTTGTAGTCTATCTCGTATTAGATGACCCGTTTCTTTTCTCTATGAATATTAAAGAGGGAGTGTTAAAAATATTTCCTAAATCAACACTTTTGTTTATGGAATTCTTTAATTATTGCTGATTTAGGAAATATTTTAAACACTTGGCAAGCATCCGACGATGCAATATATAGGAGATGTAACACCGAAATGCAATAGAGGATCCTAATCCTTTTATAGTGACCATTTTATGCAAGATGCCTTCTCAAACCGTAAATTGTTCAACATAATTATCATTTCACATCCAGTTTATCGGAGTGCTCATAATATTATATTATACTCTCTGTGTGTGTGTGTGTGACTGACCTCAAAAATCAAAATTGTTGTGTTATTAGTATCTTATTATAATTAACTAGAACACCCACCAGCGCTGAGTTACAAATCCAAACCAAGCACGCATGTTTTACTAATAAAAAGAAAACAAATTTGGAACCATTAGAGGCTAATGAATATTCTTACATTTTGGTTCTTATAATAAAAAGAAAACAAATTTGGAACCATTATTATGAGTATTCTTGTGACAATTTATCAATATATAATTAATCTACATATAAGTAGCACAAAATTAACTTAGCCAAAACAAATTTTGTCAAATGAGTAAGTTCCAAGTTTCTAATCACTTGTTTTTTTTTTTCCCCTTGCAATATCCATTTTATAAACTAATATTCTTGAATGCTAAAACCATATATCCGTGACATACATAACTCCCTAAGCATTTATCCATACAAATATATAATATTAAAAGAAAACGCAGAATATAGTATCATTTTTAGTAGTCATAGAGAAATTGCTTTCTAGAAAGGAAGAAAAAAGAAAAAATAAATAAATAAATAAATAAAAATTGTATAATATGTGTTGCTCAGAAAAATAATGCTTTGTATGTTCTCTCCCAATAGACAACCGCTATCAATCCTTAATTGGACTTGCATTTGACTCTCGCCAAAATAATTATTCAATATTCATTATATCTGAGATATATCTTAATCCGTTGCGAGGACGTGAAGACCTAAATCACAAAAAAGTCAATTAAATACAAAAAGAATCAAAATCACATAAGCTTATAATCGAGTTGAAAATAAATCGGACATAATTACATTAATATAATGGTGACAACTTTATGGGTGTGAAGACTGATGATGATGAGAAATATATATATGGGGCCCTCAACAAAAACCAAACAAATTTTATTGGCTTCTCCATTTCCGCTACATGTGCTGTTGGAAAGAGGGAAAAAAACATTGAGGTGGCACAATGGATATTCAGAGAAGATTATTAGCACATCATAAGAGAGAGGAATGGGAGCTAAGGATTGATTAATAATGGTTTATTGGAGAAAGATTGTGAACATGGTTAGACTTGCGGAAGTAACTTACTATTTGAAAATAACTTCCTACATGAAAAGACTAAATTATGTTCAATTTTGGCGCAAAAAATAACTTCCAAAACATTTTGTTTTAATATTATATAGATAGATGCACTTTTGTTTTGTTTCCAAGTTGGGACGGAAAATATTTCAGATTATTAACAATTTGTTGTGCCTATGTTTCAATTTCTTCTAATGTGTTACCGTAACAATATTGCAATAGCATCCAAACATACCATATTTTTTTTCACGATAGTGTCATACCGCCAATTATCATAAATGAAAGGAAAATATCCTTTTGATTATAAAAATGAAAATGAAAAATTATAATCTCTTTTGAATTGAATACTAGAAAAAAAAAAATAAAGAATGTGATTATTGACATAAATGATGCTCAAGGAGGTTTGAACTCTTGACCAAACATATTACCAACTCTATAACATATTTCAAATGTGGCGTGTTATTTTATTTTATTTATTTTTTGTAATAATCTATATTTTAATAAAATTTTATGAAAATGTGAAATTACTAATATAACCCTATTTATTTTTAAGGACCCCACTGCCACTTCACTTCGTCCCTGCTTGCATGGCCGACTTTCGGCCATGTTCCTGCAAAATTTATTTCGGATATGGAATCTGCACGTCGAGAGGGAGCTTTGGTAAGAATTTGATAAAAATCGGCTACCGATATTTTTTCCTTGTGGTGCCTGTCCGGCCAAGTTGAAGCTAGCCATCTCCTCTCTCTAACCCTTTCTCTCTCTACTATATTTGGAAGTGGGAAAAAAAAGCCGAAAATGGCTAGTAGATAGGGTATTTATAGCGAAAGAAGTTGTGCGTGTTTTCGCTCCAAAATTTTGAAAAATCGGTGATATTTCACACCAAGTTCGATTTGGGCGATCTCGGTGTCTATGGACTTGTCTCAACGAGAATTTAATTTGCTGAGATTGTGGGATTTCATCTAAAATACTAGTATAATGCGAATAGAGATTTTCATAATACACTTACTGGACCCATGCATACGTCTTTTAGTCTTTTTATAGTATATTTTTTGTGATATTATAAAATCACTTAAGTTCACATGACCCTCAAGTGAGCCATGTTGGCATCGAGTCGCCTAAAAATGATGGTATAAAAAAAATACTGTATATCCATCGAACATTATTATAACTATAATAGGTCAAGACACTATTATTAAAAAATTGAAATTTTTAATAAGTTTTAGGGTCCGTGGTTTCAGGCGAGGAGAGACAAAGAAAGGGGACGGGGGAAATCAGAGAGGAGGGCATCGGGGAAGGAGGGAGGTCTACGGGGAAGGAGCTAGGGTTTCAAGGGGTTGCAGAGAGAGAGGTGTCGGAATTTGAGAGAGAGAGAGAGAGGGAGAGGGGAGGGGGGGGGGGATGACAAAAAATGAGCTAATTTAGAAAATAATGAGGGCAAAATTAGTGAGCCCTAATTTGTATACTAATTGAGTGTTTAAATGCCTAATTATTTTTTCAAAAAGGAAACAGGTCATCTAGAGTGGGACGACCCAAAAAGGAATATGGGTCATCTTGAGTGGGACGGATTCACCTTAATTACTATTCCCGAAAATAAAAATAACTCTATGAACAAGACGGATGAAGTATGAGATTGTCTTAAATTTGTTGAGAAGTTTCAATTACACTCTCTCGCACTACTCTCTCACTCTCTACACCTTCATCGCGCTTAATTACTCCATCTATCGTCGGACGGACTATCCATGTTGATACCTTGAACCTCTAGCTGCTCTACATCTCTGTCATATCGCATCACGACACCACGAACACGCCCTAATAAATAAAGTGTATAAAATGTAAACAAGCCCTAATAAGCAATTTCACACCCTAAAAAAAAATACTATCATTAATTATTATTATTTTTTTCGAGAATATATAGTATTAATTAACTGAAAGATAGTACTCCTATCAAGAATTTCATTAATCAAATCGTAGACGTACGTAATGGTTTAGATAGAAAACATTATTTTTTTTCCTTTTACATTTTGATAATCACGTTCTTTATTTTATTTATTTTTTCATAGTATTCTATTCAAATGAGATCATAATTCTTTCATTTCATTTTTATAATCAAAAGGATAATTTCCTTTTATTTTTTAATAATTGGCTGTATGACACTATCGTGAAAAAAATTATAGTATGTTCGGATTATTGCAATTATTGTTATGATAAAACATTAGAAGAAGTTGACACATTGACACAAGGAGTGATCATGCATAATCTTAAAAAAAATCCGTCCCAGCTTGAAAATAAAATAAAAGTGCATTAATTATAATAAGATAATATATAAAACAACAATTTTATTTTTTGGAATAACTCGTGAGATTAGAAGTTTAATTGATTCAACATAAACAATAATTATGTCTAAAACAAAAGTTATTTCTAGCAATTATAAAATTATTTCTAAAAAGTCCTACTTAGTTTGCATTTAGGTAAACTTGAGAAGAATTTAAAAATTGGTCATGTTTATATAGCAACAACGCAATGATGATTGCAAATGTTCTCATTAAAATACAAAATTGGACCAAGAAGTTGGGAGAAACAAAATGGAGGATCCCCAACCAACAACAAAAAAAAAAGAATACCACTGTCACAGAGAGAGAGAGAGAGAGAGAGAGAGAAAAGGCTATCTAGGGTTTTCAGAATCTGCCAGTCTGTGTGTACTCCAAACCTGTCAACTCCATCCCATGTGAAAAAGAAAATCACTAAAATGCTAAAACAACTTTCTGCAGCAAAAAAGAAAATAATAGTAGAAAAAATGATAGACGCGGTTACCGGAGTAATTTTGTACCATGAAAGATTTAGTGGGATTTACCACAAAACAAAAAGAATGAAAAGAGAGAAAAAAAGTAAAACATAAAAGTAAAGAAAATGTACTGTAGTAAAAAAATCAGCTACAGCCTATAAAAAGGCGGTTAGGGTTTACTGTCGTGTCCATCACTTCCCATCTCACTTCAATCACACTTCTGAAAACAGCTTTCAAACTATGGCAAGGCGAACGGAGTTGGTGGAACTTGGTGCGAGCGTCATACAGCTGGCTTCGAGCATGGCTCTCTCTTCGGCCCGTATCGACGGGATGCGGTATTTTCGGAAATTTGAGAACAGGTGTGTTGCTGCGTCGGTCGGTACTGCTTTAGGTTCGGTGGTTCTTGCAGGGCACAGAATAGCAGCCGCACGTAGGGCCGGCGCCGGGAAGTTTCGCATCTTCATGATGAAGCTTTTGCCACTGCTAGGGTTAGGAGCGGCCTCCTTGGAGGTGATGCCGCTCCTTCTCTATGTTGATATGCCTATCATCCTTGAGGTTGCACCTACCATCATCGGCTATGCAGCCCTGGCCTTCAACACTGCTGAAGTGTTGTTCTTCAACGACGGCGACGAAGATGAGGGGGATCTGGAGAACTAGGCTAGCTGGTAGAATGGAAGTGCCTGGTGCAGCAGCAACTACTGTCCTTTTTCTTTCTCTTTTTTTTTTTATTTTCCATCTAGGGTTTTTTTTTATTTTGTAAGAACATCCACCGTAGTATGTTTGAATAAAGTTGCAATGGCTGGTTTGTGTTGAAAATGTCTGATTCTCAACTGCTCTTTTTTTTTTTTTTTTCTCTCTCTACAGTATTTCTTCCCCTTTTTTAATTGATTTTCTGAACTTTTGGAGATCTCTGCATTTTCAATCTTCAAAGGCAGTACTAGATTTATTTATTTATTTTCAAATAAATACTTCAATTTTCAAGAATGAAATTAAACTTGCTGATAAGAAATACTTCTCCATATAACCAAACAAAAAAAAATTCTTGAATATATACACAATCCGAAATTCCAAAATAAAATACAGCCAATAAAAATTAATTCAAGCTTCACCATCTCCACCCAAGAAACCCCTCTCCTTCATAACGATCCACCGACACAGCCCAGAATTAAGAACCTCAAAACCAACATCTTTTTCCTCGTCCGAATCCTACTCAGCTCGTTCTCATCGCAGGCTCCAACTCGTGGTGAGTCAACTCAACCACACCGCCACTTCCATCACCAACATCTCCCTACCCGGGCCGGGACTCTCCACGTGTCAGACTCTGATCGGCGACTCACTGAGTCGACTGGGCAGATCGTTGGACATGTAAGGGCTGGACTTGTTCTTCATGCAGGAGCGCAACATCACGGATGAAATCACAGAGTAATAGCGGTGGCTGTTTAACGGCGTTGAACGGTGAAGATGTGGGGGCGGGAGTGGAGGAAGTGAAGTTGGGAGTGGAGAAAGCAAGCAAGCGAAGGGATTACGTACTTAATGGTTTCTCTAATCGTTTTACTTATTTTGAGGAGGAGCACCATAATTATCTTTATAATTATTATTTTTACTTCAATTATTTCGGTTGCGGTTTTGATTACGGTTTCAATAGTTCTTGTTCTGGCAATAGCAATTGATGGCAATTTTTCCGGCCAGAACCTGTTTTGTGTAATTATATTGTACGTGAGCAATAAACTTAAAGTATTAATTAAATTTGTAGAATCTATTCTACTTGGAAATGAATCATATCAGAATGAAATGGTAATAATATTTCTTTATCTCTGTAAAAAAAACAAATATACTGTATTTTAAAAAAAAAAAAAAACTAAAAATATAGTAATATCTTAATTATTCATTGCATTTTACTCCATCCGTCCCATTTCATTAGTCCTCTTTATTGAATATATGCGAGTTATAAAATATAATGAAATTGGACTAATGAAGTGGGACAGAGGGAGCAGTGTTGTAGTATTTTTTATTGCATCTTCGGAAGTTTGTCACGAGTTAAAAATATATCTAAATCGACAATAATTTAAGAATTTCATAAATAAAATACAAAACTTGAAAATATTTATAACACGTAATTAACTTCAGACCGTGCCATAGGAGATGCAAGAAAAATTATTGAATCGTAGTAATACTTGGTTAATCCAAAGTGAGCTCCACCTAAGAAGATGCTTTTTTTAAGGAAGTACGGAGTAATTAAATGTTTAATCACCACATGCAAATGCCAAATGAGATCCTCTATACCCATTTCAGTGTACCAATCGTGTTACAAAATCGATTTTTCTTAATTTTTGTTCATTTTTTTTCTCCAATTTCTCGATATTATAACTCAATCTAATTTTACACTAATTGACTAGGGTTCACTAATCCGATTAGGATTTATTATTTATTTTTTAGTAGTTAATTTCAATTTTATTAGTTAAAAATTGAAGAAAAAATACTAAAAAAATAATTATATACCCTAATTGAATTGATGAATCATTGTTAATTAGTAAAATATTAGACTAATCATACTAGATTGAAAATTGAAGAAAAGAAAGTAAGTAAAAATTAAGAAAAATCAATTTTGATACACGATTGGTACATCATAATTGGTACAGAGAATAATTATTTATTATTATTTTTTTGTTGCAAATGCAACTATGGGTTAATTAATTAAGGGAGAGTCTTGGGTGCATGGTTTTGCATGGGGCCCCATTACCTGCAGCCCACCCCAACCTCGTCCCCCTCCCCACCCCCCCACTCCTCATTTCAGAAACACTAGTAGTACTTAATTTTTTAATTTGAATTTATTTATTGTTCTTTAAATGTGCAAAATAATGATTTTATTTTTTATTTTTTACTTTTTTATTTATAATATACATTCAAGATACTAGTTCAAAAAAAAGTGGCTGATAAATTTACTTTTATCCTTATTTTTTATTTTCAAGTTTATAAAATAGAAAAAAGAATGAAGAGGGTATAAAAGTAATAGTGGCTATTATTTATCTTTTTTTAAAAATTGCTACTTTTTATCTTTCTTTTAATAAAGTGGTTATTTTAACTTTTTTCTCGGCTATCTCGGAACAATGTTTTTATTTTTTAAAAATATTTTACCCATTTAGTGTCGTAATAAATTACAGTTTGAACTTCAATTAAATTTTTTTACGTTTATAGGCGCTTAGTGTGAAATAAAATTCTGATATTATTTAAATTTGAGTAATTGATTTACACGTTAAATGTCGTTCATTTAAAAAAAATATATTACTTAGTATATAAAAATGCTATTAGAGATGAAGTATTTATGACATAATTTGTGCAATAATTTCATAAATATTTTGTACATGTATTGAAAATATTGAATGAAATTAAGCGTTATTCATTTCAAACTTTATTTTTAAGATTAGTATTTGAAATAGAATACCACTCCGGTCCATGACCATAAAAATATAAACTATACTCATCTGAACTAAAATATCTATAATGAGTTGACTTTGATTGATTTTTTTACTCTTTTTTTTGACATTTTTTTTTTGAAAAAAAAAATACTTTTTTTTTTTTTTTAAATTTCTGATGTTTTTTGGATTGGGGCAATTGAGACTACTAACACCAAATAATCTCAATAGTTGAATTTTATTTTTTTTTGAATTTGTTTAATGTTTTTTTTTTTCAAATTCTTCGTTTTTTTATTTTTTTATTTCTGATGTTTTTTTGGACGAGGACTACTGAGACTATTAGCACTAAATAGTCTCAATACGTCCAAACAAAATGAAGAAATCCTAATTCCGAAATAAACTATTTGGACTATTAGCACCAAAATAGTTCCAATAAGCCCAATTAGTTCCAATTAGGGATGGACCAGTACGGCATATTGAAAAAAATTCGCCGTACCGATAACGTACCGAAAAACTTCGGTATACACTTTTTCATACCGTTACCGTACCGTACATTTTGATATACCGATTTTCAGTATAACAAAAATTCAGTATGGAACAAAGTTCATACTAATACCGTACGGATTTTTCGGTATACCGTATTGAAGTTCGGTATTTCGGTATACCGAAAAATTGAATCTTGTACCCGAAAAAATTTATATTCGATTTTTTTATTGGGATTTTGTTCATTTATGAAGATTTTTTTATTGGGATTTTGTTCCTTTATAATGATGGTTAAAAAAGTATTTTTGTTATAAGAATTGGCTACTTTAATGTATTATCACTTTAATATTTTACTTAATTAAATCCTATTTGTTAAAATGTGTGACCCCAAACCATAAAATTAGAAAAAAAAATCAAAAATATCGATAGTAATAATAATAATTAAAAATCTTAATTAATTGATGATTTCATTTGATTAGTCACCAATCTAGTTGAGTAGGTGTAGATCCTCGAATAATTAGTTAAAAATGTACTCCCTTCGTCCCGGAGATATAAACACATTTCTTTTCGGCACATGATTTAAGACAAGAGTGTTTAGTGTTTAAAGTGTATTGTGTATAGGGATGTAATGTAGTTTATGTGTTTATGTATATTTAAAACCAGAACACCATACATACATAAAAATATATTGATGTCTGATCTTATATGAAAGATCGTATCAAGACCTATAATTTTGTTATCACTAATCCACTAATCCGAGATCGACCCTTCGACTACTTTACCTCCCGTTCCACTAATTATTTGAGGATTTTTATTTCCCTTTCACTAACGATCCGAGTATTTCGACCGATTCAACTCCATTAGTGACTAATGAAGTGAAATTTCATTTCATTATTACGAATTCACTAATCTTGGATCGACACTTCTACTACTTTCATTCCCCTTTCACTGATTTCTTGAGGATTTGAACTGATTCAACTCCATTAGTGACTAATGAAGTGAATTTTATTTTACTATCACTTCCACTAATCCGGGTCGACAGTTTCACTACCATCATTCTTGTTTCACAAATTATTCGAGGATTTTCACTGATTCAACTCCATTAATCACTAATCAAGCGAAATTACATTATGTTATCTCTTTGACTACTTTACTTCATGTTTCAATATCTACGATGATGAAAATCCGGTTACAAGTTTTAGTGTCATAATAACTCCCTTATACTTGAATTATTATTATTATTATTATTATTATTATTATTATTATTATTATTATTATAAACACCACCTACATGACCAAACAATAAACAAATAAAACTAAAAAAACAAATTTAGATTAAAATCTATAATACACTTTTCATGAATGAAAACAAAAAAATCCAATTTTATTACTATATTGCTCTCATATGTAAATAGAAACCCATTTTATTACTATTTAAAATTAATAATATTTAAAATTAAACAAACAATTTTGGGAGTGGGGCGGCAAAGGGGGGTGGGGGTGGGGGAGAGACTGGGGTTCTGTAAAAGTTTGAAAAGTTAAAAGGTAAGAGTAATTAAATATAGAAAAAAAATAGCATTACAATGCAAAAGTTTGCAACCAAGCATCTCCCATTAATTAATACTATCTCCATCTCATGTAAGAAGTCCACTTTGCTTTATGCACGTATTTCCACTGAAACCTAGTACGTGTTTTAAAATATAATTTTGTAGTATCGTTTTTTTTACGGGATACTATGAGTGTCAAGTATCCCGTAAAAAAACTCATAGTATCCCGTAAAAAAAACGATACTACAAAATTATATTTTAAAACACGTACTAGGTTTCGGTGGAAATACGTGCATAAAGCAAAATGGACTTCTTACATGGGATGGAGGTAGTAGTACTACCGACCAATATAGTAGAAAAGAGGCCCACTCTTTCCTACTTGGTTCCTCGTGCACATGCACCTAACATTCTACTAATTCTACTATGTCTTCGATGCAAAACTTTGCAATGCAAAGTGTGCATCCATGCTTCCACATCAACATGTGGGGTCCAAGGAAGAAAGGAGTTGTTTGGCTTTCCTCCCATGGTTTTGCAGGTGTGGGTCCAATTCACTTTACCCACCCCCAACCCCCCAGTGGGCAAACAAAAAACCAAAAAATCTAAAAGTACCCTAAACATAATTAATTAGATTGCCTTATAATATCTCTTCTTCAATATTTATTGTATTTTATTATTAGTTACTAATATTACCCCTGCCAACCATTTAATTACTCGTATAACATGAACAACTCGTATAACATTAATTACTCGTATACTATTTAGGGGTGAGCAAATTAATCCAAAAACCGAAAACCAAACCGAACCAAACCGAAGTATTTAATTTCGTTCAGTTAGTTTGGTAAATTTGGTTAATGTTTGAAGGTAATTATTTTTTTGATTTTTCAGTTTGGATCGGTTTTATTTTTATTTAAACCAAATAAAACCAAAAAAACTAATTTATAATATTTAAATTAAAAATATTTATATACTAAAATTTTAATTTTAATGATTCTATATTTCCTAAAATCAATCACTCTTAATCTTCTTATTTTAGTATTGATGTCTTGTGACTTTTTGAACACTGAAAACTCCTTATATTGTTGATTTTAGATGATTTGGTTATTTTTAATTTTTTACAACGATTGCAACGTATAAACTTGTCGATTGTTTTGTTTCGTGTTGAATTTACTTATTGTTAATTTGTTTGATATAATATTTATTTGTTGGTTATTGTTTAACTCAAAATATTATATTTATATTGTTTTAATTTTATGAATTACTGGTACTAGAATGATATCATATTTAGTATTCAAAAGAAATGAAAAAAAAATTGGACGAACCGAATTAACCAAAATAACCAAATATATATTTTGGTTAATTCGGTTCAGTTTTCAAAATAATTTTGGTTTGGATTGGATGTAATTTTAAAATTTTCTTTTATTTGGTTTGGTTATATTTTAAGGCAAAACCAAACCAAATAACCGAATTCTCACCCCTAATAATATTTCTTATCTTTTACTCGTATAATATTTCTCGAATATTTCCAATATTTTACCTGCCAAAATTAGAAGATTAACAATATTTTACATGCTATTTATTTATTTATTTATTTTTATTTCTAAGAATACTCGTATAATATTTGTTGTCTTTTACTATTAATTATTTTGATAGCACTGCGTATACCAAAAAGACTCGAGAAGTTTGGTTCAACTTTGCGCTACTTCATCGCCTAATATAAATTGTACCATTGAGTTTTCAAGCAATATTATGGTTAATTTCATGGTAGGTGATCTTAGGTAAATTAGATGCTACAAAATTTTTCATATAAAAATCTTCTCACATCCGTATTTAAATAATTATTTTCTCTCTCCTCCTCCTCTCTCATTTTTATTAAAAAGGTTGGTAGCATCACTCTCTGGTGATTCTACGACTAAAGTGCGAATTAATAATTATTAATAATATTTTTTTTTATCATATGTATAGGAGTATAATGCTTTTTTTGTTGGATTTATATCTTACTTTTTTTATTTTTAGTGTTATGAATATTTTGTTTAATATTTTTTTATTTATGTTTCAAAAGAATTATAAAAAAAAATATTAGAGGGACTCACAATTATACTTGCATTGGTCTTTGTGTCAAACTCAATGTATACAATTTAGATGAGAAGGAAGAGTATTCAAACAAAACAAAAAATAATAAAATCAATTAATTGTTACCTTTTCATACATATAAATAATAAATCAAGCATGAGCTAAATAAATAAATCAAACATGATCTAAATAAAAATTGAATAACCTGAGGTAATTGTAATCAGATAATTAGTTGAGTAGTATAAATAAATCAAAGTAATCGTTCATAATTATTTGAGTAATTCAAAAATCCAAATTTACATTATTTTGTTTATAATAAAAAAATGTAAGCATGATTCATTGGACTTTTTCTCTATGTATAATAAATTTTATACTCCCAATATTGAAGAAATTGTATGAAAAAATAGGTACTCGATAGTTTTACAAAAGTAATTAATCCAAAACCAAATACTAGTATTAGTTAAATTAAAAAAAAAACAACTAACATATTACATATATAAACAAATAATGGGTCAAAAGATTAAAGGGATTACATACAAATCAATTGGGGGTAGTGTCGGTTGGGGGTGGGAGGGGTTCTGATAATTCCCTGCAAAACATAAAAAGATGGCATAATATAATAATGAAAACAACTAGAGACATGAGGGCCAAACCATACCACTTTCCACGTGTCGCACTGGATATGGTGCTAGCATTGCAAAACTTTGCAAGCCAGAATTTCCCCTTCTACTATACATAGAAAAATCTAAATAAAATCAAAACTTCTGCTCAACAACTGATTGAGATGGGTTTTCAAATATTCCTTAACTATATAGTCACGAGATTCCTCACATATTAATATTATATCGTTTTAAGATAAAGTTGCTAATTTCTTCAGCAATATTTAAAATAAAATAAAATAAAGGTTTTAATTTTTTAATACTACTAGCATTTGCACCCGTGCGATGCACGGAAAAAAACATTTAAATTAAATAATTAAATATTTTTAGGGATGAAAAATATTTAATAATTTAAAGAAATTAAAAAGACAGTGAAAAACACACATTCTAATAGAAAAATTAAAATTATATATGTTGAAAGACCTATTTATTGATTTTTGTACATCTATTTATCTGGAGAATATATTTTATTGAGTCAAGTTGTCGCCTTCATAGAATTTAAAAACTATTCCAAATATAATACTCACCCCGTTCTCCAAAATGTTATCCCAATTTGACTGACGGAGGTTTTAAAAAGATTAATTGACTTGTATTATTTATTGATAGTGGAGATTTGGTCTCACATTTAGTGTAGCAAATATAAAAAATATGTACTGTTAAAAGGTAGATACATAATTCAAAAAAAAAATATATATTAGTTTCAAGTAATATATAATAATTATCTCTATCTATATAAGTTAATACAACTATTAATACATAATTATTATCCACGTGTACAATACTAAACCTGAATAAATAATATTATAGAGTTATTTCACAAGAAACATATTAGCTTATAATAACTTATGATAAACCTATGATGATCATAATAATATTATTATAAAAATATATTATTATGAACAAACTTTTATAATATTTATAATAAATATTATTATATTTTAATAACCCTATAAATATTATTATAAACCTCCCTTTATCATAATATTATTACTATGATGATCATAATAATATTATTATAAAAATAATAATATTATTTTATTATCATATAATAACAATAATAACTTATAATCTTATTATGATGATCATTATGTTATTATTTTTACACGTATAATATTTGTAACGTGTTATATATTATTAAAAGTAATTAATTATGTTATCCACGTGTAATATAAACTTATTATAATATAATTATTAATTTATTTTTAAATAATGATAATAATATATTACTACTATAAACTTATTAATATTTTTTTGATCATAAACTGAACTGTTATTACTATATGAAAATTGGAAGAAAAGAAAAATAGAAAGAAAGATGGATAATGGAATGGACTGATATTGAATGATCCATAATGGGCTGTATTGATGTGAAATACGGATGGGCTTAATTGTTCCTTTTTTAAAACCCTCCAAATTAAAATAAATTATAAAATTGCCACTCAAAATTCCCATTTTATATATATATATAGATTTGTCTATATATCCACATATTATACACCTGGCTGAGGCAGGCAACCATTATTTCACCATTTCCACTCAAAATGCGAAGAAACTTTTCCGACACCCAAAATTTATGGGTTTATATATAATTCTTGATTTTCATCGCTCCAATAGCATCTAGCATCATCCTTCAATCCTGCTTCTCTCTCTCTCTCTCTCTCTCTTTCTCTCTCTCTCTCTCATGGATCTTCATGAAGAAGACGCAAACACATCTACATTCCGGCGGGACAACAAGATCATCGCCGTCGGTTTCACGCTGCTCATCATCTCACTAACTTTCTTCATACTCGTACTCGCCGCCGTTCTGCTCCTCCCGATTCTCACCGCTTCTCTCTCTTACCCAATCCTGGACGAAATCTCCGTCGAATCATTCTGCTCCTAGCTACTCTCAAACCCCCCAATGTGCATAACCGCCCTCAACTCCGTCGTCACCGACAAATCCGCCACCGACCCTCATCAGCTAATGTTAAATTATTAATACTATGTTTTAATTAATAATTTCCCCTCTGCCTAGTTTATCTTGTTAATTAATTGGTCATAGCTTAATTTTCTGCTTTAATATGGATGATGCGGGAACTTGCTTCAAGTTTTGCTGTAAATGTTGCATCCTTTCCCTAGTAGATTTTGATTTCTCCCTTTTGTTGGCTGGAAAATAGCTCCATAAACCTTGTTCCTGCATATTCCTTACTTGTAGGATGGATGAACTGCAAATTTTATGATTTGTTTTGAGTTAAAAAAATTAAAAATTAAAAAAAAAAAACACCTCGCTAATTATAATAAATAAGATAATTAGTTGAGTAGAAAAAAAAATTCAAAACAATCATTATAATTACTGTAGTTCAAAACAATTATTATACATGGAGAAACGTGCTTGAGAGGGGTGGGGCGGGTGGGGTGTGCGGAGCGGTTTGACTTCTGATAAGAGATGTAAAATCTCAAAAAGTAACATAATAAAATAATAGTAGTAGTACAAAACAACTCAATACACTTGGTTTACGATTTGTATACCAACCGTGTCTCAAATCGTAATTTTTATTAGTTATATATATATATATATTCAATAAATTTATATTATAATAATTTAGTTTTTGATCGGAAATTTATATTATAATAATTTAGTTTAATTTTATGGTTATTTTCAAGGGTTCGCCCCTCCAATTAGGGTTTATAATAATTTTTTTGTATTTAATTTCACTTTTTTTCTAGTTATTTTAGGTTTGATAAATCTATAATTAGGGTATACATTTTTTTTTATTTTCAATTTTTTACTTACAAATGTTTATTATGATTTTGTATGTTATTGTATTTTTTTGTTTTTATAAAATACAATATAAAACTAATAGAAATTGAATTTTGGAACACGGTTGAGACACCAAGTTTGGAACAGAGGATACCTTCCGATTACGAATATTACAGATTACAATGAAGTCTCAAATATTGGCGGTATTGCAAAGTGTAAGAGCATCCACAGCCGAGAGCCCCTTTTAGAGGCTCTCAGCCACTTTCCGGTGGAGAGGGGCTCCCACGGGCTCTCTTCCCGGGCTCTCTCTATTTTAATATATTATTTTTTATTTTTTTTAATCAATTTTTGATTTCATTTTTTCAATTCAATTTTCATTTCGATTTTATTTATTTATTTAATTCTACTTTCAATTAAAAAAAACACATATAATTCTTATTTTAATTCTTTTGTTATTTAATTATTTTATTAATTCTATTTTGAATTAAAATACACAATTTTTAGAATTTTTTTTTATTTAATTGAAACAAAATACGAAATGAAAAACAACAATGAAAAAAAAAAATTACACAAAGGAAGATAGCTACTGTTCGATCATGTTCCACATTTTAGCTAGGAGCATTTGATGCTGCTCCAACTGTTCCTCCGACATGTGGCTCGTATCTATGGCGAGCAACTTGCTATACGAAGTCATAATCTTGCTCTTATAGGCTTGGCCCTTCTTCTCCAAGACGTGCGCTTTCTTTTGAGGGATGTATGAATTTATAGGGAGAAAAATGGGGTTGACCGTTTGAGCTCCAACGGCTAAAAAAAATATATATTAATTTATATATATATATATATATATATTTAATCTTGAAATTGATTTTTTAAAAAATAAATTTATTAGGGTGGCTGACGTCATTATGACGTCAGCACACCTAAAGATGAGGAGCGCTAGCCGGGCTCTCGATGGCAGGTCGGGTGCGAGCCCCCTTTCCCCGGGCCGTTGTACATGCTCTAAATACCTCTTTAGGATTTCCTATGCACTGCAGGCTTCCGTCCACGAAAATTCCACGACTATCCAGTGACAAAGCGGGGGGGGGGGGGGGGGGGGGGGGGGTCCGTGGGTCCCACTGGGATCTAGAAAAAAATTATCTATTATATATTTTTGGTTTATAAAATTCATTTAGTTATCCAGCGTAGTTGGTAGAGCAATGAGACTAATTTTATTAGTCTTCCCACCCATAATGGTTTGATCCTCACTAGAGGTGCCCACCGGAACCGAACCGGAACCGTCGGTTTTTAACCGGAACCGGGCGGTTCCAGAACTAAATCGGAACCGGCAGTTCCAAACCGTCCCGAGGAACTGGTGGAACCGCCAGTTCGGTTTATGTTCTCAAAGTTTGGAACCGGGAACCGTCGATTCGGAACCGAAAAGAACCGTTTTTTTTTTTTTAAATTCTAATTTTATTTTATGTTTCAATATTATACTTGTATTTGTATATTTATTTGATGTAACATTTGATTACTGATTAGTGTGTTACACTTTTTTATATGGAAATGTTTATATTTGTAAACGTAAATAATTTTATCATTTGATTTATAATTCACAATTTAATAAGCTAAAATAAAGAAGACTAAATACAAAAAATATCTTTAAATTAATAATAAACAATGTCACATGATGATGAATAATTGAAGATGACAATTTACATAAAAGATGTCATATTGTCATCAAAGTGAAATTAATTGTAGATGCCTTTAAATACAAAAAATATTATGAAAAAATTTATTAACTATAAATATAATTTATACACATAATAATAATTATTAAGTATGATATTAGTAATGAGAAATGCAAAAAAACAAAAATATATAACAAAGAAAAAAAAAATCGTCGGAACCGGCGGTTCCACGGTTCCTAACAGAGTACTCTTATTAAAATGCTTCCATAGTTCAACAATATGTAGTGGTCTATTAAAATTAGACGAGTACTATTTTTCCTCACAGAGGTTTTAATGAGGCTCAGCCCTTGGAATTAACATGTGATATCCAAGGGTTTATGATTAATAAATAAAAAAATTAAACAATCTCACTCTCTTAAATATTTTTTTTACATTTTATAATTTGAATTGTCTTACAATTAAAATTAGAGATAAACAACGAAGCATGAATCATAATCGAACTAAAAATAAAAAATTAAAAAATTAAAAAAAAGTCGGTTCCTTTCCAGTTCGAACCGGAACCAGAACCGGAACCGAACCGGAACCGCCGGTTCCAAGAACCGGAACCGGAACCGTGACTTTTCCGGTTCAATTCTGGTTCCAGCCATCTTGGAACCGGAACCGCCGGTTCAGTTCCGGTTCCGGAACTGTGGGCACCTCTAATCCTCACTACTCCCACCAATTGTTGTTTTTATTTTCTCGCTTTTTCTACCCTTTCCTTTTTTTTCTATTTCACTTTTCTAATAACTTAAACATGTTTGTCTATTTCTTTTTCATTTTTTCCACCTATGTTTTTCTATTTCACTTTTATTACTAATTATTCAAACATGTTTTTGTTTTCCCTTTTTTTCCTTTTCTTTTACGAATGAGTACTCATAATAACCTATACAATACTTTCTTCTTTTTCATTCATTTTTTAGTATTTTATATCGTTTTCTTCAAAATTAATCAAGCCAATGCATTATTTATTTATCTTTCCTTTCATTTCTCAATACTTTTAAAACTACAAAAATAGAGCATAATTTTATTTTTCTTTTCATTTTTCAATAGTATATTAATTTTCCTTCAATTTTTATAGTGATTATTCACTTTTTCTATTCATAGTTTAATAATTCTAAAGCGATTTGGCCAATCATAATTCTATTTTTTCCTTTCATTTTTTAATAATATATGTAACAAAAATTTTATGTTCAAACTGAGAGCAAAAGGGATTCTGTCAATGCATTTTTTTCATTTATTATTTATTTTAATAATTTTTAAAATTGAATACAATATTTTATTTTAGGCTATAAAAAATTGGACCCCACTGAACGAGATTCCTGGTTTCGCCACTGTGACTATCGCATAAATGTTCTGCTTCTTTCATAGACTGTGCTGAAATAGTAAAAAGTGCATGCATCATCGTCCGATAGTAAAGAATTCAGTAGTTCGTAAGCTTGGACATAGTATGATTGTGTGTTATCCTTTGAAGTTTAGACATAGTTTGTTCTCTAATTTCTTTCTTTGTTTCTGTGTCTAAGTATGGTACTTTGAATTCGGATTTTTAACTTTTACATTAATGTGATGAAAAAAAAAAAAAACATTCTGTCGCTAATCTTTAATTTAAGTAAATGTGATTGGTTATAAGCCTAAGAAACTTCCAATGTTGCCCCACACTTGTGATAATTATGTGTGACACTGCATATATGTAATAACCTATTAACCACTTACAATTTTCAGTACTTTTTGTTCGACTGAATTGAAAGTTTTATAGAATAGTTGACATTATTAAAATGGTTGATTTTTTGACGGAAAAATGATGTGTTGTGGTAAATACAAAGGTGTGTGATGTTGTATAGAATGTCACATAAATATTCGCACTCCATGCATGTTTATAATTTTGACGTGCAACTTCAATTATAAAAGGGCCAAACCCTGAATTTAAATCTCAGCATCGCATGCAAGATATGAATCTTCTTATTATAGACACAATCTCTTCCATTCTTATGTAATGTAAATTGTTCGGGCGGTACCCCTTGTACCAAGTGATGATTAATAAAATTCCTTTTTTCCGACCAAAAAATAAATAATACTTTGAACTATTTAAATGTTCTTTTTTTTTTTATATGAAATATATAGGTCAGTGTTAGAGTGTAATAATTATGAGTCCATCTAATATTTTTAATAGTATTAAAGTGTAAAGTGTTAACATGTACATGAGACTTATGTCGCAAAATAAAAAATGACAAAAAACGTCTCGATATAGTATTAGGGGTAATTCTATCCACAGCCCCCTTTTACTCCTCACAACACCTTAATTAAAAAAACTTAATGAAATATGAAAAGATGTCTAATTTGTCCTTATAACCCCAAATTTATATTTGATTATATAAACCGTATGACCCCCAAAATTTGAAGAGATAATGCGGTTCTAAATCGATTGCTTAACAATTGCGCCATGATTGGTTTGTAGCCGATTGAAGGGCAAAATCATCGGAATTTAGCTCAATGCAGTGAAAATATGGGTGGCATAACTCCATGTCAGATGTTTTCATTTTGAATTTGTAGTAGAGGCATACTCATTTGGAACCATGTCCCCTTCTTCAATGGATATCTCATCCCAGACAAGAAAGGTAGCTTCACATGGAATGATACTCAACTTAATTAATAATCTTTTTCTAATAAAAAAAATGTCATAATAAAAAGAGTATAATTCATAATTTATAATCGTTTATCTTAGTTCCTCCCCATGCAAATCCTGAAGGACAATATATAGATTGGAGAACTATAGAACACAATTCCAAAGACAAAGGGAAAGAGAAAAATTCGGTGAAGTGGTTAACAGTAATCTAAAAAATTGGGGGCTACAGAATCTAAAAGAATGGAACAGAAAAGTGGGGGCTGGGGGCTAAACTCTAAAGGGTAATATAACTATCTATCTATTATCTATTAAAAAAAGAAAAGAAAAAAAGAAAGAAAGTCTTATTTTTTATTTTAGAAGAATGTCAATTTTATTGTTTTCTCTTTTAGAATGACATAATTTAGAACTCTTATACTTAGTATTAAGAATGTTACGAAGTTATAATAATATTATTTTCACAAATCTTAATTTAATTTTGTTATGTACTGTACTAAATATTCAAAACATGCTACATTATGAAATATAGAATCCCCATGGACCGTTATGCAAATGTAAAATAAAATAAGGCACGTAGCTTCAATAGCGAAACCCAAGGCCCCCCACTACATGTTCCACTTTCAAACCAAAATTCAGTTTAAACAAAATCCGAATTCAATGAAGAAGTGAGAGATAATGAAAGTGATTAACTAATTTTCAGAATATGGCGGCAAAATTAAAGTTAACGTTAAAAACCTTGTTTTAATATACTCCCTCCATCTTGTTGAATTCACTTGTTTCTTTTCGGCACGGAACTTAAGGAGGGAAGGTTTAAGGTGTTTAAGGTGTTTGATAAGTAAAGTAGATAAATGGTTTATGAATTAAGCCATTAATTAAATATATAAAAAAAAATATTTTTTTTTGCTATAACAGTAATTAATTTTATTTATTATTTATTTATTTATTTATTTTTCCTTTAGGGCTGCGAAAACAGCTTCTCAATCAAAGCAATCAAAAATTAAATTTCTAAATCATTCCAAACCCAATGAAAAGCCCAAAGAAAATGGAGAAATAATAAAATTAAAAAAAAAAACAATGATCATTTCACATTCCAAGAACAAGTACAGAGAGGATTAGAGGGTCTAAAATTTGAAGAGCCTACTTTCCCACCAATATTCAAAAACTAATTAAAGAGGGAAATCCTCTATATAGGCCTTTAAACACAGCCATTCCCTCCCCCATAATCAAAGAGCAGTTTAGGGTTTAAACACAGCCAATCCTCGACGAAATCTCTGTCGAATCATTCTGCTCCTACTCTCAAACCCCAATGTTCATAACCGCCCTCAACTCCGTCGTCACCGACAAATTCGCCACCGACCCTCATCAGCTCGTAGCCCTCTGCATCGGAGCAGCCACCGCAGAGCTCCAAAATCTGATCGCCGCCGCTTCTTCAATCCGGACCAACAAATCCGCCTCCGAAATATGCTCCGAATCGTTCGACCAAGGGGCGGAGTTGGCTCGTCTATCTATGGAGGAGACGGTGCGGGCAAAACGCCCGTTGGTGGGGTGGCTGAGAAAGGAGAGGGATGAGGTGGTGCTGCGGTGGCTCATGGAGGCGGAGGGAGCTGTGAACTTATGCCTCCGTGAGTCGGCGGATGTTGAATAGCCGGAGGCCGCCGCTCGGGTGGCAGCGAAGCTGGAGTACGTGAGGGCGTACTTGTTCAGCGCCTACGTTTTTCTCGACCGCTCCGGCGGAATAGAACGGAACGAGGGTTTATATATGGAGACTAATTTTGAAAATTTGTTTTGTATTTTTGTTTGTGGACTGTGGAGTGCAGTTGTTCTTGTTGGGTTTTGTATGCTTACTTTTTTAGAAACCGTTCGAGTAGAGCTTCGCTTAAGCAATTTTTTATGTTCTCTTTCTAATACTCTATGATTTTATAAATTTTTTAATGTGTAAGGTTGGTTTTTTTTTTTTTTCATTTCTAAAATGATATTCATGATTTTGTTTGTAATAGGAAAAAATATATATATATTCTTTCTGTCCACGAAATATGCACATTTATTACATCATTCGTCCGTCCACAATCTCTGTATGGGAACCCCACATCTATTATTCATTTCTTACCTCAAAAGTTCTTACCTCAAAAGTCAACCAAATTATAATTTTATATTCATTTCACTTTAATACTCAATTACACATAAGTGAGATCCAAAATATCACTTTATCTACCATTCATTACGAATAAATTAAAAATCGTATCATAAGATTTTGGGCACACACTTCGTAAAGGGAAATAGTATTAAAATGTACTTACTTTGCAAAGAGTTAGATATATGCACTTTAGTACATGAGCCTCACATCATCTTTATTCATTATTTAGAAGGGGAAAAAAAAAGACCGACACTTTAACTTTCTTATCTTTTTAAAAAAAATTACCAACTATATATCAATTTTTTTTATTAAATTTTTTGCTAAATGAATACTCTTCTACTTCCTCTATTTCATCTTAACTGACACCTTTTATTAAAATATACCTCATATATGAATAAAAAAATATGCGGTGAGACGGAGAAAGTATAATTTATTCCAAGTTATAATTTTTTTTATTAATAATGTAATACTCAACTGAGGCGACTATTCCACTAAAAACAACTAGAAACTAACTCCCACACAGGGAAATTATCGCCTTATAACTCATTAGCCTTTCCCAATTGCAACTCACATTAATTCTTCAACTCAGTCTTGCTATTATCTTTAATGGAAGAAGACGCAAATTTGTCTAATTTCCGGCCAGGCAACAAGCTAGATCATAGCCGTGTTGGTTTTACGCTGTTGAACATAATTAACTAAAATTTAAAGGTCGTGCCGTGAAGGACTCGAACTCAGGATGATTGATCTTGTTTCTCAAGGATGATTAATGCACGTAGACAAGAAATTAATGAACACGAAAGCAAAGAGACACGAGAGATTTACGTGGTTCGATCTACCGGAATAGATCTACGTCTACGGAGCAAAAGAGGGTATTGATGTTATTGCTAGTATGTGTATGTAGCTTACAAAGATCCTTTTTCTCCTCCATCTATTTTAAGCCCATATTTTTATATACAATTACATAGAGTTCAACTATAATGCGAATCCTTCTTCTATTTGGACTCTTTGGCTTGATCTCCTCCTTCATGGATAAACATCGAGCTTCTATATCTCCTTTAGAGCTTGAGTTGTAGTCAATGTATGAGTCTTGGTTGCCTTGGTGACAGTCTTTAATTGGGCCGAGCTTATCCGGGCCCAACTATATTGGGCCTAATGCTTTGGGCCTATGAGCTAGGCCATATCCTATCACATCCCCCCCCAAAAAGATGTAGAAGCGAGGATGTGATTTAGGGGTAATAGCTGAGGTAGGAGTGAAGTGCGTTGCCCCATCAAAATGTAGAGTTGACGAAGTCAATCGCGTACGACCTCGATAAGACGAGGTCGGTGAAAAGCAACGTGCCCCGTCGAAAAATAAATTCGACGAAGTCGAGTTCGTACCGCTTCGTTAAGACGGGGTCGGTGAAAAATAACTTGCCCCGTCGAAAAATAAATTCAACGAAGTCGAGTTCGCACCGCCTCGTTAAGACGAGGTCGGTGAAAAATAACTTGCCCAGTCGAAAAATAAATTCGACGAAGTCGAGTTCGCACCGCCTCGTTAAGACGAGGTCGGTGAAAAATAACTGCCGAAGACGAACACGGGATGTCAGTTCCTTTAATTAATGCGCCTGTTGGGTTCCCGATAAAGTTGGGCCTGATTGGACGTGAGGGAAACTGAAAGGGCGTAAGGGAGAGAAAGCATCTGTGATACGCCATTTTTCATACTTTCACCCAAATTTCAAAAATTTCTACTGCAACTCTCTCTTATCTCTCGCCGCCCGCAAATCGCACCACCATTATCGCCACCACCGTATACCACCATCAAAAGCTCAACTCTTTTCACAAGTAAGTTATTCCATCACGGGTTCTTCTTCTCGTGTTAGTCAGTCCGACGGCGGTGGAAGCCGTGAGGGGTCTAGTTCGTCGTTGGGTTCTCCGGCGGCGGCGACGGGACGGTCGCCATTCATATAGATGTAGAATGTTACACTGTCGATTCCTCTGTCTCTAGTGTTCATAAGGTTTGCTTTTCTTTCGTGGGTGAAGATTTTAGTAAAGTTTGCGAATTTTCATCGATTTTGGACGCACCTATGGTCCAAAATATTGCAAAAAAATATTTATTTCCCAAATCCGCTCTTCTTCTTGCTCCCCGCCCGGAAGATAGGGCTTGTGCGCCTCCGGTGGGCTTTTTCACCGTGTACGAGGACTGCTTAAAATGCGGTCTTCGTTTTCCTCTTTTCCCTTTTTTTGCCGATTTGCACAGGAAGTTCGGCATCGCCCTAGGGCAACTTATGCCGAACTCCTTTAAGCAATTGATTGCTCTTGGTATCGAGGCCAGTCGCCTCGGGTCGCCTCTTACCCTAGGATTGGTCATTAGGTTTTTTCAGTTTAAACCGAGCACTGGGTGGGTTTACCTATCCGCTAGGCGCGGCTTTAGGAGAGAGACGAAATCTAAAATCCCGAACTGGCAGAGGAAATTTTTCTTCTGCCGGATTGAAGAGGTCCCCCGGTTCTCCTGGAAAGCCGATAGTTTAGAAAATCAAGGCACCAAAGAGGAATTTGGTGACCTCGAAAGGAGTTTAGGGGAGCTCGGCGTCATCTCTGAAGAATATTGCGAGGCCGAGCTCGCCATGGTGGGGCTGAGCCCTTTTGATCCTACTTTAATGGAGGATCCGACGAAGGGTGAGGCCCTACTCTGTGTTTTGTATTTCTCCATGCTTTGCTTTGTTGCAGTGAACTTCGGCGACATGAAGAGGAAGAGACAGAGGTTGGCCGAGCCAGAGAAGACGACGTCCGCAGCCTCTTCGGAAAGAACTGCTGATGTGGTCCGCTTTCAGTTATTGGGCCCGCCGCCCCGGTCGAAGATACCTCAGAGTAAGGAGGCCAACGTGGTCATCGTACCCTCCGAGGATGAGGAAGACGTTCTTGGTCATTCCGCCGACCAGGGAGCAGATCGTCGCCGGGGATTTCCCGAGGTATACATTCCGTCTTCGTACATTTATTTGGCTGTTACTGGGTGCCTTTTAATGCTGGTTATTACAGGGGGCAGAGTACATGGCGGCCGAGCTTACGAGCTTCCTCAACAATGGGGTTGCTCATTACCATAAGCTGGCCCAGTTGGCCTGGAATTTGGAGAAAGAGAAGGGCGACCTTGTCAACAAGGTGGCCGAAGCGGAGCTGAAGGTCCGCGACGCGGAAAAGAGGGAGGGAGTCCGCCGTGCTGAAGGCTGCCGAAGAGGCGAAGGGCGAGGCGGCCTCGGAGAGGGCAAAGGCGGCCACAGTAATGGCCGAGGTAGCATCTTCCCAGGGACAAGTGCTCCGTGCTTTTGCGGAGAGACTGTTCCTGTCTGGGAAGTTCTCCAAGATGGCTACCGAGCTGGCTGCCATTCTGACGTCGTCAGTGGAGTCAGAAAAAATCGATGAGATCGCCGGAGACTATCCAGACTTGGAGAAATCCAAGTATGGGTACTAGGTGATAACTAAGGAGGCTCTCCTTCGTGATTACGCGAAGACCTTGACGGAGGGCCTTAAGGCCTTTCCCGTCTTGGAGTCTCTTGCCTCCTCGCCGTCTGTGCTGACGCCCGAAGCAATTCGGGCTTGCCAAGTGGACAAGGACGACGTACTTGAGGAAGCAATCGCCAACCTAGACATGGATCCGGTGATTGACGAATTGGGGAATGTCGAGGCCGATCCAAAAAGGCCCGGGCAGGATGAGGTGACCTCTGGAGGGGTCAGTAGTTAATCCCCCCCATTTTATTTTATTTTTTTATGTAGGCCATATGTACTTCGGCATCGTTAGGATGTCGCTCCTTTTTGCCAAAGTGGCCTTAATAAAATTCCAATTTTTATTGAGATTTGTTTTACTCTTTCTTGTAGTCTTCGTCTCCCCACCTTTTTGATGCTTCTCCATATGTCGATCAAATCAATAACTTATCTCGAATCCTCGAGGCAAAAAATCAGGAGATTTTGCACCTGAAGGGGCTCCTTGGTCATGTGCAAAATGAAGCCGAAGTGCGACATGTCACTGCTCAAGAGAGGCATGATGAGCTACATGCTCGGCTTCTTGAGCTTAAAGATAAGCTTGAAATTGCCGAGGATGAGATTCAAAAGTCCGAGCTGATTGCTGAGGAGCATGCAAAGTATGAGGCCATTATTCATCGAGCTGGAGGATCCACGATTTCTGAGACCTATAATAAGGTCAAGGACCTCAAGGCTCGATGCCGAAGCTACAGGGATCAATATGGGGATGACTCTTGGCAGCTTCGGGATGAATTTAAGGAACTCGTGCGAGTAGCGAGCATCTATGAGACAGTCCTGGACTGCTGCCCAAGGTTGAAACGTCGTATCTTGTCAGAGGCTGAGCATTCGACTTCGGCTACCGTAGTTCTAACTTGAAAATTCTTGACCGCACTTCTAGGGAATTCTTAGAAGGTGAATCTTCAAGTTCGGCTGATCCTGATCCTAGGTTTATCGAACATCACTCTTTAGAATTTTATAGTCAAGAGCGAAGACCGGCACCCAGACGAGGTTGAGGTCGAGTGATCCAGAATACCCGAGGTCGAGGAACTCAGGTTAGCCGAGGCAGAGGTCGGAGCTTAGCTCAAGGATGAGGTCGAGGCCGGCTTAGTGTAGATGATATCTTAAACTTCAACTCTGGTAGGGATTTTGCCAGAGATTGGCTTAGTTTTAGTCGGCCTCCAGGCTCCTCGTCTTCATAATGTAATACTTGTATATTTTCCCTTTTAAATGAAATAAAGTGGAATTTTTACGTAAGTCTTGTTGTCAAGCTTTTTTATCCTTGTTTTTTACTAGGGTAGTTCCCATTTTAAACGGAGGTAATCTTGAAATAGTTCGTCCTGGTCTAAGGACGAGGTTTTACTTTCGGTGGCTCTTCAGTTCGAGACGAAGTTTGTCTTTATATAGCTCTCTTCATTACTAACGAAGTTCGGCTTTAATTTTCTTACTTCGTCGAAGTTTGGCCTTAAGTGGCTCACTTCGTCGTAAGACGAAGTTTGGCCTTAATTGGCTCACTTCGTCAAAAGATGAAGTTTGACTTTATATAACCCGTCATCGTCACAAGACGAGGTTAAGGTATCATAGTTCCTTATTTGTCGAATTTATCGATAGGGGCGGTCCCCTTACACGCGTTTAGGTGTTACTCTACAATTGGAGCTTATTTTTATCCTTAAAAGGATATTAACTTACCATCGTCAGAGTTTTAAGTAATGAAACGAGATAATTTGCATTAGTGGAAAGAAGATGTGCAAAATGAAATATACAAGACCAATTTTAAAAGAAAAGAACTTTATTAATATAAAAACCAAAGCTGAAATAAAATAACAGGACAACCTAAATTGACTCATGACCTATATGAACTAAATGACTAACCCTACTCCCATCCACCTATGCAAAATATCTCTTTAAATTAGAAATATGCCATGTTCGGGATATTGGCTCACCGGATAAATGGGCGAGCTTGTACGATCCTTTGCCGAGGACTTCTTCGACTCGGTAAGGTCCTTCCCATGTGGGTTCCAGCTTGCCGAGCCTTTCTGCTTTACTGACCTCATTATTTCGAAGTATGAGGTCGCCTACTTGGAATTGTTGATACTTCACTCTTTGGTTGTAATACCGAGCTACTTATTGCTTGTACTTAGCTTCCTTTATGTAGGCTAGCTCTCGCTTTTCTTCCAGCAGATCCAGATCGGTTCGAAGTCCTTCCTCATTGGCTTCGGTTGAGAAGTTGAGTGTGCGAGGGCTCGGCAAACCGATCTCTACCGGGATCACTGCTTCGGTTCCATACACCAAACTGTAGGGTATTTCACCGTTCGAGGTCTGGGGAGTTATTCGATACGACCATAGGACTTGGGGCAAATTTGCTACCCAATCTCCTTTGGCTTTGTCGAGGCGAGTTTTAAGTCCCTTGACAATTGTTTTGTTCGTAACCTCGGTTTGGCCATTCGCTTGAGGATGAGCTACCGAAGTGAACTTTTGATGGATATGAAGCCCTTCACACCATTCTCTGAATGTTCGATCTGTGAATTGTGTTCCATTATCCGAGATGAGGATGTGAGGGACACCGAAGCGGCAAACCAGGTTCTTCCAAATGAAGTTGAGGGCATTCTTGCTCGTAATCTTTGCCAAGGGTTCGGCCTCGACCCATTTGGTGAAATAGTCGATGGCTACGATAAGGAACTTGAGCTGTCTTGGGGCTTTGTCGAATGGTCGGACAATGTCTATCCCCCATTGCACAAACGGCCAAGGGCTTTGCATGCTCACGAGGTCAGTCTGGGGTAACCTCGGCACCGTCGCATGGATCTGGCACTTCGGGCACTTCTTGACGAGGTCGACTGCGTCTTGGAACATCGTCGGCCAGTAGTATCCCCACCTCATTACCTTCTTTGACAATGTTCGGGCTCCGAAGTGACTTTCGCACGATCCCTCGTGCACTTCTCGCAATGCGTAGTCCGCTTGGTTCGGCCCTACGCATCTTAGGAGAGGCTGAAGATATGATCTCCTGTACAACACTCCTTGCTCTAGAGTGTACTTTGGAGACTTGCTCAAGATCTTTCTAGCTTCGAGCTTATCGCTTGGTAGTTCGCCTTTCGCCAAATAAGTTCATAGGGGAGTCATCCAGTTCGGCTCATCTTCATCTACTTGGTAAATCTCGGCTTCATCTATACTTCGGCACTTGACCTCTTCCACGGGAGAACTCGTAGATGACGACGCTAACTTGCTTAAGGCGTCAACTCGATTATTTTCTCCCCTCGGAATTCGAAGTAATTCAAAGTAGGCGAAGCCTTCTTGCAAGCTCTTAGCCTTATGGAGGTATTTCTTCATCCTGTCGCCTCTTGCCTCGTATCTGCAGAGCATATGGCTCACTATGACTTGGGAGTCACTATGAACTTGTACAGCTCGTACTTGAAGAGCCTGAGCTAGACGAAGTCCGGCGATCAATGCTTCATACTCCACTTCATTATTTGTCGTCGGGAAGGTGAACCGAAGTGCGTATGTCGTCTCTATGCCATCTGGGCTGAGTAGCCTCCTTGCTGCGTTTACTAGCGCCAGTGCAACCTTCTCCAGTGGTTGGTACCCTCGTCTCCGGCCCTTTGAGGGCTCAGCTAATGAAGTAGACGGGCAACTGACGACGTCCTTCCTCCCGAACTAATACCGCACTTATGGCCTCGTCTGAAGCCGTGAGATATAGGGAGAGGACTTCCCCTTCCTTTGGGACAGATAAGGTCGGGAGACTGGCTAGGTACTTTTTGAGCTCTTCAAATGCCGATCTGTGTTCGTCTTTCCACTCGAAGTCCGGTGCCTTTTTCAAGATCTTGAAGAAAGGGAGTTTCTTTTCAGCGGCTTTGGATAAAAAATAACTCAGCGCGGCCAAGCAACCCGTTAACTTATGCACATCATGAATGGTTTTCGGCACCTTTATCTCTTGGACAGCTCAGACTTTGGATGGATTGGCTTTCAGTCCCTCTTGAGAAACCCAGCACCCCAGAAATTTTCCGGATCGGGGCATAAAAGTACACTTCTTGGGGTTTAGCTTAAGGTTCACCTTGCGAAGGAGGCCGAAGACGACCTTTAGATCGTCGACACAAGTGGTCGGCTCTTTACTTTTGACGACGATGTCGTCCACATACACCTCTACAATCTTGCCGATGTGAGGTTCGAATATCTTGTCGACCATCCTTTGATAGGTTGCTCCCGCATTCTTGAGTCCGAAGGGTATCTTCTTGTACGCGTAAATACCGAAGACTGTAATGAAAGCTGTTTTTGGCGCGTCCTCATCACTCATTAAGACTTGATGGTACCCTTTGTATAGATCTAGGAAGCTGAAGACTTTATGGCCGACGAGAGCTTCGACCTTCTTCTCAATGTTAGGGAGGGGGGTAGCAATCCTTAGGGCAGTGCTTGTTGAGATCAGTGTAATCAATACACATCCGCCACCCTCCTCCTTGCTTTTTCACCATCACCAGGTTTGCGATCCATGTTGGGTATTTGACCTCGAAAAGGATTTACGCTTTCAAGAGTTGATGCACCTCGTCATGGATGACCTGATTTCGCTCTGCTGCGAAACTCACTGCTTTTGCCGAACTGGTTTTACCCCTGGATCTATATTCAGCCGATGTGTGATGATGCTTGGTGCCACCCCGGTCATGTCAAGGGGTGACCAAGCGAAGACATCTCTATATTCCTGAAGAAGTTGGACGATCTGTTTTTGGAGTTCGGCCCCACCAGCGAAGCCTACTCTGACGACCTTAGACAGGTCATTTTCATATAGTGTGACGTCTTCCACTGGCTCGTTGAATGCAGATGCCTTCCCGAGCTCCAGCTCTAACTCCTCGGGTCTCTGTAGTTGCTATGCATGCGGATGTTGAGGTGTTCCAATACCTCGTAGGGCGATCTGCATATAGATTTTTAGCTCGCTTTTGATCCCCCCGAATTACGATCACTCCACCCCTCGATGAGATCTTGATCGTTAAGTGGTATGCTGAGCAGATTGCCTTCACCGCCACCAACCAATCTCTTCCTAGAATGATGTTGTAGGGAGAGTTGGCCTTCACGACGAAGAAGTTTATCATTTTGGTGGATGACAAATGAATGTTTCCCCACCGTAACAGCGAGTTGAATGATCCCCTCGGTTTGCGTGTCTTGCTGGACAAAACTCTTTAGGGGGATCGTCGCTGGTGTGAGACGTGCCTCTTCTATCCTTAACCGGTCGAAGCAATCCTTGAAGAGTACGCTCACCGAGGCCCCACTATCGATGAACACTCGTTGAACGAGCTTATTGGCCACCACGACTTCGATCACAATGGCGTCTTGGTGAGGCATAATTGATGGAACGAGATCTTTTTCAAAGAATGTGATGGCCTCGTCCTTCTTGAACCTTTTTTGTGAAGGTTCATCGGTCTGGGGACTTCGGGCCTCGGCCTTGAGTGACGACTTCGTGGTGCCTTGTGGGAGCCCGGTGATGGCTGTGACAATTCCGTCGAACTGAGGCTGTTCTTCATCTTTGTCGTCATCCTCATGCTTCGGTCTTTTGTCGTGGGGGGCACAGTTGTTCCCCCCCTGTTCTGCTTTCTTTTTCTGTTGCCCTTAGGTTGGGCCTCATTTTGGCTGCGACTTTGGTACTTTTTAAGTGTACCGTTGCGCACCAAGTGCTCGATATCTGCAGCCAAGTTCCAGCAGTCCTCCGTGTCATGGCCGTAGTCCTCGTGGAAACGGCAATACTTATCCTTGGATCGGCGTTTCGACCCTCCTCTTGACATAGGTGTAGGCTTCTCGAACAGATTAGTGTGCAGCTCGTAGATTTCCGTCCTCGGCTTCGACAGTTGTCTGAACTGGCTCTTTTCCGGATTTTGCCGGGGTCCGAGCCTGGACTCAATTGGTGCCCGCTGGAGTCTGTCGAGAGCACTTCGCCGACCTTGGCCTCGGTCACTGCGATCTTCCTTTTTCCGATCTGACGGCTCGGCCCTGTCAGTTTCGCGTTTGCGCATGTCGGCTTCGTCAGCTTTGGGGAACTGATCAGCTATGTTCCATAGTTGCCTTGCAGTACGGGGCTCGTTTCTTACGAGCTCCCTAAATAGGGCGCCCGACTGGATAACATTTTGGAAAGCTGAGATAAGGACTTCGTCCATCAGGTGATCAACCTTTAGACTTTCTTCATTGAATCTGGTCATAAAGTCGCTGATAGACTCGCCTCGCCTTTGCCTTATGGTAAGTAGATGTGCCGCAGTGGTCTTGACTTCGGCCTTCTGGAAAAACCTCCGTTCGAAGGCATCCATCAGCTCGTCATATGACCTGATACTAGGAGGTGGTAGGCTATCGAACCACGTTCGTGCGTTGTCCACCAATAATTCCGGGAAGACCTTGCACATGTAAATATCATCACCGAGACCCTGGTTGACCATATTGTATTGGAATTGAGACAAGAAATTCCTTGGGTCAAACGATCCGTTGTATGGCTTCACCGGCGGAACTTTATATGAAGTCGGGAGAGGCGTGTAGAGGATTCGATTGGTGAAAGGTGTAGAGATTCTCCCATATATGCCGAACCTTCCTCCTTGGTAGTTGTCCTCGTCACGCCGAGGTGAGTCAGCACGGCGGCGAGGTAAAATTGCGTCGCGCCGAGGTGAGGCGCGATTAGGGTTTCCCTGACGATCATCAGCAAATCGCCTAGGAGGAATTCTGGCATCCCGTGCGCCTAGGATTTTGACGCTTGGGGACTGTTTCCGGTGTCTCGATCCGGATGTAACCTCGTGCTCTCGATCGTTGCCGTGCGAAGGTTGGTCTCCTTCACAATTGCGTTCTCTTCGCTGCTTAGCGAACTTCAGGAAATCTCCCCGATTTTTTGCCAGATACGCTGTAACAGCATCATCAAATTCATGCTGAAAATTTGATAGGTCATCCTCCTTGCTGCTGCCAAGACCTTCTCTTTCACGGCCGAATTTGTCCACGGAACATGATCGACATGTCCATCTGGGGTTTTGTCTCTCACATGCTCCTTCCCGGGTCATTTGTTCACAGCGGGATCCTGATCCTGCGCTTGACTTGTTTCGGCCGCCGGGATTTCCTGTCTGGTTTGCTGCTTCTCCTTTTCCTTATTGGCAGCGGCGGCGGCGGCAGCGGCAGAACGTGTAGATCTCACCATCGTGATTTATTCACCTCGAAAACTTTGATCGGAATTCACAATTTTTTGATTCCCACAGACGGCGCCAGTGATCGATCTTGTTTCTCAAGGATGATTAATGCATGTAGACAAGAAATTAATGAACACGAAAGTAAAGAGACACGAGGGATTTACGTGGTTCGATCTACCGGAATAGATCTACGTCCACGGAGCAAAAGAGGGTATTGATGTTATTGCTAGTATGTGTATGTAGCTTACAAAGATCCTTTTTCTCCTCCATCTATTCTAAGCCCCTATTTATATACAATTACATAGAGTTCGACTATAATACGAATCCTTCTCCTATTTGGACTCTTTGGCTTGATCTCTTCCTTCATGGATAAACATCGAGCTTCTATATCTCCTTTAGAGCTTGAGTTGTAGTCGATGTAGGAGTCTTGGTTGCCTTGGTGACAGTCTTCAATTGGGCCGAGCTTATCCGGGCCCAATTATATTGGGCCTAATGCTTTGGGCTTAGGAGCTAAGCCATATCCTATCACAGGACCTTTGGTCCGAAACTTAACCCCTACCGCTAGGCCAACACACGCACACACTTTTACATTGTTGATCATCTCAATCGCGCTACTCATACTCATAGTCACCGCCCTCGTCCTCATTCATCCTCCATCTCCCTCAGTTTTCATCCTCCACACTTTCACAACTCCCGTCGAAACATTCTGTTCTTATTCCGATTCCCCCATGTGCATAACCGCCGTCGATTCAGTTTTGGGTATATATTTAAAGTTCTCTCCATTTTTATTGGCTATTTTTGTGGACTTGTTTTGGAATTTCGGATTTTGTATTATATTCAAGAATTTTTTGTTTATTATATTTGGAAGTCTTTGTTTGGAAGTATTATTTTTTTGTTTATTATAAATGCATATTATCTGACCAAATAAATATAAATAATAATAATAATACTAATAGCACTAAGACAACGGTTTATATTTTTTTATTTTTTATTTTGGATACAACAACGGCAAGTCACCGTTGTCTATGTGCAAATATTGTTGTGGTTTTCAGATTCAACAACTGTGAAAATCACCATTGTCTATGAGCGAAGACCGTTGTTGATCTACTATACGACAATGGTATTTCACCATTGTCTATGAGCGCTTATCTACGACAACAGTGGCTACAACAACGCCCGAAAAAAGCAAAACACAACGGATTAATCCCGTTGTTAAATCCATTTTTTGTTGTAGTGAAACTTTATCCCTACCTCCCACTCCATATCCTTCAGATTGCAATTTGGTGCAAAATATCTATGCTCGTTCTTCTCCTCAGAAACTGGTATTTCTTCTTTATCTACTACAGGCTCAAGATCGAGAATATCATAACTCCCAATAATGCAATCAAATTCGCAGTCCACATTAGTACTACCCTTATACTCTTTCATCACCATTTCTTCCATTCTTCTCAACCTCAACTCTCTTCTAGCATTTTTAACCTCTTCATCATCATCCGAAAAATCTGAGTATATTTCATCAGATTATGATTGCATATCATCATTGTCATCCAAATCATCCACACTGAAGTCAGAATCACTTGTATGTGGCATATCCCTTTCTACATCAACAACCTTACCCTTGCTTTTATCAACCAAACTACTCATTGCAACTTCAGAAGATGCACCCTTCACAAGCAATAACTAAATTGTGATATTGATATAATACAAAACCACAATGAAACCCTAAACCATAACTAAATCATTTTTTAATCTTGAAATTAAACTTTTTGAGAAAACCCTAGTCGGGACTCAAAAACCATTCTTTCAATTTCAATTAGTAAAAAGAAATCCAAAAAACATTAAGTCAATTGGGGATAAATTTACATATTTAAAAAGGAATGGAAAAAGACAAGTCCACATATTTTCAACCTCGCGATCTTCAATCTTGTCCCCTCATGTGGTCCTACAAACTTGATTCATCAATAATTGTCTTTTAGGAGATCAATAATAAGAAACGAAAATGAGAAAATACCGGAAATTCTTTGGGGAGAGTCAAATGTAATCCGCAATAGAAGGTAGAATCTGCAACAAAGAAATGGAGAAAGATGTGTATTTGTGAGGAAGAGCGTGATTGTTCTTCTCGTATTTAGAGTTAAGAAAATAAGAAGAATTACAAAAAAAAATAAAAAAAATAAAAAATAAATATTTTTCCATGTCAGAGCCGGAAGTCCAAGTCAGCGCCAGGATTTTCCTCCTGTGCCATAAAAGTGGAGTCACGGAGTAAAGTTCGACCTAGATTTGGAATATTAAGAAGTTGGGCCATAAAGTAACTAAAGATTGAAAGTTGGGGCATAAAGTCACATTTTCCTAATTCAATTCCAGAATTAATAGCCTGAGAAATTTCCCAAATTCGAAACCCTAACAGGCTCAATCCATGGAGTATCCATGGCGTTCTAGGCCTCCAACCGGTAATTTCTGCCCAGTCTGCTCGCATTCTTACTTCCCGTTCTGCACTCCTCCTCCTCCGCAATACTTCCGGCCTCCACCGCCGCCTCCGGATCAATTCTTCCCACCGCCGCAACCACAGCCTTCAGATCCGTTCGTTGACCACCACGGCGGCCCCACCATCAAACCTTACCCGCCACCTCCGGCGCTGGCGCAGATTCCGCCGCTGCCCTGGAATAGCGACCTAATTACGATAAAGGTTACTGGTATTACTGGTCAGATTGGTGTCACGAGAATGCGGTATGTCAACGTGAGTGACGGTTATGCGGTTCCATTGACGGAAGACAAGAGGAGATTGAAGCTGATTCGTGATCACGGAGCTGTAAGTCATGGTTTAGATAGAAAATACGACGGATGATGCAGTGTTTCGAATCGTTCTTATGTGCCGAACAACTTTCAGGGGATGGAGAGCGGTTATCATAGGGAAATTGATTCTAGCAAGAGTAGTCCTGGAGCTGACGGGTATAGGAATTCCAATCATGATTTGAGTTACCAAGAACAGAGAAGGGATTTTTCTACAGAGAGCCGGGACATCAATAATAAGTTCCTGCAGCAACATAGAATGGAGCCTCAATCATCTTATTATTCCCAGGGGTTCGATGCTCAGCCTCCGCTGCCCACATCCCCGCCACCGCCACTTCCGATGGAACCACCAAGATTTCCTATCTCGGGGCCAGTTTCTTCTTCTGCACCTTCTTTCCATTCACCATATTCTATGGTTTCTGAAGCTATAACGCCAGTGTATTCTCACTACACTAGTAAAGGGTTGGTTATCATCCTGAGGTGAGCTACTCTTTAACTCCCTTTTTCTGTGCAAGTTGTGTTGCTTAATTGAAAAAAAAAAAAAAAAAAAAAAAAAAAAGTTTAATTGCAATCGTTAGGGTTCAAGTGAATTACAATTAAGACAGGTGTACATGTAACATGATGATCTTTTCTCATATAAACCTAAAATCAGAGCGAATAAAGAATTTTCTCCAGCTGTACTCACTTCCACCTTTTGATTGAGACCCTCCTTAATTTCCTAACAAACATGGGACTCGGGTAACTCTATATAGTATTTTTACTGGTTAGGAAGTAAACATAGTAAGAGGTCTATAGTATTCTCTTTTCAATTTTAAGCTTTAGCTCTCTTTGGTGTATCTTGTTGCACGGTTCCTTGAATTAAAAGACATATTATGATACCACAACTAGAAATATTCTCCCATGGAGTTTTGTGGAACAAAATGATGTCACTTGAGCATGAAAAATGAACCTCCCCAACTATGAAGGTTTTCAATCATCTAACTCTCCTTTATCAAATGGGTGATTTATCTGAGTAGCTTCACCTACAATTATTTTATATTTCTTATACCTATTTGTTATAATCTCTCTGTTTCTTCATAGATATTCAATACATGCTGATAGTTAATTGACTTACCATCACATTCAATGAAATCACTTTATTTTCTTGTACACCCGATTCAGCTATTTGTTTATCCTCGTGACGAGGCTAATTTATGGTAGTTGAGTAATATCACATTCCAGTCCTTTTATTACGCTATTAAAGGCATTTTCTTCTGATATGAAGATGTTTGCTCTTTGTTTGTTAGCATATATTCACTATTTTGTTGTTCCATCCAAGAGCTATTCATACTCCTTATTCTTACCACTGTTATATAATCTTTCTGTAGTAAAGTCTGAATGAATTTGGGAAATTTACTGATTTTGTATCATGTGCTCATATGTCAAATTTCTTTATCATTTTATTCCTTGTATAGAATTTCCAGATCCTAGGGACATTATGCCCTGCCTTCAGAAAATTTCTGTTTGAGGTCCCAGTTTTCTTCTTGTTTAGTGTTGGGAGATTCCTCCTTTTGATTAGAAACTTCGAGGACTTGCATGTTTGTTGCATAACCTTATGCGGGTTCAATCGTGACTGTTTGATTTCTTCTGAGAAAAGTTTTCTGACAAAATAGGAACTAGGGTGGGGGAGCATTGAAACCCTTGATCTCCCCTCTAATTGAGGAGACCACACATTATCTCATGAAAACAATTGTAAATGAAGAATTTTCATATGTTTTCCTAAGTTCTCGTGGTATCCTTTGTTATTTAAAGTTATTAATTTCTTTGAGATGTTGGCTTCTCTGCTCTTCCTTGTCTGTTGATCTTTTGTTGTTCAGTTACTATGTAAGGTCATGGCCGAGTTAAATGGTCCGGTTCATTGTTTCCTGCTTAATTTCTCTTTCATTTGATTTATTGCAGAGATCAGGGTATGAAGTTTATATACTAGAAGCCACATACAAGGACCCAGCAGTAAGTTTCTCTTTTGGATTTATTTCTTTCAGGTTAAATCTGTCTTCATTCGAAGTAGACTTTGTAGCTGGTCTGTGATTATTATGATGGGAAAGACTGCAAGATGCAGGGCTAAGACAGAGATCATGCATGATGAATGTTTCAATCTACTTAAACAACTTAACATAATAAGATAGTTTGATGAATGATTTTGCTTAGAAAATGAACCACAATACAGTGAAGTGTCAGATATTCATGTGGCAGATCCTGAATGAGCATGGCTAAGTCTTTCTTGAGTTGATTGTATACATTTACATTGGTCATATGTTGCATCATGTCCTGTTTTTTTTATATTATTTTTGTTTCATTTTTTATTGTTTACAGAAGAAGAAAGCAGGAGATGAAGACCTGCATAGCGAGGGCTACTCAATCGGAGGATTATCGATCGCAGGGCACAAAACTTGCGTGATTCTGCCCTCTCTCAACTTGGCGTTTGACATAGGCAAGTGCCCCCAGGGCGCCATTTCACAGCAGTTCCTCTTCATCTCCCATGGCCACATGGACCACATTGTAAGTTATGAATCAATACTTGATAAAAATAGATGACCTTTATAATTTTACGTGGCTGTTTAGCTGTTAATTTTCATGAAGATTCTGTTACAATTTTCGATCGATTTTTATACTTCTGTGACTTAGATTGTAGGATCAAGAAATGGAGTTTAGCTGTTTCAATAGAAACCCTAGCTCAGGAACTAGGATAAGTTTGGTTTATTGTTTGGATTCTTCTCATTCTTTGTCGATCACAATCTTTTATTGTAGGGAGGATTGCCAATGTATGTTGCTACTCGTGGTTTATACAGAATGGCTCCACCAACTTTAGTCCTGCCTAAAGTCATCATGGAAAGTCTGGAAAAGATTTTTGAAGCACACAGACCATGGATCAATCCGAGCTTCTGCATACTCTCGTTGTTCTAGATGTGGGTAGGTAGAAAACGAAGGCCTAATCGTGTCTCATTGTTTATGCTGAACTCCTCCAAGGCCTAATCGTGTCTCATTGTTTATGCTGAACTCCTCCAAGGCCTAATCAGGTGTCATTGTTTATGCTGAACTCCTCCACTACTTATTCCAAGCCAGGTTATCCTCTAGACTTTCTGTCTGCTATGAATTTGGTTTATAATGTTATTTCTAGCAAATTAGTAATCAGTGGGTTGGCTTTGTTTGTTTATAGGGATACATATTTATTCTTTGAGACATAAACTCGAGCAGGATTATGTTGGGCTACCTGGAGCTGAGTTAAAGAGTCTGAAGCTATTAGGTGTTGAGGTGCATTACATAACTCTTGCAGTTTGATCCAAAGGGTTATGAATCATGATAAAGCTATTCTAAAATGAAAAAAAGAATTGGTTGTATATGGGTATATGGTGTATCTCTTCTAGCTTGCTTCTCTATATGGTGTATCTCTAGTTTGTCTGAACCATGCCCTTGGAAATTTTGGCTCTTTATGGTAACCGATGATGAGCACCGCATAAGTTTGGTGCTCTCTTTCTTTGTGTCTTTAGGTGTTATATCAAGATAATGAGCTTAGTTTTGTAATATTTTGAATGTCAAAATGAAGTTTGTGTTAAAACCAATCTATTTTCTTGAAAATGATGATTTGTACTCGATATTTGGATTTAAAACCAATCTCTTTGATTAATTGGTGATATTTTGGTTGAATTCTGCTTATGAAAGAGGTTTAACTACGTACCGTTACTCCATGGTATTTCTGCTGTGAGATTAATTATATTGACAGATTACAGACACATATACGACACCTGAAATTGCATTTACGGGAGGCACTATGTCAGACTTCAATTCATTACTGATGCAGACAATCCCAATGTTTTGAGGGCAAAGATTCTCATTATGGAGGTATAATGTTTACTGTAACCTTTATCGATTTAAGCTGAATAACTCATGGTTCGAGTCATGAATAAGCTACTGATTCTAGTTCTCCTCATCTCTGATCCCCTCATTGGAGCTCATTCGTGGATAATTCATGCATGGTGGAGGATGCACGAGATTACGGGCATACCCATTTATCCGAGGTTATTGCACTAATGGCCTTTTATCTTCCTTCCTTCTTAATCCTGGAATTATAGTACTTAATACTGATTTTGGTTTCCATTGTCACAGATAATTAGCCATGCAGATAAGTTTCAGAACAAAGCAATTCTTCTAATTCGCTTTTCAGCTCGGTGTCAATTAGATGCAAGTCATATTCTCTTTTTCCTTTTGTTTTCTAACAAGGCATCTTCATATCTCTGTGCTCATACATTATAGAAATCGCAATGGTTTAATAATTCCTAGCAACGAATCACTAACTATGCTATTGAAAATGCTCTTTCTGCAGCACTCCCTCCGAGTCTGTAGCGGATTGGGGGATGAGAGCAGTGATGAGAGATGCGATGATGAGGGTGAGGAAGACGGCGAGAGAGATGGCGACGATTCGCCGGCAGCGACCGCTGTGGTTTTTGCTCTGACAAATGGTTTTTGATGAAGACAGCTTTAGAGAATGCAGAGAGGAGTTAATTGTAATTTACTATGTATAGTCAAAGACTCGCGAATTGATGCTGAACTGCAATGGTTTGTGCAATTAGTGGAATTTTTGTTGATTTGAACGTAGCGTGATTAGTACTTCCTCCGTTTCCAGTGCACTAGCCTTGTTTTGTGTGTGTGTGTGTGTTTTGGCATAAGTTTTTTTGGAGAGTTAAGTTTAGTTAAAGGGAGAAGGGGTTCTTATTTTTTATTTTTAGGAGAGTTAAGTTTAGTTACAGGGAGAAGGGGATCTTAGTGTAATGTTTCTTGATTGACCCAATTCTTTCTTTTTCTTAGAAGTATAATGTCAATAATGTACTCCCTCAGTCCACCAATTCTTGGACCTCTTTCCTTATTTGTCCGTCCACCATTTTTTGGACCTTTCCGTTTTGGGACGTGGGACCTACACTAGAAATGACCATTGTACCCTTAATTAGTTGGTTTATTTATAAAAAAACCAACTGTGGCCCACAAATCAGATTTGGGTAACTGTAATTACCCAACTAATTAATTAAGACTAACCCAGCCCAATTAACCTAATCTAACCCAACCCAATTTATGATACTCAATTCATATCTAACCTACCCACCTTCAACAACCCAATTAATCGATCAAAACCCTAAATTTGTGTTCTTCATTTTTATTCTTACATTTTTTCTCTTTCTTCCTCACCTCCCTCACCTCCCTTCTCTCCCAAAACCCTAATTCACTACCCCTCCGTCGCCCTTCTTCGGCGTCTCCCATGGAGTCGTCTCCGTCTAAATCCTCCAAATCTTGCCCGGATTCTCCATCTCTTTCTGATATCGATTATCATTTCTTTGACTCTGAATTTGCGGGAGTTATTATTCCGGATTCTGAGGAAGATCGAGACCAGATGGTTCCGGAGATGCCGGAAATCGAAGGCGACGGTGATGCGGTACCAGATCTGCCTGAATCGGGTGATTCATCACCCGATTCACTGGTAGATCTGGAAGACTGGGCTACCGATTGGTCTCCGGAGAGGCGGGATTCTTACCTGAGAATGCTTGCCCTAATCTGCCCCGGACTGCCTAATTTATGGATAGTCTGAGGCGGGATTATTTCTGTGTTATATCTTGAGCGATTTTTAATGCCATCTTTTATGCACGTGCTGAATTTGCCTTGATTTCTTGGAAAATTATGTATTTCATGGATGTTTCATGTTTAGTTGGCCGCAGTTGGGTTTATTATGATGATTTACTGTGATTATGTTCTTGGTATTACCTTGTGATGTGCTAAAGTTGAATTATTGCGTTGGATTACTTATCTGTGATATCCACCTCTGTGGCTGATTTGGTACTTTAAGGATGTGCCTTGAGGGCTCTTTGTTGATTTGTTGTTTGCAGTTGGGCTTATTTACTTGGCTTATTGCTATATTGCTACTGATATGGAGATAATCTATGCATATATGAAGATATTGTTGTTCTGTGCTGAGGTATATACCCTGTGATGTGTTGTGTTGTGGTCCTTAACTTGGATTTATTTCCTTTCATAGCCACCTCTGTTTCCTTATGTGACACAGATTAGGAGGTTTTAGTGGGAATTATCCTAATATGCTTCACTGAGGGCTTATGCTACTGATTATGCTATTGCTATGGCCTTCATTTTATGCATGTATGTCCCTAAGTTCCTAAGGTTTGGTGGTTTATGTGATGTGCCCTGTGATGTGCTTGTGTTGGTTTCATTTATGGGAATATTATCATGTGATAGCCACCTCTGTGTACTTCATTCACACAGATTATGAGGTTTCAATTGATGATTCTATATAATTCTGAAAGCTGAGGGCTTAAACATAGAACAATAAATCACATTCACAGCCACCCCTTAGTGATACTTAGAAAATAATTACACATAGACTGAATATGAGTAACTTAGTTACAATAAAGGAAGTTACTAGCTAAACAACCTACCAAAAAGAGAAATCCAGTTGTTTACCCTAGTAACTTCTTCAAAAACTGAAGCTTGATTTATTTCCTAGATTACTTCAGTGGCTTACAAGCCTAAATGAACCATCAAATTCTGTTCCAAAACTTTCTTCAGAGCACCCATGTTGTATGTAATACCTGCATCATTTTCTGGTATGTCTAGGTACTCCAAGCATTTCATTACTAAGTCCTTCTTCACCTTAATACATTCTGGCAAAAGACCTTCTCTTAACAACTTCCCCTTGCTCATGTGAGGGATTTTGTAGTTGTTACCTCCCTTCACCTTCATCATCTCTACATAGCAGCCTTGAAGAGTCAAAAATACATTGTTTAGTGTTGTGGCAGTGAGCTCCTCAAATGATAACACCACATTCTTCACTAAATCATCCACATTCTTTGTTGGCTTCACATACTGTAGTGATTGAATAGCTCTGAAGAAGCCTAAGTCATTTATGTTTGTATCAGGAGAGTTTGATGGCTGACATATTAGCTGCATATTAAAACCATCTGAATTTGCTGCATTCAGTGCATCATCTGGTTTTATGTGGGGCTTAGCATTGTCTTGCTGAATTATGATATTCTTGCTTGCCCATTTTGGCCATTTCTCCTTTATTGCTGGGATTACCTGTGGAAAAAAATGAACTAGATGATGAACTATATATGTTCTGATAGTAAAAAAAACACAAGCAATTGCAATTAACCTGATTTATAAGACACTCTTTGATTTCCTTCTTGCATATAGACTGCATAGGTTTAGTTTCCAAAGTTCCCTTTGGTCTGTTCTTGCTGCCCCTCTGAGCTTGTTCTTTAGTAATGAAGGGAAATATCCCTAATTTTCCATCAAAATCTTCTTTACCATTTTGGCCTTTTTGAGGCCTTGCCACAGCACACATGAACATAACCTTGGGAATGAATCTTTTTGACTTGCATGTTCTATGTGGTTCCATCTCAGCAGGTAGGAGGTAGTACTTGTCAGCATCTTTAGTGAGATAGAACCATTTTTCATCGATATGTATGGTGTTATACATGTTCTGAAAACTGATTTCATCTCCTTCACAACTATTCACATTTAGTTGGTTGAGACTAAACCTGAGCCTACTTAGTTTGTTAACATCAGTTAGTGACTTAGTGTAGGCTTGATAGCATTTGAATGTGACCTAAGAAGCCCTTGTTTTATCCATTTATGCAAGGTACTTTTTCAAACCCCTAGTTTTTCAGACATCCTCCTTATATTTTTTCTGTCTTTCATATTGACAAGATTTACAAGTTCTGGGTCCAATATATACCTGTCATGATGAATTACCCCTTTGTGCTTGTTGATAAAAAAAAACTGGTTTTCCCTCAGCCACCATCTGTTGAGTTTCTCCCCAAACTCTCTTGATTGTGGATTTAGAAGTCCCAAACTTTTCTAGGGCTTCCTTCAATGCTCCTTTGTTCACTTTACCATTACAGCAGTGGGTGAGCAGAAATGATGCTATATGTTGCTTCAAGTCCAAGGAGATCATTAATCTCTTGATTTCTCTAACCATTTTGCTTTTCTGTCTGTGCTATGATCTGCCTGATTCTGATTTTTTGTTTGTTGTAGGTAAAAAGGAAGAAATAAGAGCATGGAGAGGAAGAAAAGATGGCTGAAAGTAGCTGCAAGAAGATGACCGCCTCTGTGGCTGCAACTTTGATGGAAGGAGAAAAAAAGGAAGAGAGAAAAGAGAGAATGAAGAGAGAGAAATGAAGCTGCAGCATGCTTGTAGATATAGTTGGCTCTTATTTTGAATTTGAAACACAAATCCCTCCCTAACTTTCCCTCTAATTTTTGATCATATCAAGTCTTGTCAACAATACTTTCCCTCTAATTCTTGAATTAGTTGAAGAGTCTTTTGCTAAATTTGTAATGTTGTTGTGCTATGTACAGTTCTCGATTTTTGCTACTTATTGTGCAATTCCACAATTTTTATTTGTATTTTCATTATTTTATTTTAATTTATTTATTTAATTAATTTAATTTCTTTAATTTTCTGACATTTAATTAAATTTACTAAATCCACAAAAAAAAATAGGCGGTAATCACAATTGTTTTGGAATAGCTAATTTACTCTTTAAACACAACCACTTTACACATCATTCACACTCAAATACATCTATTTTACACATCATCACTCTCCGTTAAACTCCGTGCCCAGGATTTTGGTCCAAGAATTGGTGGACGGAGGGAGTACAATGGCCTAGTGAATTGGGGTGGAGGGAGTATAATGTTTATGTTTATTTTTATTTATTTTTTATTATAATTTATTTATATGAACTACCAAAACAAATATCAACAAAATGCCAAATTGCTGATAAACAATTACTATCAAATAATGACAATTTTCCTTTTTTAAAAAATAAAAAATTAGAGCATCAGTTTTTTCTTATTTATTAAATTATTAGTATTGCATATAACAATAGTCCCAACCCAACCCAATTAGCGTTACTTTGGGCCTAAGGAACAATGCAGATATCTGTAGAAGCTTAGAAAATCCATTAAAAGTAAGTGCGAAAAGGGGAAGAAGGAAACCCTAAACTTCGTCTTCTTCTTCTTCACGTTCAATACTGGTTAAGGCAACGAAAAGGGGGATCGGAAGGGGATGTAACTGTTGAGAGGGGGATCGAAAGGGCGATGTAACGTAACTCCAGTTCCTTCGGCTCTCGATCTAGTGGTATTTTTGTGGAAATTCTATTTATCGAGAGAAGAACGGTCGCATTTGTAGATTACAGAATAATCGGTGGCTTCAATCATCTCTGTCCTCCTATTCCTCAGATTTTAGAGAGTAAGTTGGATTACTGGAACTCAATAATTTGGATTTTACCACTGAACATTTTTTTTTTTTTTTTTTTTTTGAGAATTAACTGAACATTTGTTATATAAGTATGGTTATGAATAGATCATGTTATCTTTGTTTATTTCGTTGTAATTGTAATATGTATCGGAGTAGTAGGAGTTGGTAACACGCAAACATAGATCTAAAATATTTGAATATTGACAACAATGGAAGAGCTAAATAAAATATGAGAATTAACGTGGAGGAGAGAAGTAGATCTTTGATATCTGTATTTGAATTTTGAAATTTGAATGCTTTATCAATTATAAGCCACTGGAATCTGAATATTTTGACTCTTTTTTTTTTTTTTTTTAATTATTTTATTTTATTTATTATTTTATTTTTTTTTCAGCTATTGCAGCCAATTTTGGTGGCAAAAGTGTTGAGAGTTGTTATGTATTTCATTGCAATTGTAATATGCATCGGAGCAGTAGGAAAACTAACCCTAACCTGGAGGAGAGAAGTATATAGTAGATCTTTGATATCTATATATTTGAATTTTGAAGTTTGAATTCTGTATCAAATTTAAATTTGGGCTGTATAGATATGATGCTTATTTTTTATTTTATTTTTTTGGCAGCCCATTTTGGTGGCAAAAGTGGTAGGGGTAGTAACAGATTATTACCTTATCTGAAGAATCAAAACAATTTTCTCAAATCGGCGAAGAAAAGAATGAAGCTGGGTCGCAAATCCACGTCATTCGGTGAGTGGAGTCCATTCTGATACTTGATCTGCTGGCTCTGAGATTCTCAATTATTTGTTTGTTAATATATACTATACTATTTTCTTAAGATTTTAATTATTATACTGTAATTGTTTCGGATTGCATAATACTAAGTAATTTGTTGTGATATTAATTGATGTTGCAGAGTCGAAGTCGGAGTTGAAGAGAATAGTTGCAGAATATGCGGTTGATTGCATTTGCTGCATGCTGTGTAGCGCAGCCTGCTTTGTCGTTTTAGAGTTTTTACTCGAATATAAACTATTACCATTTGAAACTATATTTGATTGGGTGGCTGAAGTTGCATCTTGGTTGTTTGTGCTTTGTCTTTACTTATTTTTCATTAGTGTATCTCTCTTGGCTGATATAGTGATTGTTGAGGGAGGCAAAATCTGCAAATGGTACAGATGGAAGGTGGTGAGATTTTCTCTTATGCTCCATTGGCGCAGTTATAGCTGCCTCAACGAAGCTATGAAACGCTATGAAGAAGCTACGGAAGTAGAAGACATCAACTCTGCAGTCTGATGAATATCGGAGGAAGAGGAAGACTACTAAAGACTACTACTGTTACCATTTGTTTATTAGGGTTTATTAGGGAAGTTGATTGTGTTTATTAGGGAAGCTGAGACTACTGTTGATTGTTATGAGGGAAGACGAGACTATTGCTTATCCCTTGTTTATTTGTTATTAGGGATGATGAGACTACTGCATATCCCTTTTTCTTGTTTAAGCATTAATGAAATTTCCTTAACAGTTTGTTAGATGCCTGATTTAAAATTATCTTTCCAGATTTAATTAGCAGCATAATAGCTTCATAGGTATCAAACTATGCTTCAAAATTCAAAGAGATTTCGTATTTAAAATCTATGAATATAATATATATGTGTATGTAAAACTTTATAGTAGCTTAAAAAGAAGATTTATCAAATTGCATCACCAACATGTTCAATCCAATCTCCCAAACAAAATGTACTGTTATAATACATCTATGCCATGCCAATAAGTTCCTCTAATTAATCAAAACTGAATTTAAATGGAAAAACAAACAAAAGACAGATCATATGAATGAATTCAAGGAAATTGACTGCTCCAGCTCCATCCCCAAAGAATCATGGTGGTAAGCCTGCAAAGGAGATTGCTCTTCAGTAAACAAGTTCGTGCAAAAAAAGAGAGGATATACTGCTGCATATAGCGCTGCTCCGGCAGTTACCGACTGTTCAACGACTAAGAAAGATCGAGCAGAAAATCCAGGAAAGAACTATTTGCTCGGTTAGCAAAACCTGACCATGAAACGGAGAAGAAACTTCCATGAATGGGGTTTATCTTAGTTTAGTCATGATACTGGAAATAAGTTCAGAACTTCAGATAGAGCATATCCATGAAAAATAAAAGAAAAAGTATGATAAAGCAAGAAAAAACACAAGGATGAGAAACAAAAACCCAGATTCTCCAGCCTCCATACCCTAGCAGAATCTTTAAGCAGAGAACATCCACATATCATTCTCTGCCAATTCACTTTTGAGCATACTACATTATCTTCATTCATGATGACCGAGCAATACACGACTTATTTGGCAATATCACGATTTCTTTAACCTAATCAATGCTACCAATATACTTACAAACATCCATCATCTAATGGTTTACCACGGCCTTTCTACATAAGTGACAACCGGGAGCCCTAATTTTCTTTTGACGCCGCTTCTATGTGTAATGTGCAAGTGTCTACTCTCACTTAATTCATATAGTCTTCTGCCAATAAAAGATTGCATACTGTGTGAATCCTCAATATACAAAATTAAGATCCAAACATTATAAAAACAGGAAGTGAATTATTATATGATAGCCCTCAATCACAAGAACCTATAACATGAATCTTTCTTGATGAACACTTTCTAGAAAAATATGATGGCAAATAGTATTAGCAAGGCTCGAACATAATCCAGGGGATTGCAACAGCATTTCAAAGTGCCATAAGTTCTTAATGTGACACAATACATAATAATATCAGAATTTCAAAGTACAGAACATTGAATTGAACTTGAAGCGGATTGAACATGAGATTTCATCTGAAGGTGCAAATAAACAAGCAAACAACTAAAACAGAAACTACAGCACATAAATGCAAGACGAATTCGAATCCATACCATACCCTAGCTTTCGATTCTCAGCCTTTCAGACAGATTCGCCAAACCACCACAGAGCCTCGCCTCGATAGCTAAGGAACTAACATCTTCTTGCAAGGATATCAGCTCATGAAACTCAGAATGCAGAACCAGAGTCAAATAATGCTCATCCACCACAACACCGAAATACTTGGCAACTGTTTAAAGACTCGGAATCCAATCACAAACCAGCAGCTGTTAAATGTGCATGCATCCTTTCAAGTGCGTTTAGTACCAAGGAAGTTGATTCTGTTTGTACTCCGTCACAACCTGGGATAATATATATGTATCGATAAGCCTTAAGAGATATGCATCGATAGATCTAATCAAAATCTACAACATCTAACTGAGTGTCATTTTACCTGGAATGGACCGAAAATTTCTTTGGTTACCAGATCATAATTCTCTTCCTTTAATGGCAGCAGTACACTGTTGGAACGAATACAGCAGTAGGTTTAATGGCACCGTACACTGTTGGAATAGAATGATTTTGCAAAGCTTCACAGCCAAACAAAAGCTTTGATCCATTTATCTTGAGATTTGTTTAGATGATCGAGCATCGCTTCTGTTGTTACCTGCAAACAGAAACACACACACATAGAATGGGCTAAGAAGTTGAACCATTATTATAGTGCTATAATGCCTTTCTACGCTACCACTTTTGATCAGATAAATTAAGTATTATCGAAAAGAACGGGAGGTACTCACAGTAAGAACACGGCCAACTGTAAGATCCTCCAGCTTCCTTCTAGCAGCAAGTCCACGCAACTTCTCCAAGCACGAACTTTTGCTCCAGTTCTGAGGATATGATTTTCATGGGAAAAAAGGGTGAAATTGAATTTTGGATATCGATGTATACCTTTAGCAATAGCTTAACAGAGAAAAAAACAGAAGATAATCCATTATGAAGAATTTTTTGATAGAGTTACCAACAAGACTCATTGGAGCTTACTTCAAGAACGAAAAGAATGGACTGTGCTGAGCACTTTTGTCCACTACATGCGTATGCATCTTGATCACACACCCAAGCAACATAGTCTTCCTGAAAAATAACGACGTAATAATATCCAAAATGATCAAAACACTTCAAATTGAATGGTATAACTGAAAACTTAATAACAAAAATGTATTAGGGTGTAAACCTCTTGCACATCGGGTCGAAGAATCTTCCAGTCAAACCCAGCATCTTTGAGTCTGATACGACCATTGAGATCAACAGCTATTTTTTTGGCTACTCTCGAACTATCGGTGAAGAGAGTCGTACGTGGTTTCTCCTGAACATAAAATATATTTAAGAGATTCTCAATAATATCAGAAATAAAACTCCCACGGTTGCTCGAATATACTGCACTTTCCATAAAGAAGGCATGCAAAAATGTAAGGGAACTTATTGCATTTTCCACCCTAGCATATAAAAGACTAACCTCTGTGAGAATTTTGTTCATAGCAACCCCATAGGAGTTTACGAAGTCAACGTCCCCCGCAGGCAAACCACAATCATGGAGTAAACGAAGCATTTGCTCCATATAATGGCAACCTATAAATATGAGAACTTACATTCTTAATAAAAGAGAGCGAAGCTGTATAACATTAACATGCAAGCAAACCTGAGTAAAGTATTTGTCTTTACATGTAGAAACGAGCTTTCAAAGTAAAACTATGTACAAGAGCTACTAAGACTAGAACATTCCTTTCTCCGAAAGAATTCGAGATTTATTCCTCTACTATAGGTTTTACCCTTACCTTGCTATCAACTTTAAGAAGTGGCTCGTTCCCCATATAAAGCTCCATCAACTGAAGAAGTGGAATCTCCAAAGGGAAATTGAAAGGAGTGATAATAGAAACCTAAAGAAGAATATCATTTTCTGTGATGACAAGTTAACGAAAAATAGTAATATAGAGTAGTTAATAAGGGAAATATAGGACTTACTGGGCCGTATGGCCACCTAAAACCATGACTCTGCTGACCTAGATGATTTCCCGGCACTCCAAATGACCTAGCCAAGAATCGAACCTGCCAATTTCAAATGAATTACAACGAAGCCTCAGTCACAGATTTCAGAATATGGAATGACAGAGTCTACATTAGATTCTGCAGCTTGCCATTTCACTATGGATTCCTCTTCCTGTACATCTTCAACATCTACAAAGGTGGAATTGAACTCATACAACTGCAAATGCCTGCCTCTGAAATTGAAAAAGCATGTCTGAAATCTTAGCAATGCAACACAAGTCATTTAACCAAAAAGAAAAACATTCACAGGAGTACCTTTTTGTTTCCACCTTTGCCAGTCCAGTACCCAGGATGTAGAAACTACAGGATTGATTTTCTTACACCGGATGCATTAGGGAATATATTGTCAAAGTAGATGGCTAAAATTAACCACAAACAGGAAGTCGCCACTAGCCATATGCATATATCATTCCGATAACAGACAAAGATTTAAGAAATGATTCAGTAGGAGCAGTAGAGTAGCTTCGTATTCCAGTATCCACTAAGTTATTTTAAGAGTTTTTGCTCAGATCCTAATAATAATTGACTAGGTATGTAGAATTACCTACATAATAATAATTGACTCTGAAAGTTGGACATACAATTGTTATAACGCATTCTACATCACCAGGTGCACATTTCAACCTCCCTTTCCAGCTTATGCCAGGATCTTGAGGAGTTTCAGTAGCCTGTGAAAGCAAGTTCAAACCCGCTGCAAAAATATTGGGTGGGAAGAATGACCACAAAGTTTGGTAGGCCTTTGAGTAATCCTGGCCGTAAGGAAATCCAAATGTTGTGACTAGCCGAAAAAGAATTCACAAATCTCAGTTATCAAGGGCTATTAGCTTATTAAGATGTCTTTAGTACTTTCTAAGTAAACCTCAGGTCAAGTTACAAACCTGAGTCATGAAACCAATAATACAGATGAAGAAGCCAACAGTTGTGGATGAAGATGACTTGCTAATAAAGGCAGACAGCATAAAGGCGAAACTAACCTGACAAAGAAAACAACAAACATTCCAGCAATCAGAATCTCCTTATGCATTTTGCATTAGTTGAAACATTGAAATAGATGAGAAATTTGCAAGATTCGTACTTGGATGAGGAAACCTACCATACTCAATTGGAAAAGGTAAAACAAGAGGAAGACAACCGTAAAATTGTTGTTCAAAAAGAAATAATATTGGAACATCATCCCGAAAAGTACTGTTAGGAGGGATGAAATAAAGGCGAGCATTCCCTCCACGTGAGCCATGATAAACAATATGCGGTATCATAAAGACCCATCATCGTCATAGTCTGTTATCACAAGAACAAAAGGATAAAAGATTAGTTATGTGCGGTGCCAAGCACAGAATTCAGTTTCTATTCTTAGCTGAAAATGCAAAGCTAATACCTGGCGAAGTTTGAGTTCTTTCTCGGTTATCAAAGAGCTGATTTGAAAGACGAAAGAAAACATTGCAATAGCCAGGAAAAAGGTCGGTCCAGCTCTCTGCACAGCAGAAAAGATTTCCAGCGCAGGGTGGGCAAATTCCTTTAGACTAACAGTCCAACTGAAGCTAGCATCTGATAGAGGACATAAAGGTCAAGACTAGAGAAAGTTTACATATTCGATGTAATGAGCTGGATGACTGCGATAGATGCCATACCTCCCATTAGAGATCTTGCAATTTCTCGATCTGCAGCAAGTTGAAGAGGAATTTGAAATTTAAATGTTGGATCTTCAAAGCTCCCTGGCTTAGCAAGTGGAGTAGAGTTGGTCTGCATCCAATGAAATGGAGAGCACAGGCACATTGCATGGCATGGCTGGCGAGCCAATCGTCTGTTTCATCTGGTGTTCTGAATCATCCAACCTCTCGAGCATGAGGATAGAAAAAGCTTTTACTTCTAGTTATACCATTACACTCTTCGAGTGAGCTAACTCTATACAGAAATACATAATTTTATCATAATGTATGAGAAGAGATATCAGAATTGGTATCATGCCTCTCATCATTAACCATATGGATCAAGAATACTGGATTAGATACAAAGGAAAATTGATTTTAAAACAGTATATACTACATTACAGTTACACATGGTGATTCTTCAATTCATGAGACAGCACCACAAATACCCAAAATGCAATTTACACGAAACAAAAATGACAAATTCAACCAATATGCTCTAAAACCAATCAAACAGCAGTGTCCTAACTAATTCAAAACAACGAAACCGACAGATAACCAAATAAATTACTAATAAATTTGGAAAACGAAACACAAATAAGCCAAACAGAAATAGCAAAAGCCCGAAAAACAAACTGAAAAATATAGACCTTTGCTTCAGGAATAGGCCTTCCAGGATTGTTCTCTCTAACCCTCCGCACAATTTCTCGAACCCTCGCACTCTCATTCCCACTCCACACGAAGTCAAAGCACGGCAGCTTGGTGTAGTACTTGTCCTCGCACGGCGGAATCGGTGGCGCAACCAGCGGCTTCGGATCGACATTGTTTCGGAAGGCTTCCTGGATGAAGAAAATAAGCGCGATGAAGAAGAGCGAGGAGAATAGCTGGAGAAAAGTGGAGCGCTTGTTCCGCCATGAGAGCAGCAGATTTTTTGAGAGCAGAGCTTTGTAATGCTGCCACAGCAGTCGAAATCTTCGCTGCAGCTCCATTAATGGAGGTTTTCTACTGATTTGTGGTCGTTGATTTCGGTGATTTTGGAATGAATTTATACGCTTGACCGGTGGAATAGGATGGTTCAAAGGCGCGGTGAATATCGCCACTTTTACGATTTTGCCCTTCGATTCGGTGAGGAAGGAAAAGGTAGGAGCAACCGAGCAATAATTAAATTTTGAGTTCGAATTAGATTTTTATTTTTTTATTTCATTTATTTTCCTATGAGATTTTCCTACGAGATATTTCGTGGGAATTTTGCAGAAACTACTAAATATGGAGATTATGCAGCCCAGCAAATCCCACTACTTAAGAATAAAAGTCAACTCTTGATTTTATTATTAAAATAATTCATTATAATAATATGGCTACGATCTCATGTATCTTCAATTGAAAGTAAATTTATATTTAACGCTCTCTTTATTCACAATATTTGTGTATTTTAATTTTTCAAAAATTAGATCTTCAACACGTATTTTGATGTTTAAAAATTGGATATTAAGATAAAGTTTATGTTTCACTTAATTTAGGATATCATACACTACATCAATATGATTTACATTATATCAAACGAATATAAACTTAATTTTAACATCCATTTTCTAACACACTAAAATACGTGACGAAAGATTCAGTGCACGAATGTTGCGGACACAGGATTATTACCTATTTCTAGGAAAATGTATATTCAATAGTATGCTATCAACTTCACTTTTATAATACCACTAAAAATCAACTTGGAATCAAATGTTGATCTCATGTATTTGGATTTTTTGAGAGGATGAGTGAGGTGAAGGCAAAGAATTTTGAAGTTGCTATCAAGGGGCAATTTGGTCAGTTCACTTGGATTCACTGAAGGGCATTTCGTCGTTAGAAAAGTGGCACTCCATTATTACTTAGTCCATGTTTGGTTCAAGGAGTGAAATGGAAATGGAATGGAATTAAATAAAGGAGGATAATGGAAATAATAATTTTACTTTTTATTGAGTGTTTGGTTCAACAATAGAAATAAATCACTTGTAATGGATTTTGTTTTCGGTGTGTTTTGAGTGGTAACAAAGTAAGGGTTGGATTACCCCAATATAATGGTAATGGATACCCTAATGTTCAAACTAAACATTAAGTAATGGAAACACATAAATAATTCATTTCCTAGACTAAAAAATCCCCAATCAAACATGGGTTTAATCAGTTAGTTATCGACGTGCCAACCGCAAACACCGTGCGTTGCATGGCTCACATACTTAATTAAATCAAATCAAATCAAATTAACTAAATTACGCTTGTACTTATTTCACTATGCATAGATTATTGAGATTTGGTTTTAATTTTCAGATCTAAATATAAATTACATGTAAGACAATGTCAGAATTTTATTTTATTTCTGTAAAACGTGGGATTTTAATTAATTTACTCCCTATGTCCTTTATTTACTGACCCTCTTTTTTCGGCACGCATCGTTGATGAGTTTTAAAATAAATTTTTGAAGTATTCTTTCTTTTACGGGTTATTACGAAGAGAAAATAAGAGTATTAAAATTTGAGTTGACAGAGAAAATCGCCTGCTCTCGTTGGTAATAAATTTTAGAGTTTACTAGTTTCTTGGAGGCGATAGCTAACTTTCTTGATAGGTTTTCTGTTGAGACTTTATCATTTTATAAGAAAAATTATCTAAAAAGTGAAATTTATTAAGAAAAAAAGTGAAAAGGGGTACAAGGAGTACCAAAGGAAGAGATTTGTAGTGATTCCACTACAGATTAGCGATAGATTGGGAAGAATTGCAGAATTAGGGAGAAAGAATAGATAGATAGAGAGAGCCGAGAGAAATATAGAGAAAGACAGGAAAATTGTAATTTCATTCTTCTGTTTCTTAACCAAACTTTCCCCAAATATAGCTACAGCAAATACGCTAACTTGGGCAGAAAGCAAACATAAAGTGCTAAGAAATATTAAAATGTTTCTTTAATAAAAAACAACTTAAACTAGATATTAAAGCATTAGGCCCATTCATCTTTCATGACTGGTCCAGGCCCAATTCATCCTTCAGCCCAAATACACTTCCCTTTTCCTTCCTAGGCTCGATCTTCATTCCTAAATTAGACGAAGATCCCAGCTCCTTGTCTTCCTTCTTCTTCTTGTTCCTCCAATGCTCTTCCAATCTTCACCATTCATAACAATACCCCCGGGTTGATACGATCCTCATCCTCGAGGATCTAAAGATGAAATCTTGTGGCGGATGTACTCCAACCCATCCACAGCATTCTTCATCCTATTACCTTTACCTCCAGTTTCCTTCCCTTCACAGTACATCACAATACCCCCGTCTTGAGACGATCCTCATCCTCGAGGATCGAAAGAAGGAAACTTGCTGCTGATAAACGTCTCAACCTCGCAAGTAGCAAACGATGTGCCAGCATTTAACCATGGAATTAAGAATTGTGGAATCTGATCCACCTTCCTGATTATGACACAGCTTTCCACCACCATTAAAGGTTCGATCTTGGAATGGCCATCACTATCGAAGTTCGGATACTCCTGTGCAGGTACATAATTCTGTTCCACGCACCAAAGAGGGTAAATTTGTACTGATTCAAGCATATCTAGTCTGTATGCCCGAATTCCTACTTTTTCCAGAGTCGTGATGATGCTCTGATTCAACGCAAACAGAAGCTCACTCTTGCAGTTTCGAGTAGAATCAACATCTGAGAGCTTATCCACATGTATGATATCTATGCCATAGCACTTCTCTTCATGTAGAATACTGTGTAATTCTGATCCAATAAGCCCCTTGCAATCCACTGCAGTAGGCAAGGCTTAGAGTGTGACTCGTTCACCATTGAGAGACATCATGGAAATCATATTAGCATAGTTATAGCAAAATCGCAACCAATAACCACTAGTGAAAACCATAGCTTTGTCTAAAATAGAGTCCAAGAACAACTTATCCTCATCAAGTAGAACAAAGATGGCCTCCATGTGATTGGTTTTCTCATGTATGGGACTGCTCAAAAGTGTTTCATTTCCATCAACTACAGTAGTTACTGCATGTAGCTTAACTCTTTTCCCCATTATTGTAACTAAAAAACTCCTATTGGCATTATTCCAATTCAATTTGATTGCAAAACTTGAGCCACTTCCTTCCCAAAATCAGAACATACCTTTCCATTAATTGCAGTAAATCAGGAGGTTTATCTTTCTTATTGCTGTTATTCACCACCTTGCCTCTGTATCTTGGTGCTGAAAACATAGCATCTTTAAGTTGAGAATATGATTCATCTGCATCAGGACCGTAACTAGGAAAGTATTAAGTTTATGATCTTTTCCGTCCCCTACTACTCTATAGTAGTTACTAATCCTCCATTCCCCATCATGGGATGTAAAGAAAAATCGGGCACCTCATCAATAATATGAACAATATCTCCATCTGCATTCTGAGTTAACCGATTCAATAAAGCTTGAGCTTCTAAAAGCTCTTCCTCCTCAGTCATTAGAACATAATTAATCCTCTGTTTGCATCTATGACCACTTACAAAAGGCTCATCACAATTAGAACATAAACCTTTTTCTATTCTAGCAGCATTTCAAAATATGTGAGTAATTTTGGTCGGTGGCAATTCAGCAGGACAAGTGTTGGAAGTGGAACTTAGATGTAACTTTCATCTTTCTTGCAATAACATCTAAAGTAGTGAGGTGTTTCCTCCCCAATTCAATAGTGTCAACTAGAGTTCCTAGGCTGAATATGTGTAAGAATGATTGCAATTCCTCACTTAAACCACTTATGAAATGAGCAATGAAATAAATCTTCAGAGTAGCTATTGCTATCATTCAATAACATATAAGCACTAAGTTCTTCAAATTTCTCAACATAATCATCATAGAACCATTTTGCTTCAGTTCCTTGAATTCCAAAATAATATGAGAAATTGCATCATTTCAAACCTAGCAGACACTACAATCCAAAAATTGTTTCCAAGTGATTTCAATTCAACCCATATTCAATTGCTGAAACCATGATAAAGCTTTTCCATCAAATTCATAGGCAGCCAAATTAATCTTATGTGCATCAGGTATACTTGGCATCAATCTAAAGAAACTACTTACATTTCAACATCCAAGCTCTAGGATTAGAACCTCAAACCTAGGGAAATCGATTCTAGGCAAGGGACTATGAACATACTTTGAAGGAGGCCCAAATTTCAGATCGAATTCCTTACCATGTACATGTCCACCAGGTGTTTGAGAAAATGACCCTACAAATTGTTCTTGATCTTTTGATTCTGCTGCTCTTCGTTTCATAGATGCCGACTGCAGAAATTTGTCGAACTGTGTCTGGGCTGCTTGCAGGTCTTTAATGCGAGTACCTGTCACCATGGATGTGACTGAGATCTGATCTTGTAATGTCTGCTCCGAAACAGCTCGTTTCAAGGCTTCAGTCTTCAGCACATGTTCAAGTTGCTTCTGCGCCTCGTGCAAATCCTTGAAGCGTGTATGATCGGCCATGGGTGATACCAATTGTAGTGATTCCACTATAGATTTAGCGATAGATTGGGAAGAATTGCAGAATTAGGGAAAAAGAATAGATAGATAGAGAGAGCCGAGAGAAATATAGAGAAAGAGAGAAAAAATTATAATTTCATTCTTCTGTTTCTTAACCAAACTTTCCCCAAATATAGCTACAACAAATACGCTAACTTAGGCAGAAAGCAAACATAAAGTGCTAAGAAATATTAAAACGTTTCTTTAATAAAAAACAACTTAAACTAGATATTAAAGCATTAGGCCCATTCATCCTTCATGACTGGTCCAGGCCCAATTCATCCTTCAGCCCAAAACTTCCCTTTTCCTTCCTAGGCTCGATCTTCATTCCCAAATTAGACGAAGATCCCAGCTCCTTGTCTTTCCTTCTTCCTCTTTGTTCCTCCAATGCTCTTCCAATCTTCTGTAGTGGAATCACTACAAGATTATACAGCCCTCCATAAATCGCAAAGA